>JAZFAU010000254.1:142500-742500 GCA_037178615.1 Dione vanillae
TAGGTTATAATTTATAAAATTAATTGCAGCACGCATTTCAGATACTTGTGAACGCCAATAAATTTGTAAGTCATCTGCATAGAGGTGGTAAAGAGAAGAGATATGATGAGAAATATTATTAATAAAAAGAGAAAATAAAAGAGGAGACAACACGCCACCCTGTGGAACACCGGCACTCATATGTGACCAGTCTGAATACGAATCGTTAATTCGTATACGCTGCCGGCGACCATACAGGTAACTACGAAGCCAATCAATTACGTTAGGAGATATGTTAAGAGAAGCTAAAGTGGCAAGCAAGATGTCAAAATCGACGGTACCAAAAGCATTACTAAAATCTAGCAAAACTAATATTGTGAGCTGTTTTCTGTCCATACTTTCTCTAATGTCATCTGCAATTTTAAGAAGTGCAGTTGTCGTGCTATGACCAGGACGAAAACCAGATTGTAAAGGATTGAGAAGGTTAGTTTTAGAAAGGAAATGTGTAAGTTGATTTTGCACTAGGCGTTCCAGGACTTTAGATAGGAAAGGGAGAATGGAAATTGGCCGATAATCGTTATCACAGGTGGGATTATTCTTTTTGGGTAAGGGAATGATTTGTGCTTCCTTCCATGCTGAAGGAAACACGCAGTTTTTAATGGAAAAATTGAGCATGGACGTCAGGATAGGACATAATATATCAAGTAAAGGGATGATCATTTTACGACTGACAGAATCAGCTCCAACAGCATCAGACTTGATTGCCATAATATTCCTCTCAACATCACTTTCCGTAAATTGATTAAAGAAAAAGCTAGGAACGTTAGGAGAGGTCAAAGCAGTAAATTGATTTAGTGTGTTTTGCTTGGTAGTATCATCAATGCTACTAGAAGAGGAGAAATGCTTATTAAGCTTATTTAAGTCTATATTTTGAGGATTTACACTTTGACGAGCTTTACCTACTCCTATTGTTTCAAGAAATTTCCATACTCTCGAAGGGTCGTTTTCTTCGATTACAGATTTATGAATATGGCGTCGTTGTTGGTCTCTACACACCCTGTTGCAATGATTACGAGCTTTTTTGTATTTCAATCTATTTTTATCATTCGGGTTTAATTTATAGCGTAATTTTGCTGCATTTTTCTTATTTTGTAAGGATTTTATGTCTTCAGTCAACCAAGGTGCCGGAAGATGTCTCAATCGAACAGGACGTAATGGAGCATGTTTATCATAAAGTTGTAGTAACAACCTATTCAAAGCAACAACTTGATCATCAATTGTATCATAATTAGAAATATCATCCCAGTTAATGAACGTCGCGTCCTCATGCAGTTGTTTCCAGTCTATTCCACCAAAATTACGTCGCAGAAGAATTCTTGATTTCGCTTTTGGAGGTTTTATTTTATATGATAAATAAATAAGATCGTGATAAGAGAAAGCTATTGCAGGATGTTGACCATATTTTTCAACATGAGGAATAGATGAGACAAGAACTAAGTCCAGAAGTGAAGGTACACAATTAGGAAATTTATGGGTAGCAGCGAGAGGAAGTATATGCATACTAGCACCAGTAGCCAAGGACTTCAAACGAGTCGCTCGATGATCATCTTTTAATAGGCAAGTGTTAAAATCGCCCATTAAAATTGTGTGAGGGTATAATGGCTTAAGTTGCTCTAACAGGGTTTCAAGTGATGAAAAGTAATCAATCGTAAGGTTTGGGCTATAGTAAACTCCTAGCAACACCTTAGTGTGGGAAAGGAGCACTTCTATAAAAAGAAATTCCGGGATACCATTTGCTTGCTGCTCCGACTGAGCAATAATATTAAATATTATTTGTGAGCGCAGGTATATAGCAACTCCACCTCCGGAGCGACCTATACGATCGTTACGAATCAAATGAAACCCTGGGAGTGAATAAGAAGTCGATTGAAGACACGGCTTTAGCCACGACTCTGATACTAATATTGCATGAATATTACTATTATTGAATGAAGTGAGAAGATCTGAGTAATGGGCAGGAATACTTTGTGCATTGATATGAACAATATTAAAATTTTTCCCAACATCTGAGAAATTACTATCAAGGTTATCACTTAGTGAGGGAATACTGAGAAAGTCTGTACTACTCGACCCACTGGAAGAGGAGGAAAAGGATTGGAAAGAGTCGTTAATTTTTATATCACTATTTGCCATACTTAGATTTTTAAAATTATATAATATAAATATTAATAATAACAATGATTTAAATCAAGATATATAAGATATACAATATATAAATATATACAAGTTTTAATAAGATTTAAAAATAAAATTACTTAAATTATTAACTAAGCACCCGCCAGTTGCAAGGAATATATATAGATGAGTTGATTACATAATTAAAATAATATATAAAAAAAAAAACAAACAAATACAAAAAGGAAAACGAAAAAAAAAAAACATACTAAAAGAGAAATATTGTACAAAAAGTTATTAAAACTATATCTACTACATTATAAAACGGATACACACAAAAAGTGGATTAATATAATTAAGAACATAACTTCCACGTAACATAAACAAAAAAAAATAAATAAAATAACAAAATAAAAATAAAAATATTTGATCATGAGAGAAAGAAAAAAAAAAATAGTAACAACAAAAAAAAAAAATACATATATATAAAAATTATATTACAAAAAAAAAAAAAAGGAAAGAAATATGTGACATAACAAAAATAAATATACACAAAATAATCACATCTAAAAAGTAACATTAAAATAATAGCTAATATTAAAGTAAAACGTACAAAAATAAGAAATTAAGAGAATTTATAATGACATAAAAAAGGACAAAATCTAGCCATCTAACGCAACAATTAATAATCTGTGAAAGAAAGCTTTATTTAATCTGTAACAAGCGTCACATAAATTATCACAAATATAAAGTTGATATGTATTTTGTTATATGTAAATAAATCAATAAAAAGTAAACTAAGGAGTGTAAAGTAAAGTTATAATTTCAAATATTATTATAAGTGTATGGAAAAAGAAATATATATATATATATATATATATATATATATACATATATATATATATATATATATATATATATATATATATATATATATATATATATATATATATATATATATATATATACACATATATATATATATATATATATATATATATATATATATATATATATATATATATATATATATATATATATATATATATATATATATATATATATATATATATATATATATATATATATATATATATATATATATATATATATATATATATATATATATATATATATATATATATATATATATATATATATATATATATATATATACATATAAATTTAACATAAAAAAGAACAATACTTATAAAAAAATAGAACTAAAGGAATACATGAAATTATTCACATGAAACACATCATTTTTTGGTAACCCTTTTACACCTTTGCACAACCACTTTATTAACTTTGTCAGAACTTTTAGCTACTGCAGCCTCATGTAACGCTGGTGATGAATTATTTGCAGCAACGGGCACTCCCTGAAGGTCAGCTAAACACTCCACTCTGTATCGCAAGCCGTTTGCAGCAATGATGTTAATACGACCGTCTCGTGTCCAACACTTTCCCACGCCGAAACGCTGCCTGGCGAGCATGAAGACATTATGACGGTTTCTCGTGAGGAATTCAGATATTGTGACACCTGAACCTTTAAGCTTTGTTTTGGCTACCCATACATTGTGACGCATCTGTGGTGTTGAGAACTTTACAGCTATAGGTCGAGGTTTGTCATTATGCGAGCGCCCAAGTCGATAAGCTGACCTGATACATGATATAGTGAAGTCAGGAAGGTCAAGGTCATCCGTTATAAGATTTGTAACCTTTTTACTCACATCTTCCGACTTGCTCTCACTAACACCATGAAAAAGAAGAATTTTACGCCTTCTAGACATCTCCATACGGTCGAACTCGAGGGTCAGCAATTCGACTTGTTTTTGTAAAGAACTAAGTGCAGTGTGAATAAACGTTTTAAAAGTGGTGAAATCGGCTGCTATAGCTGTCACTGTAGTTGGTGAAGATGTTTTATTCAAATCTTGCTGAAATTCGTTCATCCTGGCGTTAAACATATCAGCCATAGCAGAAATGGACTCCTTGATAGCATCCATGGTCAAATATGTAGTATTTTTGTAAATAGTTTGTAGTAGTAGTGAAGGAACTCAATAAAGGAAAACACTAGCGGTATGTACTTAAAATCACAAACACATATGTATGCTTAAAATCTTCGTAAATAAAATAATTATAATTAAAAAATAAAGAGCCTTTAAAAACAGCTGTTCACTTATTCGCGCCTACCCACATATGTGTATATATATTATATATATATATATATATATATATATATATATATATATATATATATATATATATATATATATATATATATATATATATATATATATATATATATATATATATATATATATATATATATATATATATATATATATATATATATATATATATATATATATATATATATATATATATATATATATATATATATATATATATATATATATATATATATATATATATATATATATATATATATATATATATATATATATATATATATATATATATATATATATATATATATATATATATATATATATATATATATATATATATAAGACACTCCGTTGCTTAGTCCCTGCTTTCTCCATTCCCACTTTCCGCCTTTTTCGAGGCATTGTGTGTTGAGTGGCGGAACTCAACGCCGTGCTTTGCCTAGTTGCCACAGCGAAAAAAGCGAAGAAAATGGAAATAGAAAAATCCATCTTCCCCGAGTGCGCTTACGCCTCTGCGCCACGACGTTCCTCACCCCCGACGGTCCCGACGCAATTTTATTTAATTACTAGTAATTTACATTATAATCGCCATGAAAAATACTCTTTTCTATTAACCAATTATATGTGAAATATTTTTTATATTATTTCCAAATATTAAACAATAGAATATAGATAAATGCACAATGCATTCAAGTAATCATTTATTTATATTCAATGTTGACTTTAAATTTACTCACTTCAATAAATATTGTAGTCCCCAAACCTTTAAAATGTTATACATAAGGAAAATCTCGCATTTATGGGGTTATCGCGTAAATTCTTTAAATAGATAGTTGCACCAGTATTTTTCATTGATTTTTAATAACTGTGTTGATAGCGGCATGTTTCCTGATTTGATAATATGTATCGAATTAACTCCTCTATTCAAATCGGGTTACTACTGTAATACTGTACAGACCCTTCGAGCTTTCGTCGTAAATCGGTACTCCACATTTTCAGTAATATTTTGAAACAAATAAACATTTACATACTAATAACCTTTTCGGATTAACTCGCGGTCGATTAATCACTGCTGCTGGCATTAAGCTTTTGGAGATTTTTTAACGCCTAGGATCAGTCACATGACGCTTACGAAGACTCTTTTGCAACTTGTCAAAAGCATTTGAATGTGTCCAGCATCAAATACTAATCAGAAAATTGTTTCATTAAAGAATTCACGGTATTGCGCTTAGTTTTTGTCAGTTCTTACGTGATAGAATCCAGAGCGTGGTGATTAACAGTAACAGTATCTTTAGTATCGATAAAAGTACCCCAAGGTTCAATTTTGGGACCATTTCTATTTTTTGTATATATAAATAACCTACCTTGGCTTGAGCATGAGATAATTTTGTTGACTGATCCATGTTAAGGGTTTTTGGACAAAATGTACTTGACGATGTAAGTACGGCTGTCTCTAAGGTTCTCCGCTGATTTAGTACTGACAATCTTTTATTCAATGAAACTAAAATAAAATCACCTTACACTCAAAATAACAATGGAGTCCACATATTGGGAAATTATCGAGCAGACTAAACTGTGTTAAGAAAAATCGCTGTTAAGAAAAATTGTCAATTGACAGATATTTAAACCGCGCGTTTAGTATATTTAGCTATTTTCACAGCATCATGACTTACGGCTTACTGCGGCTTACGGTTTACGCAGCAGTAAGTAATATTGCAGTAAGTAATACCGACCATGTTGTCACCTAATAAAAAATATTTTGATTTTGATTTTTATAAAATTTGTGAGGATCGTCGTGGCACAGATGCGTCAGCGTCTGCCTGTAAACGCGAGGGTTTGAGGGTTCGATTCCCACTCGGGGAAGATGGATTTTTCTATTTCCATATTCTTCGCTCTGGAAATTATGCAAAGCGCGGCGTTGAGTTCCGCCACTAAACACGCAATGCTTTGAAAAAAGGCGGAAACGGGGACGGAGAAAGCAGGAACTAAGTAACGGAGTGTCTTAACACTAGGTTCCACGGTTCCTGCAGTTCCCTCTGCCTACCCTGTCATGCGCGGTATAAAGCGTGAAGCTAAAAAAAATAGTTGATACCACGGCAAATTGAAGTTTATAACCTTTTAAGGACTTAATATTTGATATCTTTATACTTACAAACAAGATTGTTACAGAAGCCTCGGTGCGCATAATAAATATATGTTTTTTTTTATAAATTAGCAATTCATAAATTACTAGTGGGTCCCTTATAATCTGTGTGACCTAAGCCGTTCTTTTAAATACGCTAAATAATTCTAGGTACTATTTTCACTTCCCGAGATAAAATCTATCTCTATTTTTTGGACAAAATTCCTTTGATTTTTTCCCTTAATTCTTCTATTCATCTCTTTCGTACGATCGCTGCGGTGGGTCATTGTATCTATCAATACACAAATACTTGGCTAATGCCAAGTGAGATTTTAAAAATTGCATTTGGGCTATTGGCCTATTTGGCCTTTATTAAAAAAATTGTATTTAGAAATAAAAATTGTATTTGGTCTACTAGCCTATTTGGTACTTCATGCAATGTTATCACAGCTACACAGGTTCTCTTTATCATCCTTCTCCATCTTACAATCACAAAATATTTTAAAACATAATATTAATATAGTATACTCACATATACTTGCCTGTATATGTGAGTTTTGGATTGTGCATGTATATAAAGGTGTCATAATATTTCTTAACTCGGAGAAGACGGATTTTTCTATTCCATTTTCTTCGCTCTGGAAACGAGGCAAAGCGCAGCGTTGAGTTTCAATGCTTCGAAAATGGCGGAAAGCGGGGACGGACAAAATCAGGGCCTAAGAAAAGAGTGTCTTAACACTAGGTTTATATGGTTCCTGCAGGTCCCTCTGCCTACCCCGTGCGGGATAAAGCGTGAAAAATAATAATAATAATAATATTTCTTAAGCCAAGCCAATACGTCTCTAGCTATTTTGGTACTTTATACACCTAAGATGTTTATTAAAATAAATTTTTACCTAAAGAGCAATTTAATACTACTTAAGATAAGCTTCGTATTTTTTTAATATTTTTAATACTATTAATAAAAAAATATCTAAAATATAGTGCACTCTATTGATAATATCATTACGACACTATTGAAACAAATCGATAAGATGCTGGCCAAGTGCAAGTAGTACTCGTACATTGAGAGTTTTATGAAAATCACATGAATGTTGTGCAAAAATATATTTTATTCTTTTATTGCAGGTTACTTAGGTCAATTGATTGTTGGAATCTGTATAAGTTGGACAGGACCTATACTATCAAAACTTAAGGATCCTTATCAATCACCGCTATCGGTCACACTATCAGATACACAGATGTCTTTGGTTGCAACACTGTTTTATATAGGAGGATTACCTGGTGAGATTTCATTTATTAGCTTTAGTATATAAAGTTATTAAATTCTTAGAGCATTGAATGTCGTGTCATATTTAATTAGCGTAAGCCGCGTAAAGCTCATTATCATAAGCGTCAACCTTATGCCATTTTTATTATATATATATATATATATATATATATATATATATATATATATATATATATATATATATATATATATATATATATATATATATATATATATATATATATATATATATATATATATATATATATATAGATATATATATATATATATATATATATATATATATATATATATATATATATATATATATATATATATATATATACATATATATATATATATATATATATATATATATATATATATATATATATATATATATATATATATATATATATATATATATATATATATATATATATATATATATATATATATATATATATATATATATTGTTGTACCATCTGATTTCAGGTCCATATATTGCGGGATGGTTGGCAAATGTGAAAGGCAGAAGATTTTGTCTCATAATTGCAGGAATGATTGCATCAATAGCGTATCTGACTTTACTTCTATCCACAAATGTAACTGCTTTGTATTGCGGCAGAATATTAATTGGCCTTGGTGTAGGAACAATCAATGTCATGAACCTAATTTATGTAGGAGAAATTGCGTTAGTAACATTTTTTTAATATTATATAAAATATTTGTTATAGTAAAGTTAGTATAATACATTTTTTTGTCCCAATTATGGAACGTTGGTTACGCACAGAACTTGGTTATAGTCCCGTTGAAGACACTAACCACATATAAACAGGATAATTAACAGCTTACATTGATTTTCAAGATCGGGACAAAGCTACTTTAGGTTGAATAACCGTTTGTGATATGAAATTACATAAAACAGTGTACAAATTTTAGTGCTAAAGTAACATATTTACAATAACCTACTATTATTATATTTACTTGTTACCTGCATATACATATATGATGATTATATTCAATTGTTTACGATTTTTTGCGTTTCCATATTTTTGCAGATCTAAGGACATAAGAGGTATACTTTTAACAATAATAGGAATATTCAATACTGGTGGATCTGTAGTGATGTATATTGGTGGATATTTCTTCTCCTACAAAGGAGCGACGTCTGTGGGATTAGTCATCGCATTACTTTTTACATTCTGTGCATTTTTTATACCAGAATCCCCTATGTTTTACGTCTTAAAAGGTAACTATTAACGTTAGGTAACGTCTTTTTCATGAACGAGTAGAGAAGAATTTAAATTAACATCAAATATTTTTGCGTAAATCTACTATTTTCAGGAGCGTGCGCTCTTTATTGGTAGAAAAGTGCTTTATTTGCCATTCAAAAACATTTTAATAAAACGTTCTTACGTTTTTGATGACTTACATTGGTAGAAAATAAATGTATAAATCAAATACAATAACTTAATAACATTATTTAAATCCGCCACTCAACACGCAATGCCTCGAAAAAAAAGTCGGGACGGAGTTAGCAGGGACTAAGCAACGGAGTGTCTTAACACTAGGTTCATATAGTTCTCTGCCTATCCTTCAATATGCGGGATAAGGCTTAAAAAAAGAATTAATAAAAAAATTAAAAAATGAGATTAAATAAAGATAAAAATAAATAAATTAAAAACGCCTGTATTTTATAAATAGCATGTTTATTTTTTTTCATCGTGTTGTTTATTATTTTGTTTACGCCGGTATAAATATACAGGTTATAGTTTCCCTACAATATTTTTCTTTTTGACATTTGAAAATGTGTACATTTAACAGTTTATTACTAAGTTTCTATAAATCTAGTTTAGTTTAATTTCCATATTAAATATTATTTGATTGTGAGGTTTTTATTGAAAATGTGTGTTTAGTAAAAATTTGAAATAACAAATTATCATAATTGTCATTTTGTGAAAAGATTCAAAATTGTATTAGAAACTAAAAATATCATAAAGCAGGTACTCCGTCGTATACTTAGTGTCATAATCTTATGCACGCCGCTAAGTATCTTGGAGCACAAAAATTATTTAATTATAAAATTAAATACTTAATCTCTCTTATATTTTAAAGATAAGACTGTCTATATCAGTTAACTAAGCAACGTTAATAGGTTGTAGGTAATGTAAAAGTATACTTCTCATTGACGTACAATAATAATATTGATATGTAACACTTTCATTTAATCAATTTACTGGGCAACAACCACGTGTACCACTTTGAGACAATGTGTGGTGGGTGGTAGAACTCAATAACCCTTTCTCTTACTATATGCTCCAAAATGAAAATAAAATTACTGCTTCAAGTGAACTTAGAGCACAGCACTACGAAAATCATCACTTCATATATTTATTTAAAAACATTCTTCCTACTAAATTAAATTTATTTAAAAATAATTCTAGTGTTTAATTTTATTTTGTAATTGTAAATTAATTAAATATTAAAGTAAAATCTCTTACTTTAAATATTTTAGGTGATGATACTTCACTAAAGCAAATTCTAGAAGAACTGGGCAGATCTGATGATATAGAAGAATTAATATTGTCCAAAAAAGAATATGAAAATTCAACATCTAAAAAGGATTGGCAAGAACTCTTCACAGATGCTACCAATAGGAGGTCATTGCTTATCCTTATCGTTGCTAATATGTTTCTACAATGCAGTGGAATCGTTACTATAGTATTTTTTTCTGGAATAATATTTGATAAAGCCGGAACATCGCTTGATCCTAGTATAGCAATGATTGTAGTAATATTGTGTCAGTTAACTGGTAGTATGTTAGTGCCATTTTTCATAGAAAAATGCGGAAGACGAGTGCTGATGTCAATGTCTTGTATCATCTGCTCTACGTGTATGGTAAATATTTATTTATTTTAATTTATTTGTATTGAATCATATTTAAATATGTTATTCATATACTTCTTAAATAAATATTTTTGTTTTCAGTTAATTTTAGGATTCTACTTTTATTTGGACTACAAAAAATATGACGGAATTCAAAATGTTCCATGGTTACCACTGGCAATGCTCATTATGTTTTTCTTTTCTTACGACACAGGTAAGGTTGATGAATTTATTATTAAACAACTTTCACTATAGCTAATATTTTTGTGTCGTTCTGTGTATGTTAACAAAAACGGGAAACAAGAGTGTCTTAACACTAAACTAGTGGACCAACAAGGAAACCCTTGAGCCTATGATTCTCTCTGCCTATCTGTTTTGTTGGGGATGAAGCATGAAGCTAAAAGCTCCACAGTTGCTTCTTACAATGCCAAATGTCTATACTTCGTAAAACATTTTCAGTATTGGTTTAATAATTGTTTAATAATTTTTTAATGTATGGCACCTTTTTTCTAGGTCTAGGTATCATTCCAAGTACGTTGGTTGGCGAATTGTTTAAAACTAACGTAAGGAGCAAAGGTTCTGCAGTAGCTATAACGAGCTCGTGGTTGATTGGTTTCATCGTATCAACTGGCTTTGGAATATTGATGAACGTTGTTGGTGCACACGTACTGTTCTGGTTCTTTTCATGTTCTTCAGCTACTGCGTTTATATTCACATTTCTATTTGTACCAGAAACGAAAGGCAAAAGTTTGATCGAACTGCAAAAAATTACGTAACAAAACCCAGTGATAAGTTAACAAATCAACCAAAAAGTTAAATAAAGTAATGACAATAACAAAATGAGCGATGTCTCAAGAAAATTAGCACTTAAGGACGTCATTAAACATGTAACCTTAAAAATTGTCAAATATTTATAAATAAAACAAAAATACGACAACTTTACTGCAAAAATCAGTCTGGCCACAGAGAAAGTAATGATATGAAAACAAGTAAATAATGTTTTCTCAAATGCTAACAGATTAAATAATAAATAAAAATTATATCCTTATTTATTTCATATACTAAATAGACGTTTAGGTATTGAATCGAAAGAATAAGTCTTAAAACACAAGTTGTGTTGAAACTACAAGATGGGAAAACCAGCCAGGAACCAGATAAGGAAAAATAAAGACAAAAATATGAGTATAACATATGTTTAAATTAAATGGAATACATAAAAATAAGCAACTAAACTGTAAACAATTTCATTCATTCACACAAAAGATTAACTGACAACAAACAAATCAAGGCCAATATGATTATTATCACAGCGTACAATCTAAAAGTTAAAGTACCTTGAAATATAATAAAATTACCAAAATGCCGTAAAAAAGAAGGCCTACAGGAAATCTGATAAATTATAGATAGAAAACGACAACACAGATATAAAAACAGAAAAATAATAGCTCGTATCTAACGAAATTTCAAACTGAACTTTTCTTGACTGACGAACTGAACTTGAAATTTTCTTATCCAGATCAAATTTTTTAACTGAAGTAACCGAACTGAAATCATACATTTTTACTTTAGATATTAGAAATTAAGAAGACAATACACATTTCTAAACTCATATAATGGGTCCCTTTGACTCCTTTGAGCACAAAGGCATTGAGCCAAAATATGGTAGCCACTTATGCTACCTAAATTTCAGAATAAAAGTGACTAGAAGTGAGTGAGAAAAGTGAGTTTGAGAAGTAAATGTATTAAATTTGTTAGCAATTAGTTAAGGGATGTGCAAAAATTACGTGAGATATTTAAGGGGGGAGGGGGTCGAATTAAATCTCATCTAATCTCACGTTGGAGAGGGGATGGGGGTGGCAAATATCATGTATTTTTTTGTTTCAAAACTAAAAAAAATATACTATTTTAGCGCTTTATCTAGATGCAGATGATTTTATTGAAAATTATATGGATATGTTGGTTTCAATAATCTCTCTTAAGATCACGCATGATTTGCCATGGACTGAATTAGAATAGATATTCTTGTATTCGTCGTAGTAGTGGCGATATAAGTATTCTATTGTTAATTTTTTATTACTCTTATAACTCTTAGCAATATCGATTACTAGTCTTAAATGGCCGCAAATAAAAACACAAAGTAATTTATTGTTTTCTATTTACAATAACCCAACTCGTTAACATAAGAAACTTACATTTTGAAAAATCTCACGTGAGAATGAGGACGGGGGAAGATGGTTGAAGAAAATCTCAAGAAATCTCACCAGGGAGGGGAAGGAGGTATAAACATTTCGAAAAAACACCTCACGTAATTTATAAACACCCCTTTATTATGCATATTTTTAATTAATTAATGATGTAATTTTTGATTCACAACTAATATATAAGATTAAATCATAATTATTAGCTAATACGTTATCATAAAATGATTTGCTTTCGTCCTTAATCCTTCCACGTCTTTAAAATATACATTTAAATTGCCTTAATTAAGAAAAAACTTGAAAATGACAAATATCAAAACGTTTTTATTTCTTCTTCAACTAATTTAGCCTCTGATTCACTCGTATCCACAAAAAGTCATAATGTTTTCTTTAATAATTATTACAGAATAGTTATTCTAGTTGCACTATATGATTGTTTCTTTGCAAGAGATAGCTGCTCCATTTTATTTATACAGGTTATCCAGGGTGTATCTGACACGGCGGCCGTTATCAAAACTACTTAAAGAGGAAAATATTTTAAGGCTATAAATAAAAAACTAATTCACAATTATCAATAGTTTATTCACAGGATTATTTTTCCTATTTAACGATATTTATACGTGCTGTGTAACGCGTGAGGTAGTCATAATTAAATACGAATGACGTATAGACCTTGTACTACAAAAATACTATCAAACGTTGTCAATCTATCACCTTTCATTCAAAAAACAATCTAATGAGAAATAGATATATCTCGGTCCCGCTCTGACAGTATAGTGTACGCTCGCGTCATACATGACAAATAGCGTTGTATTTTGGAACAATAATTCAATTATTTATTTTGTTTAAAATTTTACTTATTTTATAATTTTACCAAGTTTATGAAGGCTAGTTAATAGTATGTTTTAAATGAAGTCACGGTGACATCTATATTTTGTAGGCATTTCATTCATTAGGGTTACCAAGAATAATACTAAAGTAATATCGACACCAGTTAGTGTTAAATACAACTATTTGTGATTAAAAATGGAACTCAAAATCAATTTAGTACATAATTGTACTAAAAACAGTATTATATCTAATAAAACAAATGTTTCTCTTGCCACTGACATTATATAACATTTTAACATGGAAATGTATAGTTATTAAAATAATTATAATAAAATAAAAAATAAATCTCTAAAAATGTTAAAGTTTCGCTTATATTTAAATTATTGTATGCAGCAACAAATAAAAAATCTAAAAAACTAAACTATATAAATATTTTATTTCTCTCTTTGCCCATTAACTGTTGAATTTCAAGCAGAGATTTTCCTTTTGTTTCTGGTACAAAACATATTGTGAACACATATGCGCAGGCGCACGAAACTGAAAAGAACCAAAAGAGCACATGAGCTCCAAGAGTTTTGACGATAAAATTAAAGGCAGTCGTCAAACCGAAGCCAAATAAAAAAGCGCTACTCAATGCCACAGCTAAACCTTTTCCTCTTACGTTTATTGTGAACATTTCTCCTATTAAAGTGAGTGGTAAAATTCCAAAACCTGAAAAAAAACATAGAACAATATTAGCTATATGATTGTATTAATCAATTCTTTATTGGAAATAAAAGGCAATTTTAATAAAATATTAATAAAATTAAAGTACATAGTTGTTATTTCCCAATGACTGATTTTGTAAGTGCATATTGCAAACAAAAATAAAAAAAATATATTTAAATTCAGAAATAAAAAAAATTGTCTTTCCATAGGTCTGAAACCTATAAAATTATCTTTATAACAGGTAAGTTTTCTTGTGGAATCGAAATTTTCGTGGAATTCATATTCATTTTGTTTTTTCGAATTGATTGATTATATGACATTAATTCTAGCTTAAGACTTGATTTAGATGATTTGACTTGTCTTGACACATGATTTTAAAAATATTCAATATGATCTTGACTGACGAACAACAAATTGATCATACAACATATATTTTTTTTAATTCGGAACCCTAAAACTACAATAAAAAATATTACGTATTATTATTTTCTTACCACATTCATAGCCGATAAAAAATATTGTGAGTATTACTAAAGGAAGCCACCTTACACTCATCATTATGGATATTTTTCGGTATTGTAGATAAAAATATAGGCCCATTGAAAACTGGAAACAAAATATATAAATAGTAAATCCTGAATTTATTTCATATATTATTTATTTTGTTATCGTTTATAACAGAATATACGAATAAAGAAAAATAAATAGAACTAAGACACGGTTCGTGGAGATATAAATTGCATATTGTTTCTCAAAAATGAAAATAAAACACTTAATGCTCTTATCGATTCTGGGTAAGTGCAAGTTAAAAGAAAAAAATTAAAAATAAAAGATTTTCGCGATTTTTACATATTTCAAATAAAACAATTTATCTGGATCAATCGCGTATACATATAATTTCTTTTTGATACCCACTTTGCGGTATGGGTAGAAGGGTAGGTAGTCTTTTAAAAAAATTATAATATAATATACACGATTGATACAACAATTTAACCAAATCATTTTATTTAAAAACAAAAAAAAATCAGTATTTGTACTTCTTACATGTTTAAAAGAGGATTTTTATGTTCTAATTAAGAAAAAAACAAAATATTTAAGTTATTAAGATTCAACATATAGTTTATATGCGACATATACTACTAATATTATAAAATTATATATTTATCACATTTTAAGTTATAGTAATCTCCTTACCATACTGAAGCAGCATATCGCAATTGACAAGAGTAATGTTTTCTTAGATCCAAATCGCTTTACTAAAATTGGCGACAAAACGCTTCCAATCAATTGAATACATCCAATAATGACCATTGCAGTATTAGAGTTTATAGATGATCCAGCTATCTCAAATATAGATCCGGAGAAAATGATAACAGCCAAACCTCCACTAAATTGTTGTAATATATTTATAACAATAACAACTAACAAAGCTGCTTTATTTGCTCTCAACGTGAACAGTTCATGCCAATCCATAGTAGCACTTGTCGACTTATATTCTTGCTTTGTTTCCAATAATTTATCTTGCTCTCTCAACCTCCCTAATTCTGACAAATGTTTGATTGCTTTATCTTCTTTGTCTGTAAGAAGTTAAAAGGGACATTATTGACCGCGTATCTTAGTTTAATTTAATTATTAGCAGTGCTTTTTAAAATTTTATTTTTATAAAAAACGTAATTCAATATTTGATTCCGAAATTAATATATATATACGAATTTGATAAATGGAAACATATATTTAGTAATTTAATAGCCTATGGATCGTGGTTTGAATTCATAATTTCCATAATTGAGATTTATTGATCGATTTTGATAATATGACCTAAAATTGTGTGCTTAATTGTATGAATATTTATAAATTCAACTTCAGTTAAATATTAAGATCATGGATTGATCTGATTTCTATTTTTTTAAAGTGAATTGGTTAGCAAAAACATTATGGTGCCCACCAAGACCAGGAAAATTAAAAAATGACATTAAAAAAGCAATAAAATAATTACCTTTTAAAATATAATATAATGGTGATTCGGGTATCGTTAAAACACTCGCCGTAAATAGTGTGGATAATGCGATACCAATATACGTTGATACATAATAGGAATAATATGGAACTACAGAAAATACTAGAATTGAACCAAACGCTGTAAACATTCCTAGAGCTGTTAGGAGACTTCCTCTTATATTTGTTGATCTAAAAATTCACTATTTTACGATTAATCATACACATATAAATAAAAATGACCCTGAAAGTAGTTTAAATAATGTTAATTTTAATTATATATAGAAAATTAATCAAAATTTATTGTATATCAACAAATCTGTTTCCAAAAACGCATGGGTACAGCATCTCATAGTTACGTCTTTGTGAGTTTGAAATTTTATGATTTTAATTTCCCCATTCTGGTTTCCATCAAACAACATATAATATTTTAAATTCACCCGAGGAGCGGTGATCTTGATAAAAGATTCCCTTCAGTTATATTCCAGACTTAAAAATGATTATTTTAGAATTATTTTCACTTATTTTTTCCCAATATTATAAGAAATACATAATTTCTCTAGCATAAGGTGAAAATTGAAAACGGAGAGACCAAACACTAAATTTAAATGTTTTAAAAAACAAGTTCTATAAAATATCTTATTATATTAAATACTAACACTACTTCACCTATATACAGCACATTAGTAACGCCTATCATCGACGAGGCGAAGCTGTTCAGGAACCTCGCGATGTACAGCATGGATAGATTTCTGGTCATTGACAGTATAATGAAAGCAATAACTGCTGTGATTCCACCCAATATGAAAGTTGGCTTTCTACCTTTGTAATTTGAAAACCATCCAACTAAAAATGGAGCTGGAAATCATAAAATGGACGTATGAAATATATTTATTTAATAACAACTTATACATTAGACATAGTAAAAGGTCATTATTGTTCATAACACGTGTAAGAAAATAGCAATACTTAATTATCTACTTTTGAGTTCAAATCGACGAGTACTCAAATTGAATTATTGAAGCCTAATTTGATCAATTCAATATTGATTTTAAGATTATCGCCTCGTAATGACGTTTTAAAAACGTCAGTTTTGTTTATAAATATTAAAAAACACATTTCCGGTTTAATTTTATAATATGTATAGTATCTTGCATTTGGCACCTAAGAATATGTATAGTAATAATAATAATACAATCTGAGGACGAGCGTAAGCGTCTGCCTGTAAACGCGACGGTTTGAGGGTTCGATTCCCACTCGGGGGAGATGGATTTTTCTATTTCTATTTTCTTCGCTTTGGAAACTAGGCAAAACGCGGCGTTGAGTTCCGCCACTCAACACGCAATGCCTCGAAAAAGACGGAAAGCAGGGGCGGAGAAATGCAGGGACAAAGCAACGGAGTGTCTTAACACTAGGTTCATATATGGTTCCTGCAGTTCCCTCTGCCTACCCTTCAATATGCAGGATAAAGCGTGAAGGTACTAAAAAAAATAATCAATTTTAACTATAAATATTAAAAAACCGGTCAAGTGCGAGTTGAACTCGCGTGGAAAGGGTTCCTACAGGGTACACGATATAGTGAAATATTTCCCTGAAAACGTTTTTCCCTAAAAATATTTTTTAACGAATTTACTATTTTATTTTCAATTTATGAAATCCTAATAGGTTTTCCTGTAATCTTCAAGCCATAAACTATATTCAGTAATTTTTTTTAATTTTTCGGCCCAGTAGTTTCGGAGGGAGGGGGGGGGGGAATGATCAATTTTCAGCTTTATTCATGAATATCATCGAAAGTATTTATTTTAAAAAATTAAAAAAATATATATTCGAGATCCTGATAACAAGCTTTCATTTGATATATGACTTAGTAAGGTTCGCAAATTTTTTTTATAATTACCTAATTTATCCCCCGAAAATTACCCTTATTTCAAAAAATATTTTTTACGTTACACATCTGTATTCGGGTCAGGGTATTACACCACGCTGCCAAATTTCACCTGATTCGGTCTAGTAGATTCAGAGAAAATTGGCTGTGACAGACGGACGGACAGGAACACAAGTGATTCTATAAGGGTTCCGTTTTTTTATATTTTTGTACGGAACTCTAAAAAAACACATTTCCGATTTAATTTTATAATATATATAGTATCTTGCACATGTATTCAAAAATTTAACGCGTAAGAATAAATAAAAATAATAATAAAAAATAAAGAATTTAAAAACATAACAATAACAGCATTGCAATAAAGTAACTTACCCGGTATTGATCCCATATAAACTATAGATCCCACTAAAGATGTTTCTGTATCTGATAACGAAAATGGCAAAGGAGAATCTTGGGCATTTTGCAATTTCGGTATAATAGGTCCAGACCAGCTGAGTGTGTAGCCTAAGATCATTTGTCCTAAATACACTGAAAAAATTAACACATATAAATGAAGAAGGTTTAAATGAACACACATAAATGAAGAAGTAAAGTAACACATATAAATGAAGAAGGTTTGTGGAAAAAATAATATTAATTTGGATATTGGGAACAAATCGTATTAAAAACTCTCTGTACGTTCTATTTTAAAAAATCTCATATTTTTTCCCACTATCGTGAACTGTATATTCAATCTACACTGTAATTTAAATAGTTATAATTGTTTAATAATTAATCTATTACTAATGTCGACTTTGTCCTATTTAGTTGATTAATATATTTATTATCTTCCAAGTATTTTTATTTTTAAACGACTTTTCGGTGAAAATTATGATGCAAATGGTTTTTTCCTTCTTAAAAAATATGTGTACGTTGTTTTTGATGAGAAAGAAAATAGATTTTTACTTTTGTTTTCTATCTTAACGCTATACCCCAGATATTGCAAGGTATAAGTTTAGTTAACCTAGTGTTAAGACACTCTAGTCCTGACTTTCCTCCTTTCGAGGTTGTGTGTTGAGTGTCAATATTTAACGCCGAGCTTTTTGCCTTGTTGCCAAAGCGAAGAAAATAAAAATATTCTACTGATACCAAGTGGGAATCGACCCACGAATTCCTCCAGAAATTTATTTTCTAAAATCCAATTTTTCACATTACTTTTCTCATTATATTTTATACTCACATTTGTGTAAAAATATGATAAATTTATGAAATTTTTAAGTCTCACAAATAGTATGAGAAATATATTAAATATTTTTAAATAAATAAATTGTTAATAGATACCAAAAATATATACATACGTATAACCGATATTGACAGTTGTCGGTTAATACCAACCGCGCAACTCATTTTGAAATAAGCAAAAGATTCGCTCACTTGTTAAATTTTTTTTTGAACTCGTCGACTAACCATTTAACTCTATCTTAGAAAAATAAAAACAAGTAACTTAGTCAAGTGTAATTTCATAAACATATTTTAATATGAGTTTAAGTCCGCAAAATTTTGGGAGTGGACAATAAAACGATTGCAGATAACCTGTTACTTACTATATAGGTAAGTTATAGGTTACTATCAGTCTGTCCCTCAATGACTAAACTTCAAGATTTTATAAATATATTAGATTTTGTAAATAGAACTGACTTTGATAGAAGTATCAGTAATAGATATTTATGATACATACTAAATAGATTACAATATAACCAACTAACACTTTAAATAACAATTAAAAGGGAAGGGAAAAAAATTATAATGTTAAAAATTACAAAATTTTTACTCTTATTAAGTAAGTGGCTATTCGACGATTTAGTCCTATAAATCCCTAGATGCATATGCATCCATCCTAAGGCGTTTTTTTTAGGAATAGCAAATTTTTGCCTTTTAACACTACTTTTTTAATTTTCTATCCTTTGGCTAAAAATCTCTCCACAGAGCACATGCTGATCACATTTTAAGTGGTAAAAAGCGTATAAGAAATTTAACGCAGTTTGACGAAAAACGCATGACTTAGTTCAAATTCTGTTGTATAAATATATAACAAAATGTTTTATTATAGTTTTTTTTAAACCATAGCATATATAAAATTGACGTGTCTATATATTATTTAAATACGTATGTTGTTTTCAAGTGTATTATATAGTTATTTACAAAGATACTAAAAGAGAAAATAGACACGTCATTATTGTTTATATAGAAATTCAAGTGGGTAGTGGTAATATAAATATATAAATATTCAATTTTTTGAATTTACCGAGTAATTCCAAAAAAATTTTGTCACTTTAATGATGCTCATACAAAATTAAAAGCGAAATAATTCTGAAGCTTAAAGAAATTACACGAAATCAAACAGGCGAAGCTGCGAGCAAGTCATTAGTTATGGACATAAGCGTAATATTTCTAATTTTTATACAGCATAGTATAAAAAGAGCTCCACAAAAATATGTTAAATATAGCACGATCAACTTTGTTTTCCATTTCAAGTCAAAACTACTTGCTGTTATGGATTTTAACACGTAGCTTTATTGTTTAATGTCTTCAGTCTTCTGATAGCAGTAAGTTCCCTGAAAAAGAACATTATGCCTTATATTGTGGTGTGTACTAGAAAAATAATTGTTTTATAATTGAGGTAAACTGTTGTTTAAGTTTATATATATATATATATATATATATATATATATATATATATATATATATATATATATATATATATATATATATATATATATATATATATATATATATATATATATATATATATATATATATATATATATATATATATATATATATATATATATATATATATATATAAGACTTTAAATTATAAGACTTTTCTTTTTTTCAGGATTATTATCCGATCAAACGCGTGATCAACGCCTTAATACATTGTGGTGACAGACGAGCAATTCCATAATCATCCATTCAATTAAATACATAAAGACTTTATTCATTTTTATTTTATTTTAGCTTCACGCTTTATCTTGCATATTGCAGGGTAGGCAGAGGGAACTGCAGAAACCATATGAACCTAGTGTTAAGACACTGCGTTGCTTAGCCTCTGCTCCGCCTTTTTCGATGCATTTCGTATTGAGTGGCGCAACTCAACGCCGCGCTTTGCCTAGTTTCCAGAGCTAAGACAATGGAACTAGAAAAATCCATCTCCCCCGCACAAGAACGCCTCTGCGCCACGACGGTCCTCAAGTTGAAGCAATAGATTCAAGGATGTAAATTAGCACTTCTTCTCTATGATTTTATATTGTTTTATTTTGTAATTTCATAGTTTACTAGCCAATTTATATTAAAATAATTTCTTAAATGATTACCATATATTACAATGTATTAAATAATTAATGTTATAGTAAACTGTTTTCACAAAATATTACGTTTTAATTACTTCATTTTTTGGTATTATTATAAGTAATCGTCGTAATATTATTTAGTAAATCACCAAACCCAATGTATATTATCACTTCATAATTATTTTATTTTTTTTTACATTGCCATTAAAATTTATGATCTTTTCATTTAATTTCTGCAGATACAATAACAATTAGGTAATGAAAAGTGTGCATATTTATATCATAATTATATCTGATCACGTCACACGCGTACAGATTAAACAAATCGTTTGAGGTTTGTGACGTCATAAATCAAATGTGTGACGTTTGTGACGTCATAAATCAAAAACTTGAAAATAGTTTTATATTATTTTAAATAACTTTACATCATTTAGAAGACATCCAAGAGATATTCTAAACGTTTTCTGCCCTTGGCTACCGTGACTTTTGTAATAAAAATTATCGTGATTAAACGGTGTCATGGCGGTCGTTTATTAATTATACCTATAAAACAAACAGTGTACTTATATTACTTATTTTATATAGACAAGTCACATGAAATATTACTAATTAATGCAATAAAGGTGAGTTCCTAGAAACAATTTACTATAAAGCAAAATGATTGTATATAATCAATCGTAACAGTGACTTCGTCGTCATGGACCAAAGTCCATGAATCTCAATGAAGAACGATGCTACAAAAGCATCGTTCTTCATTGAAATTCATGATGTACTCTTTACCACATGACTATTACAATAATTATTACTAGGGATGCCTTTTTGATTTTTTAAATTTTAGCTTATTTTGTTGAGAGATTATTTTGTTGTGAGAAATCTTCATTACTTTTAAGAAACATTATTTAGACCATTTTCGTATTTTTTGTAATTTAGCTATATTTTATAGGTCTTCGTAAGATGTTTCATATTTTGGATTTTCAAGCAGAACAGCTTTAGCTATGTGCCATTTTCTTTAAGTATTTCAGATCCTTGATTTTTATATTTTAGTAGAAAATGCTTTATATATAAATAGAAAATAATGATTTTTTTACATTGTAACTACTACAGTTGTCCATTTATACTGCACTATAGTAATCCTGCTTTAGGAATACTAGGATTCAAAATCCTATTTATATATTATGTAGTAGCTATACATCAAAAAAAGTTTTATTATATATCCTTTTAATATATCTATCTAAAGACATACGTGAAAAGACAAATAAAAATATTTAAATATGTGTTGTAGTAAAGTTTCTATACCCTACTTTATTGTGTTTTTTTGTTTTGTTTTTGGTTTTTTTTAGCTTCACGCTTTATCCCGCATATTGCAGGCAGAGGGAACTGCAGGAACCACATGAACCTAGTGTTAAGACATTTCGTTGCTTAGTCCCTGCTTTCTCCGTCCCCGCTTTACGACTTTTTTCGAGGCATTGCGTGTTGAGTGGCGGAACTCAACGCCGCGCTTTGCCTAGTTTGCCAGAGCGAAGAAAATGGAAATAGAAAAATATCTGGTCTTTGCTTTGATAAATTTCAGAAATTTCTTGCTAATATTCTTTAAAAATATTATGAATGTGAAATTAATAACAATTTCGACCCAACTTCTCTTCAATTACAATATATGGTAAATAGAAATTGACTGTACGCAGTTGCTGGCATATGTAGAAGTACAATTTAAATGACTTTTTAGAAACCTTTATTCAATAATTATTACTTTATTCAATATATATATTATAAGCTGTATAATTTTATTTGTTAAAAAATAAACAAAAATAGAGCCACTATATTTAAATACAGGCCCAATGCTTAAAAAGCTTGAAATTTATTACCTTAGTACGTACGATGATAATATTGGACAGGTAAAAATAAATTTAGATGACAAAAGCAGAAAATAACTACAAAGGAATTAAGAATAGGCTGAATCCACCTTTTTCCTTTACGTGAATAAGATCGCAATAGGCCTACATATGATAGAATTATTATCGATCAAAAAGAAACTTAATCGTGGTTGTCTGATGGAAATATATTTGTCTGTAGGTTATGAGTTCAAATTCATCTTGGGAAAATTAATTATTTTAATTTCTTATTTCTATGATGAAAAGAAAAAGCGCGGTTTAAAGTTCCGGCAGTTTCACAGGATATCATAGTTGTTATTACTAGGTTTCTAGTTTGTTATAAATGAATAATGAATAATATTATAACAATATCACATTGATATGAGATACATGTGTAAAGTAAATAAGAAATACATTGTCATCTTAACTGATTGTAGGGCATAAGATATATGCAAAAAAATACTGCACTGTCTTGAGTAAGCTTTCAATCACGATACGAGTAAGTTTTTTTATTATTGTCATTACGTCCTTACATTTATAAGTAACAAGGTAGGCTTTATTTTATTCTACCCACTTTATGCCTACATATAAATACATAATATTACATATAAATTGGGTTATATCTATAGGTAAGAAAAATGCGAAAATAAACGTTTTTCTTGTGTAATTCATAAGCTATAATTTAAGCGTCCTAATCAAGCTAAGGACAGCAGGAGACTGCTTTTACTCACTTTAAGCTCATTTGAAAAAGTTACGCTGAAACCTTTCTGTACAATTCTTGAAAATGTAAATATGTTTTATTTTGTTTAAAATTTATTTTATGTCTTTATATATTATATTAGGGTTATAATTTTAACTATGAACAATCTAGATATATCTAGATCGTATTAAAAACTGTTCCTATACACCGTCGTGGCACAGAGGTGCAGCGTCTACGTGACGGATTGTGGGTTCAATACTCACAAAGAAAGGATGTATTACACTCCACACTCAATACTTAATGCCACGAAAGTCTGTAAGCGGAAATCGAAGTATCTTAACACTACGTTACCATGGTTCCTGTGGTTCTCTCTGCCAACCCTGGTAGCGAACGGGATAAAGCGTGAAATTAATAATATTAAACACGCGCCAAATTAGACTAAAGTCGTAAAATGTTACAATTTCCCTCATTAAATACATAATACAGCAGTGCTGGCTACTGTTACCGTACTATTCTCATTTTTTATGTAAATGAAATAAAAAATAATTACACAATTTATTACGAGAACAACTTGGTGACAGTGGAATGTCGCCAATTAACAGATATGTTGATTATGGGTTACGCCACTCAACAGCCTCTGCCTTCCGTGAAACTTAGTGTTTTAACACTAAATTTTCACGGTTACTGTGGTTTCCTCTCCCTCCTTGGTAAAGCGTGAGCCTAAAAAATGTATAGGTTTTAAAGCTTAGTTGAAATGTTAAGTTAAAGTTAGACTGATTCATTTCTATTTTTAAACACAATTTTATCATAATTGTCATTCACAAAGTAAAAACAACTAATAATGAAAACTATCTGTACAAAAAGATAATGTAGATGAAAAAAGTTAAGCTATTCCGTACATGTAGCTACTGTTATTAAGAAATTCAATTTACTTTAATGCTGTAGAAGCTGTTTGTTAGCAACGATAGTTACGATAATACTGCTCCTTATGTATGTATATATATATATATATATATATATATATATATATATATATATATATATATATATATATATATATATATATATATATATATATATATATATATAACCATATATATTATATAACAAAGGTATATCATTGAACGTCGATGACGACTTATCATCTTAAACACATCTTCTTCGTTTATCGTTTAGTTTTCAAGTAATATGTCTAACTTTTCATCTATTTTTCCATTTACTGGTTTAATTTAAACAGCCTTGAGTGTTACAATTTTCTGGTAATATAGTAAGTGTAAATCTCCATAATAAAGCTGATATAATAAAAGCATGAATTTATTAAATTTTATATCAAAAGAGTAACTAATTTGCTTAATGGATATTTAGAAAGTCTTAAGCCTGTTAAATTCTTACATGACAAGGAAAACTTAACATTACGCACAATCATTATTACTAAAGATATATTTTCTTATTTTTTTGTATAGTTAGATTAATATTTTTGGTTAAATCAGATGTTTTAGATCCATGGCATTAATATAGTACATATTATATTTATTGCAATACTATGTACAAATAGTATATATTATCATGACGATGTATTTCAAAACTAATATCCCATACATTAAATTCGTTTTATCATGACGTCATTTCCAAAATTTTTGTAAATTTTTTAATTTTCATACTGGTTATACCTAAAAAGTTCCAAATCTTGAATTTTCACATTTCAACAAAGAACGCTGATCACGCTCAACGACTTTTTCTAAATAGCATAAATTACAGTTCTACACAGATGATCCAAGTCCTTCATTTTTATATGGCTTTTGAAAGTGCTTATGACGTTCGTTCATTATTATGGCAGCATTGTATTATATCTCCAAATGCAACTGGTTAAGCATGAGGTATGCTGATTAAAGTCCTATAAGTCCGTTAAGTAGATGATTTTTAAAATACTCGTCTTTTTGTATTCATATAGGATGTATAGTAACAGAGAAGCATTTTAAAAATCACAGTTTCTTATTCACTAGTTACATTCTAATGATGGAGGTAGATTTTAATGGTTACTACTAAATTTCCTCCAAAATATATATCACCTGTGATAAGTTATGGAAATCTTACTCTGTATTATTAATATATTAAGATAAAGATTTATATAATTAGATTACAACATATATTTTTATTAAGTATCCGAATACAATGATTTAATTCTATTGTAAAATTAGTTTAAATTTTATAAATTGTTATCAATTATTTAATCACAAAGGAATCGTTTTAAATAGAAGACTTGAAAAAATAAAATTATTAACTTAAAAAAAAAACATTATTAGCAACAAATGGAAACGAAAATGCACACTCGATATAAAGACCTCCAATTACGTAAAGTTAATAAGAAAACATACTGCTAATTCGACCACGATTTGACGCCACTTCGAATACGTTCTACCCGCATACTAGTCTTTAACAAATTTTCTTTAAATGAACTGGTTTGAAGTGAAATTTTATATTTATTTTGCATACACAATATAAGGCCACATATAAAACTTACAAATTTTACTTCCGTATGATGTATAAATATGTTGCTATGGCAACGAATCCACTAGTATAATAAAAACATTGGAAGAATTATACTACTGCACCTTAACACTAAAAGACAGAGTCATAAACAATTAAAAAGCATAATATACTATAGAATATCAAAATAACACCCAAATATTAAATAGGTACATAAATTTATAAAAAATAAACATTTTTTTAGCTTCACGCTTTATCCCGCACATAGCAGGGTAGGCAGAGGGAATCAAGGAATCAAAGGAACTTAGTGATAAGACACTCCGTTCCCCACTTTCCACATTTTTGAGGCATTGCGTGTTGAGTAGCGGATCTCAACGCCGCGCTTTGCCCAGTTGCCAGCGCAAAATGAAACAGAAAAACAATAAGTTTTTAGGAATAAATAAAAAATAATAAAAATGTACCTACAGACAGCCGCTATAAGCACTTGTCGTCTAATCCCAGACGTAAGACACATTGTTCTTGAATAACTTCACAAAGTAAATTGACGTGCTGTTTCGTTCGTCGTAATATATTTACAATTAGTGGAGCGCCGAAGATTTATACCTCGGAATCCAGGGACGGTCAATGAATTTTATGTAAACATTGGAAATATCAAAAATAAATATGCCAACTTCATTTATTATATTTTATTGCTTTTTTGAAGTTCACTTTTTTATTTATAAAATTAAACTTATATTTTGAAAAGGAGAACTTTTAGATGATCGTTCAACCTGAAGAAATTGCGATATATGCCATAGTGGTAAAAAGACTTATAGAAGGGAAAACAGCGGCTGCTGACGTAGTCCCTAATAAATTAGTAAACGTAACAACTAGCTAGGTTACATTTGTAGTTATTTACGAGTATTACTTTTTTAAATGATTATTTCTTGTTTTTATTTATTTAATATTTCTCAGATAGTGTCTAAGCATAAGCTACACCAACTAGCTCCAAAGGGCCAGACTCACACCAGGTTACCACACTCACAGAATATTATCATGAAATAGCAGTCAGGTGAGTGAGAGATCCGGATGTCCATAAAGGGACAATTTCCCTTTGGGTATTTAGTTGGCAACGCTTTCACATTCTTTCGAATTGTGGATGTCTATGAGTGTACACTTAACATCAGGTTGCACTTTTGCACGTCTGCCAACTTATAATTTTAATAAAAGTTTTGTACTTTTCTTTTAAAATTTTATTAAATTACTTAAGTTTTTCAAACAAAAACATCAACTGATCTAGTTCTGAATTAAGAACTAACTAAGAAAAAATATGATAGTAACCAGAGGTATATCAACACAGAAATCTGCTTCTGCATAAATAGAATCTCGTGAGTTTGCCCATGTGCCTAAAAGCTAAAGCTTAAAGCTTAAAATAGTACGTAAATAAAGGAAGTATTAATGTTGATTGGAAAGAAGGAACCGTTGAAGGAAGGAAGGACCGTCGTGGCGCAGAGGCGCAAATAAAATAAATGAAGTTGGTATATTTACTTCTGATATTTACAAAATTTATATAAAAATTGATTGACTATCCCTGGATTCGAGGCATAAATCTTCGACGCTCCACTAATTGTAAATATATAACGACGAACGAAACAGCACGTCAATTAACTTTGTGAAGTTATTCAAGAACAATGTGTCTTACATCTGGGGTTAGACGACAAGTGCTTATAGCGGCTGCCTGTAGGTATATCTTTATTATTTTTAATATATTCTTAAAAACTTATAGTTTTTCTGTTTCATTTTGCGCTGGTAACTGGGCAAAGCGCGGCGTGGAGTTCCGCTACTCAGGTGGGGAACGGAGAAAGCAGGGACTAAGCAACGGAGTGTCTTAACACTAGGTTTCCATGGTCTCTGCAGTTCCCTCTGCCTACCCTGCCATGTGCGGCATAAAGCGTGAAGAAAATAAAAAAGTAAAGGAAAGACTTGGTACATCAGTATGTTCTTCACCAAAGAAAATCTTTGGATACCTGATTCAGATGTTGAGACAACAAAGTCAGGTTTGTACTTATCTTTATAAAAAAAATAGAGATTTATAAAATAATTGTAACCATGTCACATTTTTTGGCATTAAAAGCGAAACACACACATTAAACACACATAAATTTCTGTAGTTTGCTTAAAATAATGATGATAACTTTACTAACCCTTTACCTATAACTCGCACGAATGAGGTAATAGTGACAGCAAAAAATATTATAAATATAGTTTATAATATTTTTTGCAAAAAATATTATAAATATAGTTTATAATATTTTTTGCTGTCACTTCTTATTCGTCTTATTAATTATTAAACATAAGGTTGCAGTTACTGTATAATTAGTTTTATTAAATATAAAATTGAAATATATTGAAAACAAGTGCTTTAAAAATAGTTTATTTACTTCTACATATTTTTCAACATTTTTGTAGTCATGATTGGGCATTTATCCTTTTTTAATTTTTTTCCTGAATTTTTAACAATGCGGTCCAAACAATCTTTGTAAAAATTCTTTGACCGTCCCTGGATTTTGAGGTTTTACAATTTTTACGTCTTACGGCACTCCACTTAATTGAATTATATAGTAAAGCTATGACTTGATGATGTTGTGCTTTTTTAAATATTATTTTTATTTATAATTTAATATTTTATATATATTAAATATCTAAAAGGTATTACTTTTGAGTTAAATTAGTTTGGTAAAGTCAATTTACTTTTTAAGCGTTTCGTTTTATATTTTTTTGGTATTTATGCCCAAAATAATCATATATTTAAATAGCCGATAAATTAATGTCTCAAAGTCACATAATTTGATTTATAACTCGTATAAGTATTAAATATCCTACATCATTTCTTAAGCTTAAATTGTCTTCCATTAACAACATCTAATTGTTTAAAATACTTAAAAAATGTGTATAAAAATTTGAATGCATCGAGATTTGAACCTACGCCTCGTGTAAACCGTCCAAGCACTTTCACCACACCACTATAACGGTTTCTAAAGTCATAGAAAAATAATATCTATGTGTTTTTATAAAATTTTAACAATTCTTGATTTTATTTCATAATAATGACTCCATTAAAAATGACTCCACTTTAAAACCTTTGTGTAATAGACTTATATATATCTTAAATCTTATATATGATACAAATTAATAGATAAAGCATTCTTCAGTTACAATGTCTGATCAACGTAAACTGTTTATATATATATATATATATATATATATATATATATATATATATATATATATATATATATATATATATATATATATATATATATATATATATATATATATATATATATATATATATATATATATATATATATATATATATATATATAACGGCAGAAAGCGGGGACAGGGAAAGTAGGGATTAAATATATATATATATATATATATATATATATATATATATATATATATATATATATATATATATATATATATATATATATATATATATATATATATATATATATATATATATATATATATATATATATATATATATATATGTCACATAGTTAAATTAAATTTATATTACATAGGAAATAAAAAAAAACACAAACAGATCTACTTCACTAATATCTTGATCGACGTCTCAGTATATCGTTAAAAACTGTCATAAATCTACATAGTAACGTGTTGTTAATGATTATTTAATTGAAATTTAAATTAAATCAGATTAATGAGGCTATGATTTGAAAAAAAAAGGAAACCGTCGTGGCGCAGAGGCGTAAGCGTCTGCCTGTAAACGCGACGGTTTGAAGGTTCGATTCCCGCTCGAAGAAGATAGATTTTTCTATTTCCTATTTCTTCGCTCTGGAAACTAGGCAAAGCGCGGCGTTGAGTTCCGCCACTCAACACGCAATGCCTCGAAAAAGGCGGAAATTGAGGACGGTGAAAGCAGGAACTAAGCAACGAAGTATCTTAACACTAGGTTCATATGGTTCCTGCAGTTTTGCCTACCCTGCAATATGCGGGACAAAGCGTGAAGCTAAAAAAAATCCTACTAAAAACTAATTTGAGAATGATGGATTACATAATTTCCATTTTCTTCGCTCTGACAACTAGGTAAGCACGGCGTTGAGTTCCGCCACTTAACACGCAATACTTCGAAAGGCCATAAACGGAAAACAGAGGGCCTAACACTAGATTTCCTATGTTTCTCCTATGCCTAATCTGCTATGAGCTAGATAAAACGTGAAGGTAAAAAGCTTCAAAAAAATTTGCATTATTTCTCAATACTTAAAAGCTGAAGCATATGACGTCAAACAAATAATTAAGAAACATCAGCCGCATAATATGACTCGTAATTTTCGTAATGTTATGTTTTTGGATACTATTATTATGTGTTGCATATAGTAATTTAATTATAATTATCTGCTTGTAACTAAAATGTATTATGCGTTATCTATACATGTGAATCTGTTCATTAAAATGATCAAGACAAATCACAGATATATATATATATATATATATATATATATATATATATATATATATATATATATATATATATATATATATATATATATATATATATATATATATATATGTATGTATATATATATATATGTATATATATGTATATATATGTATATATATGTATATATATATATATATATATATATATATATATATATATATATATATATATATATATATATATATATATATATATATATATATATATATATATATATATATATATATATATATATATATATATATATATATATATATATATATATAAAATTGCTATATGTCTTCTTTAAATATTTTATATGAATAACCAATTTTATTACGAAGTCTAGATCTACATATTGTATAAGTACATACATACATAGCTTCACTCTTTATACCTAGCAGGGTAGTCAGAGAAAATGGAGTGCCAAGTGTTGCGGTCCCTGCATACCTCTTTCGCCTCGTCCACTGTCATTAACCTCCATATATATGTGTTTTCTAGGGGTACATACTTTTCACTTGACTCCTCCACCATCTACGCTACTGTGTTATCGAAAGTCAACCGAGGTTTTCCTTTACCTCTCGTACTCAGTTTAGTTTTAGAACTTTAGGTATGAGACGAAGTACTTTTATAGAAAATAGATTTACAAAGAGGTTTTAATTTCTACCTCAATTTAAATAATTGAATTGAGTGGGATCATTCTAGATAAGAATACAGACTATTTAACGGTTTAGATGACGATCAACTACGCAGACATAGCAGGTAATTTCTTTTCATATCCGGTATCTACTGTAGGCGCAATTGCATATTTGTATTCCGACCAATAAATAGTCAAGCGGAAAGGTTAAGTTCTGGAAGCAGAACGAATTCATAAAGGCAATGTGGTTAAAACGACAAAGCTTCTCAGACTAGCTTAAAACGGTCATCGCTCATGTCTTCCTCCCCTCGTAGATTTTAGTCACCTAGTTTTAGAATAGCTTATATAACTATTTAAACGTTCTTCTGTGAGTCCTTCATAGGTCCGTAACGATTTCATTGTTGGATATCAATTTCTTAATTGATGATTGGTTCTTACCAATAATGTGGATCAAAATTGCAAAAGTCGTGGACAAAAGACGCATAACAAAAAAAATATCATCGCTATGAAGCTTCTTTGTCAAGTTACTTTTAAGAAGTGATTATAACTTTTTTGGATTTTGGTACATTTTTTGAAAATTATCACACAGAATGGAGAACAAAGAGATATAGCTGTGCCAAAAGAATGTTATTCTAATTGAAAATTTGGTAGACATTTAGTATTGAGTGGTAGAACACAACGCCTGGCATTTGCCTTGTTGAAAACGGGAAAAAAACCGAATTAATTTACTATCCCCAAGTGAAAAACGAACCCATAAACCGTATTATGCTTCTGCACTACGATAATATTCAAACATAATAATATATTTTATAGTATATTATAATAATATACATATTAATAATATATTATTATATACAAAAATATAATTGATAAAATATAATATATAATAAATATAATTGATAAAATATAATTGTTAATGACCGTATACCAGGACATAAAGCTCTCATTGCTACTCATGCAAATAACACAAATACATTTGAATGCTGATTGTTTCGAGATAATAGCAATAATTTCCATATTGTCACATTATCTACGATGAATTGTGTTTAAAATTTAAAATATTAGCACCAAAAATCTTCACGCATTCTTTTTCAATAATATAATAGACAAATTAAATTCAATTCATGATTCAACTATTAACAATACACGTAATAATTACGCACATAGTGTAATTATAAATTCATATAAATCAAAATTTATTGTACCAATGTGCATAAAAACCATATCGCTTAAAGCGATCACTGAGGCAACCTTCTGATGTTAGTTGTATAAAAAATGGCAGGTGGTGCAATAAATTACAGAATAATTCTCACTATTTCAATATTTAGTATAGCCATAAAAAGTGTCAATAAAAATAAATTAACCGACTCGTTGCTGTGATTGCTCTACAGAAAGTAAGTGTGGATGCAATTTTTGCGTCCATATCCAAATACAAATTTTAAAATATTTCCTACTTTCCCACTTAGTCAAATGTTTGTATTAACAGGTACAATGCAACATCTTCTGTTTTCTGTAGTGGAAGCATTAAGGAAAATCCTATCCAAAAGCAAAAGACGATGTAAGAGATGTTATATTCTGCACTTAGTACTTGCAGACCTAATTAGTTATTTTAGGAAGAATGGCCTTGTAAAATTAAAATAATTGTACAAAGGAAGTCCATAGAAAAAAATTCTTAAGATGTGAGATTTTTTTATGTTTAGAAATGATATATTCGTATTAATGCTGGAAGCACTAAACACGCTTTACCAATTTATCAATATACCACGTGGTCATTGTCCAACTACAGCGCTTATTTTGTGTGGTTTTGTCTCAAAAATTTTGCCTAGCTATTAAAGAAATAACTAGGCAAAATTTTTGAGACAAAAAGCTATCAAAATATCGCTACTAATGTATCAAGAGAAATAAAATACAGAATTCCTAAGGCGAGATATCCCGAGCAAATCTTCCCGAGTAAGTCTTTAGTCGAGACATTAAACAACAACACCAATGCCTCGAAATTTATAATTAATACTGAATATGAGAATCTTATATAATATAGACTTTAAAATATGCAAAACTAGAACAAGAGAAAAGAGTTCAGATATGACTCTTCTCTATACTTAACCTATTTTAACCAAATATCCTAATGACTTTACTATCGCCGCCTTCATTTTCATTACTAAAAGTAAATTGATGATAGCCCTAGGTAGACCGAGATTTTCTAGCAAACTTATGGAAAATTGAACATCGTGGCGTAGAGGGTTTGTAAATTCGATTCCTGCTCGGGGAAGATGGATTTTTCTATTTCCATTTTTCTTCGCTGTGGCAAGTAGTCAAACCGCAGCGTTGAGTTCCGCCACTCACCACGCAATGCCTTGAAAAAGGCGAAAAGTAAGGAACGGAGTGTCTTAAAAAAAGGTTACCATGGTTCCTGCGGCTCCCTCTGCCTACCCTGCCATGTGCGAAATAAAACGTGAGGTGTTAAAAAAGAGAAAAATTTCGCTTTTATCTCTCTAGCACCTATTCCCACCACATAATATAAATTATTTCTTAGCATAATTCTGGTTAATTTGTTACTTATAATTTTAGGGAACACTAAAATCACATATAATATGAATAAAGCGAAATTTGAATCTGCATCTCATGGAAACCATCCAAGTACTCTGACCACTAAACTATGCGTTCATGAAGCGGAGTCGAAATTCATGTACTTATTTTTATTTAGCTTAGCCTCTATGTAAGGACATTTTTACAAATTTTACAATTTACTTTATATGCTTTTTTTAAATATTTACTTATTCTTGGTGTGGATTTTCATTATAAATATCATAAAAATAATGGTTAGATTATTTATTTCCAATTAACAGAAATTATATGCGGGTCTTAGTAAACCAACGTCTAGACAACTGACGCTTCGGCAGACAAAACAGATGTAGTTACTTGATCTTGATTCATCATCAACTTTCAAATTTGTAGTTAAACTTATATTTAGTGTAAAATTAAATTTCTCGAAAAACTTTTACGTCCGGTTTTCTTGTCACTTGATTTATCTATTGGTTTAACAAAACATGAAAGAAGATTCATCATATCATCATCATCATCGTGGTGATGATAACAAAACACGAAAGAAGATTATATTCTTGTGAATGTTTCTTTAGCAATACTCACGTGTTCATAAAGCTGGACATCGACGACTTCATCAGAGTCGAAGATTGGCAGTTCTAGACTTTATCTTAATCCATTGATTGATCGATCGATCGATCAATTGATAGATTGATTGATTGATTGATTGATTGATGGATCAATCGATCGAGCGATCGATTGATTGATTGATTGATTGATTGATTGATCGATAGACTGGTCGATTGATCGATTGATCGATTGATCGACCGACCGACCGACCGACCGACCGACCGACCGACCGACCGACCGACCGACCGACCGACCGACCGACCGACCGACCGACCGACTGAATAGTTGACTGACTGATTTTTTAACTGGCGTTTCAAAATAATTAATAAAATTAAATAGTACATCTTTGATTTCAATCGATTTTGTTTTACAAGAGATTTTAATTTAATTTTAAATATCAAATAAAAACAAAAAAGAACCCTTAATTAAATAATATGTTAACAAAACGAAAAATAATCTTATTCTAAAGAAATTAAAATTATATTTAACACAAGACGAAGATTAAAAAAGATATGTCAAGTCAGTTACAAGACTCAATAAATATTTACAGCTTCCAAAGCAAAGACTTTTTATTACTACGCACGCCACGTTGTTATTATATAACAAACGAGAAAGAATCGAAGTGGGAATCGAACCCAGAAACTGTCGCGTTATAGGCAGACGTTGCACCACCCCGGTTCTCAGATTGTTATATATACAAAATACAATACAAAAACTTTTTATTTTTCTATCACAATTATCATGCTTACACAAATTGTGGTCACTACATAGTCGATTGATTGTGGTACATAGTTCCCACACTAAATTACATAAACAATCCGGTAATTATGAGAGACAGGAGCCTAAACTAAGATTCCTTGTGTTTTAGGACTCCTGGGCCTCACCACTTAGATTGTACTGAATTTCTACTGCAATACTGTTAAGCATAAACATATAAAAGGGTGATTTGTGTATGTATGTGTGTGTATGTGTGTGTGTGTGTGTGTATGTGTGTGTGTGTGCGTTTTATATACATATTTTCTATATATATTTTATAAACTGGTTATGCGTTGCTTGCATTAAGAGAGCGATAATAATTTTTCAATTTCATTGTAAGTTTGGGTTTTGAGCCAATTAGTTGTAGTTATTTTACATTTGTTCTGCAAAAACTAGTGGAACACACAGCATGCTTTCTTCTTTTAAGTATCACAGGATGGTTTGAATAATATTTTAAGCAAGAGTGTTGTCTCAAAATAATTGATAATACAAATAATTGTCTTACAGTCAGCACATCTGCATCACTATATAGTTTCGTTAGGGAACAAGCGAGACTTGCATAAGATAACCTTTAGAACCAATCTTTGTGCTCTTTCTAACAGTATCATATGTGACTTAGCTGCTCCTCCCCAGGATGAAATACAGTATGTAAGTAAAGATTGACAAAGTCCAAAGTAATTAATGATTTTCTCAAAGATCTTCGATAGTGCACTTAGAAGCGAGATAGGACGGTAATTATTAATACAATCTCTTTTCCCATAATTATGTATAGGCACAAGTATTGATTTTTTAAGGGCACGGGGGAAAACACCACAAGAAATAGATTTATTGATAAGATATGTAAGAGGTGGCACTATAGATTCTTTAGCTTCCTTCAAGATCGTAGCTGATATATCGTCCCATCTTGCAGCTTTATTGGAATTGAGAGATATAATTATGTTTTCAACTTCATCATAACTTGTATCCAGGAAGACAGCTGATTCTACAAAACCTTCTGATTTTTCTTTTAGGCTAAGCTCTTGTACATTTATGTTAATTTTACTGGCTAATTCAGATCCTACATTAGCAAAGAAATTATTAATTTTATTGGCTGATTCTTTAGCACTAGGACAGATATTTAAAATTTCATTCTGAAGATCACGCTGTTTATTCAAATTAGCAATGCTTTTAAGGGTTTTCCACATTTTTCTGCCATTATTTTTGGACATATATATTTGGCTTTTATCGTATTGTTGTTTACAATTTTTTGTTATATTATTACAATAATTTCTGTATCTCTTGTATGTTTGTTCCAGTATTTTATCTTCTTTATTTTTCTTAAGTTTAGCATGCATACTACCTCTCCTTCTAATACACTTCAATAGTCCCACTGTTATCCATGGTTTCATGGTTATTCTACACCTAGGCAATTTTGTAAATATTGTATTTTTATATATTATACTTTGTAAAATTTCTATAAATAAATTTGTGGCATCCTCAACATTATTTATGATGTATATATCTTTGTAGTCCAATTTCTTACATTCTGCAATTACACTTTTATAATTGATTTTTTTACATTGTGAGTAAAAGTTTTTATTGTAGCTGTTTTGCGTTTTTAAGCAACATAATATTCCTGCGTGATCAGTTGCTAGTTTCTAAAACAAAAGTACAAGTAGGAAGCTTTGTTTTAAGTATAACATGATCCAGGCAGGTTGTATCATTTCGAGTGGGTAGGTCATATGCAGGTAGCAACCTATAAAAAGCAGTTAGTTCTAAATACTCAGCAATACTTGGGTCATTTTTCCTTATATTAATATTAATATCTCCTATTAAAATAATATTTTTAAAGCTTTTCAAACGCTCTATTAGCAAGTTCAAAGACTGTAGAAACAGATCAATATTTTTATAACAGGGGGGTCTATAAATTGCCATGATAAGAGTATCTAATCCAATCTGAATCAGTATACAGCTAGCATCCTTGAGTAATGGTTCTGTAAATTTAACACTAAGATTATTTTTGCTGTAAACTGCAACACCATCATTTTGGTTACAAGGATGTTGAGTTCTATCAGATACATATCCCTCTAATACTGGTAAATTGACACGTTTCTGAAGCCAACATTCAGTTAACACAATTATATCACAGTCTAATTTTAATCTAGCTTGAAATATAGATATACTTAAGATGATTTTATTAATACTTCTAATATTTTGGTGCACTATTTTTAAGTAATGGTTAGGATCTTTGATATAGGAACGACAGAACTCAGGCTCACATGTATATATTTCACTTATTTGTAGACTATCTATGTTATTTAATTTATCATCAAGATTAAGCATTTTTAATTTTTAATGTAAAAAGTCCATCTAATAGTACAATCATGTTTATTCTATTTTTATAGGTGTAAATATTTACTCTTTGCAATTATGCATTTATGTTATAATTAAATATGAACAATATTTCAAATTGATATAAATAAAGTAGCTGTTTATAAGTGTGTATATAAATGTATATACATGTCAATAACAATGGGAATATACATATGTATATAAGTGTAGTTATAAGTGTATGTATAAGTGTGAATTTTATAAAGCACATAAAGGTTAATCTAAACATAAAGATGCATAATATTCTATGACTAACATAACAATAAAAAACTACTTCAAAACAGAGAAACTGATAAGAAAAAATTACTACAAAGCATAAGATTTGATAACTAGTGTAAGTAAATAGTCATTTTAAACTTGTTACTCCTTTCTTCAGCTTATTTAAATCTTCCTCATTTTTTAGTTTCACGAGTGCATTTCCATAATTTTTTCGTAAATAAACTGATGTTCCCGTGGCCCAGCAGTATTTAATATTGTGGTTTGATGCGAAATCGCGTGCCAAAAAATATAATCGTTTTAATTATATAAGTTTAATATAAAGCATATTTAACTAAAACAGAGACAAAACATTATCCAATGTACTTTGAATTGTAAAATACTTTCAGCCTTATTCATAAAAAAGTCTATAGAACGTTTTAAGTATACTTTAGTTAAAACGCTCTATAGGCTTATAGAACGTTCTATAAATGTTTGTATTCATAAACGCTCTATAAACCTCTATAACTAAAGTGTCACTAATATGAGTTATAAGTTCACAATGTTGCCACTCTACTGAAGTCGGTCGACTAGTTGCCGAAAATACCAGTAAATCCACAGATGATAAGTGACAAACGCATCAACATAGTATGACCACAGATAATATTACGTACAAAAATATATTGTTGGATCTGACTTGACATATACCGGATTGATTTACGTCGTTGTTATCACAAAAACACGAATGCTTATTTTATTTTAGTTTATAAACTTACTTAATTTTTAAAAAATTAAGTCAAAAGAAGTAAAACGACAAAGAGTTGAAATTTGTTTAGACGTGGACAAGTATTACCTATGTTCTTTGCACCTTTCTTATGTAGAATTTATTATTAATAAACATGTTAATAACTAAATGTAGTTAATAAATATGGAACAAAATGTCAATTGTTATATTGTTTTGTTTACGAAACTGAAATTGACACTCTTGACTCGACTCGACGACGTCATATCAATGGTCATATTAGTATGAGCTATAATCAGCTGAATGAATCGGCTATCTTTGGACGTTAAAACACTCGTATAGTAGGGTTCTTGGTTTTATAGCTTTATGATAGGTTTATAGAACTGATTAGCACTAAAATGTTGTTATGAACAACGTTTCTTGATACCGAGCCTTTAAGCGTGTTATAACTTTTTATGAATAGGGCCGTTTGACTGTACTATATTAGTAACGGAAGAAAATATGTGAACGTTCTGAAATTAACTGGTGAGTTATAAAGTTAATACGTAAAACTTTGACTGTAACACAGAACTTATGGCACCGTGAAAAAATATTTAATGAAGTTTTCTTACAAATCTTTACTTACATGCATACATTTCTTTTATAATATAATTTCGCGAGTTCTTTATTGAAATATTATTCTTTCCTTTCATACAAAAGATAGCATAACATTGCCTTAGTTATTGTGAAGATTCTGCTCAGCATTCCAATTTATCATATAACCAAACGGATTCTTTTAATCACCGAAACTAACTTAGAGCTCATTCAACGAATGCCGGTAGAAGGGCAAGTTAACAGTCTAGAGTTAGCGAAAAACACTTAGATGTAAGATCATAAGGCAGGTCAAAGTGCATTTATAAGAATTTCATTAGGCAGGGCATTTATATCAGTATATTATATATAAAGGGTAATAGTGGAGTTATATACAAGAGAAACTGATAAAATTCCACCAGTAAAAACCTGGTTAAAATCAACAAAGGTGGCAATGATCCAGATATTACGTAAGAACGTTGTATTCGAAACGCTTATAAGCTACTAATTAAGCGAAGCTTCGAATGTGCAGGGAGATTATGCTTTCTGAGATGAAACTTATACTGAAAGTAAAAAAGCAGTGAAATGTATAATAACTTTAACAGCCAGACCATCACGAAAATCATGAAGGGTACATCGTGAAACTTATATGTATACTGCACACAGCGCAACGTCTGTTTTTGTGGAACTTAATGAAAAAAAGGAAACCAGTGATTCTATTCTAGTTATAATACCGCCCAGTGCATTCCGATAATGCTAGAAAAAAAAATTTGAAAGGGCCTATATAGCACTCTTGACTCCTATATACGTGAAAGTTGTCGATGATAAAATAGGTATATAACAGTGTAGGTATATAACGGTAATATAACAGTGTTCCTGGATATGGCAAACAACTAGAAAATCTTAAATTAAATAGAGATATGTTTATCACAAGCACTAAGGAAACAGCCAATGAACATAAAAATAGATTGTTAAAATGTATAAGGATTTTGGTTATAAATCAAGCCGTGCACAAATCACAATAGGTAGATAAATATATTTCTATGATTTTGACATCGAAGAAATTATATTTTCTTTATAATTTAAATTCATGATTACTAGAATACTGTTTTTGTCCTAATAGTTACTTTGTTACGTCACTTACCCTTTTGTACTAATTTCTATAGTACAAAACCACACGGTAAACATAATAATAACTTAAACAAAAGCTTATATACTACAACATTCTATAGTTTTCTTTGCTTTTATGACCAAAGCTTCTACATAAACTTAAATATGAAGTTTATAAATTTATTTATCCACTACCTAATAATATCTGAAATATTTTATGAAACTACATATAAAAAAATACAATCAAAGCTATCTACTTAAAATTTCCTGAATTTCATTCAAATTTTTCCCTTTCGTCTCCGGGACAAACTTTAAAGTGAAGAAGAAAGCTAAGATACAGGATGCTGAGAATATCCAAAAAGTGACATCGCCTCCTAAACGTTTGACCATAGTGTCAAAACTTGTCGCCACTCCGAATCCGATTAACCAAGCGGTTGTCATGGCAACCGCTGAACCCGTACTCCTGGCGTTGCCACGAAACATTTCACCCACTAAGGCGTTAGGCATTGTGCCGAAACCTGGAAAAAATAAATGTTCTTAAAAAACTGCTATAGTTTATATTTATTATTGTTAAAATGGCTTATTAACAAAAAAGTTATTCTATAATAAATACTAAAAACAAAGGAATTTTTCCTAAAATTTGAAAAAATAATAGTTTCACACTATTTGCATTAGGATAGACTAAGGAAATCTAGTGCTAATACATTTCGTTTCCAACATTCCGCCTCATTGAGATATTGCGTAATGAGTAGTGGAACTCAACGCTTTTAAATGTTGTTACCAGAACAAAAAATTAGGTAATTTATGTAGAATTTGATAAATTCCAAACAATATATTATAAAAATGATATTTTCAGAAAATATCATATATTATATTTCTAACATATAGTATAAGGACAGTCGAATCGTTGGGAATAAGCGCAGTGTCCGCTTGTAAACGCGATGGTTTGTGAGTTCAATTCCCACTTGGGGAAAATTGTTTATATAGCATATACGTTAGCGCAGCGTTGAATTCCTCCACGCAATAACACAATGCCTAGTAAGGCAGAAAACGGAAAAAGGAGTGTCTTAACACTAGGTTCCTCTTCCTAGCCTGAAAGGAAAAGAAATGGATCCAATTAAATTTATTTATTATATTCATTAGTATATTGAACGCAATGACCTGCACAGAAATATTAGATAATAAAGGAGAATAAAGAAGTAAAAGTTTTATCACAATCCATTCATATTTTTTATCTTCTACCATCATTATTAATATCACAAATTAAAAAAAATATAATAAAATAATAAACACTATAAACACAAAACTTACCAATTTCATAAGAAAAGAAATACATAATAAGTGCAAGTAGAGGCAGCCAGCCTATTTCGCCCACAACTGGACTGTGGATTCTGCTGAGATAAAAATAAGTTCCCAAGATCGCCTGAAAATTAAATTAAAATATTTTAACCAATTTATTACAAAAACAGTAACTTAAAGTGGCAATTAATTGAAAATAGGGCAACGTCACAGAAGCTAACTGTAATTGAGATGGCAGTGGGTTCAATTTCACAATAGGTAATAAATTATTCTATATTACCCCTTTGTACTTCATCTGTTTCATACGTAATGCAATGTAAAACTCCTTAAATCTGCCAGCAAAGGAACTCGTTAATGCTTCTCAAAGTTAAATTAGAGTTTTCGGATCTACTAGCTACCTGAATGACACTACTGTCATTTCAATTTAAATTTATGATTCAAAAGTGCTTGTAAATGGCTTTTCAATAAAAAAATATTGTTATTTTGATCTAATTATTAACTTCTTACGTAAGGCCTAAGAGCGTTTAATTAAATGTATTACTAATTAATTAATTAACATCGTTATAACACTCGCTCAAGAATATATTCTACTTCGATAATATGCTTTTACTGTAACTTGTAATTGTAATTGCTTTAACACAAATATTGACAATTACATCGTGAAGTAACATATATCAGATTTTGTAGTGTTAGATTTAATATATTATACACACGAGTTTTCCCATTTCCAATATTTCGATTAAGAGTCATCTCACTGTAAGCTTGATATTTGTAAGACTGATTTTTAATTGGAGAAACGACTATTTTTCTCACTCTGGAAGAACAAAGCTAAGGGGAATTCAACTTTTTTTTTTTTTTTTATAGGTTCACGCACAAGGCAGGGTAGGCAGAGGGAACTGCAGGGACCGTGAGAACCTAGTGTTAAGACACTTAGTTAATTAACACTTAGTTAACTTAGTTAATGAAATCAATAAATTAAAGGAAACGGATCATTATATTGAATTCTAATATTATTCTTAGTTTGCTTTTGTACTTTACGTTCTACTTGTTGCCGAATTTCGTGGCTCTTACAGTTATCATACAGATTTTAATTACGTAAGTTAAATCTTTTGACTGTATTCACTATTTTTTTTATATTTCACAGTTCCATATACATAGATATATGAAATGACAAGTAGATACTTTTACGCAGTTTTAAACAATGTCTTGCCGATTACCGCATAGACAGACATACAACAAAGTGATAATATTTTTTTTTCTTTTTTTTTTAGCTTCACGCTTTGTCCCGCACATGGCAGGGTAGACAGAGGGAACTACAGGAACCATACGAACCTAGTGTTAAAACACTTTGTTGCTTTAGTTCCTGCTTTTTCCGTCCCCGCTTTTCTTTTGAAATACGAAATGATTAAGAGTAATTTAAAACCAAACTTTATTTAAAAAAAAATATAATATTTTCTTCTGTTATTACGTATAACAGAAGAAAATATTATATTTTTTTTAGCAATTATTCCGACAACAAACATGTTTTATTTATGTTTAAACAAAAAGAAAAACGAGCTTTATGAAAGGTTTTCTAAGCTTTTTCTCATACTTTCGACTTTACTTATTTCTTTTAATACGTTAAATTCAATAATACTTACCAAGCTTACAGCACAAAAAGCTGTAGACACGAGCAACAATATCCTCCTTCCTGCTCTCTCAACAACAAATGGCGCGACCAGACTGGCTATCAGCCTCGTCGCTCCTATTATAATAGTTGCCAAATCTGGTCTGAAAATTAAAAGAAAATGTGATTAAATCTTTTTTTCTTCACGCTTTAGAAATCGCTTTTGAACCTAGTGTTAAGACACTCCGTTGCTTAATCCCTGCTTTTTCCGTCCCAGCTTTTCGCCTTTTTCGAAACATTGCGTGCTGAGCGGTTGAATATGTTTAAATATTTTTTTTTAAGTTTACAAAAAATCGTTTATTTAACTTCAACATTATCTTGTTCTTAAAAACATTGTTCGGTGGGAAAATATTGAAACTTGACAAACTTAAATTTACGTTTAATTCACACTAATATTAATGTCATGTGTCGGATGAAACATAATGGTATAAATACATACAGTCGCTTTTGCAATCTGACTGAATTAAATGGTTTGGACATATGTATACGAAAACAAAGTCGACAACCTAAATAATGTTGTCGTGCGGAATATGCGGAAGATGGTCGTGCGGATATGTAGCTAAACCCGGGGGAGGCCTACGAGAAATTACCTAAATTAATGATGATAACGATGAGGTGTGTGACCCCACCGTCAAGTGACCTTAATTTGTTATATAATTTAATTTATAACGGCAAAATAGAATGTATGAACTTATGTTATCGCTCATCGGCCATAGCCTTAGTTCTAACTAATATTAAATATAAAAAAAAGTAAATATAGGAGTTAATTATGATAAATATTAACGTATGTATTAGTATTAGTATATTCAATATTTACGATAAGAACATATAGTATAAGTTAAAAAAGGGTACGGACCAAGTATCTCTAGAGCCAATTATATTTAATTTAAAAAAACGATGAGGCTCCTTATATCCGTAAACCTTCCCTTTAATCCTCTAAAGGGATAGTGTGAAATTAAAAATTATATAACGATCTAGAAAATAAGCTGCCATTATTTTGATAAAATATTATTTATTGTTATAAATCTTATAAGCTCTAAACGAAACATTTAAACAACTTACAGAAAGGCTCTTAGTAAACCACTTAGCAGTTTGGCCTTGTAATATAAAAAGGAATACATCTATGAAAAGATTAAGTAAGGAAATTCGTTTATAAAAAAATTAACTATAAAATCCTTATATTTAAGCAGCTTTCTTAATGTTAACTTAAATATAAGTTATATTTTATTTAGTAATTACTTCAATATTTTGTTCATATATTAAGTGTACTTGACGTCAATGAAACCTGTACGTGTTATATCTCATTAAAAATGAAAATAACACATAATTCCCGCATACAGCAGATTAGATAGAGAACCTAGTGTTAAGACACTCTGTACCCCACTTCCTGTCACAGTTTAAGACTTTGAGTGTTGAGTGGCGGAATTCAACAGCTCGCTTTGTTTTGTTACCAGAGCAAGTCTCGTTTAAAATCCGCTGTGCTGATAGACCATGATGGCTTTACTCAAATAAATAAGTTATATAGGTATATTTTTCATGTTAATGTATATCGGGTAGGTGCTTCAATGTAAAGTTCTTAGCAAGAATTACGAATTTTAAGAGGGAAATACAACATGTTATATTTTTTTTAGCTTCACGCTTTATCCCGCATGGCAGGGTAGACAGAGGGAACTGCAAGGACCAACCTAGTGTTAAGACACTTCAAAGTCAAAGTCAAAGTCAAAAAAAATTTATTCAAAATAAGAAGTACAAGCTTCATTTTTTGAACGTCAAATAATTAATTTAATTTACCACCGGTTCGCTAAAGTTAATGCCTCAGACCTGAGAAGAACCGACGTAAGAAACTCAGCGGGACTTAATCTGCTTTTTTTTATTTTTTTAATTTACTAGATATTTACAATTTCACAATTCCTGTTATTGACAACGATACTCTTGAACTAGACTGGAGCGAGCATTTCATTCCCAAGGTGTGTTATCATTTACGAAATCATTAATATGGTAATAACCTTTAACACACAAACGTCGTTTCACAACTTTTTTAAATTGTGATATAGAACAATCTTGGACGTTTTCTGGGATCCTATTGTAAAAGCATACAGACTGTCCCATAAAAGAATTGCGGATGCGATTTAGTCTAGTTACAGGCGCGGTAAGTTTATGCCTGTTTCTTGTATTAATATTGTGTACATCACCAATTTTGGTAAAATCGTTAATATTTTTTTTACATACATTAAACTATCAAAGATATACTGTGATGCAACGGTCATTATATTTATTTCGTTAAATTTTTGTCTTAATGAATCTTTTAGATTTAGGATATAGATTGCGCGAATAGCCCGCTTCTGCAGAACAAAGATGGATTTAATAGAGGCTGCATTACCCCAAAGCAAAATGCCATATGACATAATGCTATGAAAGTAACTAAAGTAAACAAGGCGAGCCGTATCCACATCAGTTAACAATCTAATTTTTTTGACAGCAAACGCTGCTGAGCTGAGCCTATTCGCCAATCCATCAATATGAGGTCCCCACTGTAATTTAGAGTCAATGGTGATACCTAGAACTACCGTAGAATCTATTCTAAAATTGTTCTAAAATTGTTTCAAAGTTTTCATACAACCCAGTGGGAGGTTTGTATACACTTACAACAATAAAATGCTCAAGCTCAGCACAGGCCATTTCAATAGTCTGCTCAACAGAGAGGCTCACAATATCTGTGCGTTCTTTATATTTGTAATCTTTTTTTAAAATTATTAAAGAGCCACCGCGAATGGCTTTTTCTCGGCTGAACATACTAGCTACTTGGTGATGACTGAAATTAAAAATAGCTTCAGATGGCCGAAGCCAGTGTTCAGTAATACAAAGGACATGAATCTTATTACAGTTTAAAAATAACTCAATTTCTAAGGTTTTTTTTAACATGCCTTGTATGTTTTGATGCACCAAGTTTGTATCATTGTCATTACAAATTGTGTTTGTTTTTAAATTTTTATTAACTTTAGCTTTATTACAATGTGACATTTTGCCAGAGATGGCCTCTTTTGTCTTATTATTTAATTTAAATTATTTGAAACGGATTCCAAGGTAGATTTAAAATCATCCTATTCAAAAGGAACAGTGGTCTTTGTAGCCATAATATTGGCTGAGTTAAATTGTAAAAAATATGATAGCATATTAGCTATCTGTCTTTTATAAAAATAAGATAGGTGCAGCCTATCACATGTCAAGTTATTATTTTTAAATACATTGTTAATGTCAATTAATAATATCTTGTTTTTACTATTATTTAAAGTTACATAATTACTGTTAGTCAATACATGTAACATATTATTTAAATTATATCTAATATTATTTTCTTCGTTGCTAGTCCCTGCTTTCTCCATTCCCACTTTCCGCCTTTTTTCGAGGCATTGCGTGTTGATAGGCGAAACTCAACGTTGCGTTTTACCTAATTGCCAGAGCGAAGAAAATGGAAATAGAAAAATCTATCATCCTCGAGTGGCAATCGAACCCACAAACCGTCGTGTTTCCAGGTAGACACTATGCCTCTGCGTCACGACGGTCCTATTAATATTATATTCTACTTATAGATTAAATTAAACTTATAAATTGTTAATTAATAAAAATCACATGTACCTTACTAGATGAACCAGCGCTCTGGAAAATAGTGGTAGCGAAGAACAAAACAGCAGCAACTCCACTCAATTGCTGTAACGTACACAAGCTTAGTGTAATAAAAAGTGAATTTCTATTGGCTTTCACTGTAAATATCTTGATCCAGGCTTTCCAAGTGCTACCCTCGCCAGGTGTTGTCCCTTTGACAGAATCGAAGATATTCTCTAAATCTTTTACACGTCCTAATGAACGTAATGTGTTTTTTGCTTCAGTTTCTTTACCTAAAAAATATAATAAAGTTACTGCTTTTGTATGCTACAAATAAATAAATAAAAAGAATAAAAAAATAATGGTGAATCTTATATAAGAACACAATATTACATCTTTACACTGAATCTCATATTTAATAAGCTAATCAGGATCGGGATCCTAATATTAAGTCACTATTTTTCACGCTTTATCCCGCACATGGCAGGGTAGGCAGAAGGAACTGCAGGAACCATAGGATCTTAATATTAAGACACTCCATTGCTTAGTTCCTGCTTTCTCCGTCTCTGCTTTCCACCTTGCGTGCATCTCGTGTTGAGTGGCGGATCTTGACGTCGCGCTTTGACACACACAATTATCAAATTTACAGTCACCACCTGTAGGATAATGTCCCGATGGCCATATAGTGTATCCTACAATACAATAGAATGTGGAAACGAAAATCAGTGGAGTTTTCATTTATACGATTGGATAAATGATACGCTTGACATATTACCAATGTCTGGAATACGGAAAAATTAGCAAACGTGTTTTCACGTTGAATGAGCGTCAGTGAATTGATGATTACCTATAAGCGAGAAAGCGTGAAGCTCAAACAAAAACATATTACCCATTCAATTAAAACAAAATCGACCTTACAATACTATTAAAACACATAAATCCTTATTTTTGCCAAATAATACATTCTTTATACAAAATATTCGTATACACTATCAATAAATAATAAATAACTTGCCTTTTATCGCAGTAGTATACAGGTGACTCCGGTATGAAAATGATACCAATAACGTGTATGATATTTATAACCATTGCTATATAGCCGGTTGAGGCGTAAGATACTATAGAGCCTACGGTATACGCCGCTAGTGTACCGGAAATGCCCACGATAGAGGTAGATGTCAGAAGAATACCACGTATGTTCGTTGAACTGAAATAATATACATATATACATATAAAAAAGTTTGCGTTTTTTCACGCTTAAAACAGAATAGATATATTGAAATTAATGTTTAGATACTCCTTTTTCTATCTACTGTCCAATTTTTTCAATATTGATTTGCCTTGGAAATCATAATTTGTAATTCCTCGAGTAGGGGTCGAACCCGACCCCATAGTCTTTACTGCCTTACTCCATAAAAACCTCACATAGTACTATTAGGGTGTAAAAGCAAGATTTACGCAGCTTATTATATGAAATGCTGAAACAGTGCTATTATGTTACTAAGAAAAAGTTACAAAAAAAATATATTGTCTTTATAAACGCAGTAATAATTTCAGCATACGGAAATGTTAGAATATGTTAGAGTATGTTTGTACTTTCAGGGGATATTCTTTAAATTCATTATATAAAATGTTAAAATTGGCAATTGGAACTTCGTGGCTAGTCTATTCGTAAAATACTAATGAATCTTTATATACAAACATAAAAAATATATAAATTAACCACATAATACAAGTCATCTTAAACAAAATAATTATATTTTTAATTCAAACTTTTTTTCATCAACATTCATTCATATTAAAATTATAGAATGAATACTGCACCAAATATTAACTAAAAACTTGGAAAGTTATAAAATCATAACAGATTAATGGAAATATATCTTTGAAACATTTGGTTATATTAAAAAAAAATTGACACATATGAGTAACACGCTTTCTTATTCCGTGCACGACACGCATGAGTAATGTAACAATGTATTATGTAACATATCATAACCAAAATAAACGAATATCTTAGGATAAGATTTCAATATCTTAATAGATATAATTGAATTACATAATATTGTTTTTAGGTTACGTATAAAATATTGGATTTTAATAAAAAGTGAGGATATTTAAAGAGCACTTTAACCAGTTATGTGTCAGATATTAAGGTGATGAATAATGATGTGTACCATTTACCAGTTGATAGTTTGAACAGGTCTCTATCCGCTATGTATTCTATATGAGACCTATGAAAGCAAAATTTGTTGTTTATCTACCATATAATTGGAATTTAACCAGCGAGTGGTGCCAACGGCCTTAAATATATTTTATTTCATTATGAATGTATCGATGTACGATACTGTCCAGGTAAGTGAAATACACATAAACTGTTATTTTAAGAATTTATTTATTCTTTACTCGTCCTCAATATATAAAAATAAACATTTCTCAATAAATGATTAGATCAACTCAAGACGATCAAAACGATCTAATAAGACATCTTTATTTTCCAAATTGAGAGCAAGTAGAAAAATAACAGGATTTTCTTTAGAATTCACAAAATATACTCACGAAATTTCGCCAACGTATACGAGGTTGCTGACTGTGACCATTCCCATTCCTAAACCACTTATTATTCTAACCGCTAGCACCATTGCTACGTTGCTAGTGAACACTATGAGGATTATCGCGGTCAAATTCAGAAAACCTCCAAGGAACAAACATGGTTTTCTTCCAATTATATTTGACAGGTAACTTGGGATATACGGTCCTGCATCAAAATATGTAGTTAAAAACAAAAAAATATTTACTATCATAATATGCCTTCACGCTTTATCCCGCACATAGCAGGGTAGGTAGAGGAAGCTGCAGGAACCATAGTAACCTAGTGTTACGACACTCCGTTGTGTAGTCCCTGCTTTCTCCGTTCTTGCTTTCCGTCTGTTTAGAGGCATTGCGTATTGAGTGGCGGAACTCGGAGTGACGGAAATGGAAATAAAAAAAATCCATCTTCCCCGAGTGAGAATCGAACTCACAAACCGTCGTCTACGGTACGCCTCTGCGCCACGACAGTCCTCAATATAGTTTAAATAGTTTAAATTCGTCTTTCTACCAAGCCAAAATTGAAATTATTCTATTAGGGCTGCGCTTATGTACTTTCTACGTACCTACAATAGCTCCGACGTACAATAAAGATCCTATCCATGATGCTTCTAAATCTGTTATAACATTAGGAAGCGGACTTTGATTTGGATCTTGAAGTTTTGGTATAATCGGCGCTGACCACCCCACACTGTAACCATCTATGAATTGTCCTATGTTGACTGGAAAGAAAAAATATATAAAGTTATTTTTTTACTTAATTCAACCTTTTTACATTTACGAGGGCCGTCGTGGCGCAGAGGCGTAAGCGTCTGCCTGTAAACGCGACGGTTTGAGGGTTCGATTCCCCTTTGGAGAAGATAGATTTTTCTATTTCCATTTTCTTCGCTCTGGAAACTAGGCAAAGCGCGGCATTGAGTTCACCACTTAACACGCAATGCCTCGATAAAGGCGGAAAGTGAGGACGGAGAAAGTAGGAACTAAACAACGGAGTGTCTTAACACTAGGTTCATATGGTTCCTGCAATTTATTCTGCCTACCCTGCAATATGCGGGATAACGCGTGAAGGTATAACGAACAATAACGAATAGGCTCGCTAGTCCTTGCAGGGGGGAATAGTCTATTAAACAAGATTCCTATTAGATAACCTTGCTTTAATTTTATATTGTGCTATACAATAATCGCCGACCAAATAAACTTATAAAATAACCTTAATTATTATGTTATTCTGATTAATTTAATTTTTATTATGTTTTTAATTTATAATTAATTTTTATTATGTTATCGGTGGCACCATTCCAATTATTTACTCTTCACCAATGCTATCTCGCTATGTGGATAAAGCGTGAAGCAAAATATGAGACTCTTCTTTAAAATAATCCTCGTACGTCGTCTTTGCCTTGCGACAATAATAAATCTTATACCACAGTTATGAAATAAATAAGATGTAAGAAGTAAACATTCATAAACATTTTCATTAACAAAATATAATGACAACAGAAGTCGTTAATTTTGAAAGAATAACATATATACACATGTAGACCATATGTATATGTATGTGTATATGTATATATACATACAATGGTATTTGCTCAGGTGAAATAAAGACGATATTTGGGTTTTCTGAAATAACAAAAATTGTTTTATTCGTATTTAACCTTATGCTTAATTTTTTTTTGGATGAACATGAATGTTGACCTCGATTGGTCTTGACAGCGTCACCGGGCGGTAGGTGACGAAGTGTATCTCGTCCCCAGAGAATAAAATGAGCATTAATGGCTGCTCATAAGAAGGTATGTAGGGCGGTCATGGACCGACTGGCCCCGCCGCTCTGGGCGTGGGCGTGCCGTAATGAGAGAGGGGCCGCGTCAAATGTTATGGCAGCGACGGCAAGTGTTTGGAACTGAGTTATGTAACCTTCCATTGTAGTTAAGGTTGGCTACAGTAATTGGGTCATCGGGGTCTAGAAGAACGCTTCGAGGGCGTTGAAGTAGTTTATGAGGATGGGGAGCGTACTAAGACGCTTCGACGATTAGGGGACTGGGGTGAGAGTCTGCGTGCTCGCAGTAGCACTTGGCTAAGCCTTTGCAGAACTCTTTGATCGATTCCAATTCGAAGTCTTTATGGAGGTCTATGTTGCGAACGTACCAAGGGCATCCGGATGCTATTCTAAGGAATTTATTTTGGACTCTCTGAAGGAGATCTGTGTTAGTGTGTGCGAATACTACACTGGCGTATGTCATGATGGGGCGGATGCAAATTTTGTTCAATGTCAGCTTCTTATGAAATGACATTTTCTGTCTGTCTTTGGGCAGATCTGTGACCTCTTTGGACCAACTTTGGAGCGTGTCCTGTATAAATTTTGTAAATTTAGTCGCGGCGTCCTTTGCTGCGCCTACCTAGTCTATGATGCCAGGAATCATGTCTGCAAGAGAGGAGTCGTCCACTCTGAGTTTGGCGAACTTTTTCCAATTTATTTTTCCAATTTATTATGATTTTGTTGGCTTTCCTGAAGGGCTGTCTGAACCTAGTTATAAGACTACTGGTCTGTGGTCGGAGTCGAGTACCGATAGCGATTTTATAGCGCGTACCCTGAGAGACACGTCCTTAAGAATAGCTATGTCTAAAACTTCTGGGTTGCCTATGTGTCCGGTTGGATACCTAGATGGTGTAGGTGGATCTAGTACGGAGAGGTTGTATCTATCCGCGAGGCTTTCAAGTTATTGGCCTTTAGTATTAAGGCGGGTCGAATTCCAAACGGGGCTCTTGCAATTGAGGTCCCCAGTCAGAACAACCATGCTTACCAAAAGTTTCAGGTCGTTTTCCAATAAGAGCTTGTTCGGTGAGAGGTAAACCGAAGCTATAATAATTGGCTGATGGCCTGTGAAAAATATCTGGCATTAAGACGCCTCGACGTTTTCAAGGGCCGGAGGTGGATGTAACGGGACGCAATGCAATGTCTTTTTAAAATACAAGAGAGTACCTCCATCTTTTGAGGTGGGTCGATCGTTGCATATTAGGCGGTAGTTCGCGATTTTCGGATCGCGTATGCCGAGTTTCAGGAACGATTCCAGTATGTCAATTTGGTGCGCAATTGAAGTTATTTAGCGTTGAATCTAACAATGGCTCTAAGCAATGCGGCATGTTCGAGGGTAGCGGTAATCCTAGCGTCGGGGTCATTATTTGAGCTTGTCCTCGAACAATTCGAGTTCGTCGAAGTCAAATCCGGCGGCAAATCCAGCTGCGTTATAATTTTTCTTAAGGCTTTCTGTGGCCTTCGCGGGAGTCGACATCTGTATATATACAAATACGAAGACAAACACATAAAAAACACCTATGTAAATACGATTGTAGTTGAATGTAAATTTTCGAAAATGCGTTTATAAAGCTGATAATACCTACCTAATATTAAAACAGTGGCTATATATATATATATATATATATATATATATATATATATATATATATATATATATATATATATATATATATATATATATATATATATATATATATATATATATATATATATATATATATATATATATATATATATATATATATATATATATATATATATATATATATATATATATATATATATATATATATATATATATATATATATTCAAAAATTACAACATGTTTCACATAGAAAACTATACTATAATTATTATGAAACATCATGTTAGTTGTCATATCGCAGTAGAAGGTCACACAGCATTGGCTTTGTTTACCCTTATTGAATACAGGCCTGAACAGGTTGTTCAGACATATTTATTTAAAAAAAAAAGTAATTCAAGTTAATATTTTTAAGAAAAACATCGAAGATATAAACGGCCTATGTTTCGATTGCATTTGGACAAAGATCCTGTGACCTAATCACTAATTAGCACGTTCTTCTTCCTTCTCCTTCCTCGCTGCTACCTACTATCCTGTGTATCTTCAATGCGGATTCGGTCTAACTATTAAGCTGACTCTGCATATCCTGTGAAGGGATCGTTTCTCCTCAGCACTCACCTTTTAATCATTTTTCTTCTGCAATACTAATATTTTACTGCCATATAGCATCGGACTAGACCTGCTTTATGTACGGTCTAACTTGCAAGTAAAAAGACATTTTGCCGTCTCAACAACGCAGCTAAGGCACCGTTCATACTATTACCGGTACCAATACGTCTTTTCACATCCATTTGGCATCTACCATCTCTACTTAACATACCCTCCAAATATACTACTTTATTTACTTGTACTAATGATTTGCCATTCGCTAAAGTCTTGCATTCTGTCTTTTCCTCATCTTACTTACAATACCCATCTTTTAAAATGGTGACCAATACCTGCAACTCGCGTTCTGATGACACAATAAACACTGCATCATCTGCATACAATAAGTAATGTATCTGAAAATCACCTACTTTCACCCCCATATCGTTTTCTTTTGACACACGATCGAATGCCAAGCTAAATCAATGTCAACTCAATGTTACAAAATGTCAGCTCCTACTCGCACACAGGTTAAGTGATCTCTATAAAGAAACTGAATGAGAATGTACGATACAGTCGCGTAACAGTAAAGCCTATAATTGTAAAATCCACTTTAACGAAGTGACACATAAAACGTCTATGGGGTGATATCAAGGTAATGACGTCAATGCACAGTAAATTTTATTACATATTTGATAAAAAAACGATTTCATTGGTATTAAAAAGTTTATTTTTTCTTTATGAGACCCAATGAGTATAATAATAAAATTACATTAACTTTTATAACTTAATGTCATTTTAATACTGATAATATACATACATTTCAAATTAATAATTATTTATAAATAGCATATATATTTATACATATGTTAATTTCACAAATATATCAAGAACTTAATTCTTTTCAAAATAATCCAAATCTTATTCAAAAGCGTATTTCTAAAAAAAGCAGTATATTATCATGTACGCCAGGAAGTGACAACTTGTACACTAATTTTGTACTGTACTCAAAATTACTTTTAATCATAAAGGTTTGCATTCATTGTACATTTAGATAAAAGTACCAGCTCGTTTAACTATATTATATCGATAATGTATGTAAGGTTTAATATTATAGTATAAAAATTTAAGCAAGAATAACAAATAATATTTAAAAATAAGCAGTTTAAAAAAAGCTTTAAGACACAGGTTGAAGCTTAAACAGGCTGTGGGTTCGAATCTCACTAGGGATATATTATTATTTAATAAACTACGTCGTTTCCTTAAAAATATTTATAAGAGAAAATCATTGTAGGCATAAACCACTTAATCTTTATTCAATCAATCACGTGTTTTTAATATGATTAAAAATTTAAAAAACAAAAATACCACTTACCACACGCAACAATTAAAATTTGTGTTCTGATATATTTGTTCATTTTAAAGCACTTGCACTTGAAATTGTCATATGATTTAATTAAAAAAAATCACTATCGTTCCAAAATAATAAATTGTCGAAACGATTTTCCAAAAGTTCTAGTAGGTACTATTTAACACTAAAAATAGGTTTTTCGGTATAACATTTTTACCGGTTTTAAAAATGTTTAAAGCACGCAGCTCTTTTTTATTTTCAACATTAAAAGTTTAATATGTATCACACATAATTACGATGAGCTGATTATAATTAGAATAAAACAGTACAAATTTTTATACTCAACAAAAAATGTTATTTGAGAAATTGCAATATTGCTTTATTGGTTTATAGTAATATAGACATATTATTATATGCTATGTTAAATTTGAATATATTTTAGTAAATAATTGACGTTTCGTATCCACTAGTTAGACTCTTGTTGGCGCATGAGTTGAAGACTGAATGTAAAGAAATTTACTGTCGATTATATTATCACGAACATTTACGTGTGTGTCTTTCATCGTTGTAAAATTTGTACGTTAAATGTACATATTACACATTGATTTACATTTGTTAGGTAAACTCTTTGTAACAAGGCATTGTATGCGCCTTACATCGTGAAATCTAGGGAAGTTATACTTCATTTAGTTATCATGCACATCATGATGTTTCATTAAAAATTTTTCAGTAACCAATATTTTTTTAATTCACGCTTTATGCTTATAACAGAGTAGGTAGAGGGAACCTAGTGTTAAGACACTCCGTCCCCTGTTTTCCGCCTTTTCGAGGTATTGCGTGTTGAGATTGCGGAACTGAACACCGCGCTTTGCCTAGTTTCCAGAGCGAAGAAAATGGAAATAAATAAGAAAATAAAAATCCATCTACCCCGAATGGGGATCGAACCCACAAACCGTCACGTTTACAGACAGACGCTACGTCTCTGCACCACGTCGTTCCTCAACTAAAAACATAATTAAGGGAGTGATTTAATTATTATGTTATGTTAAATGCTACTACATTCTATATTTATTATTTTAATTTTGATTTAATAATTGAAATTGTGAGGTGTAATTGATACGTCGAAAAGTTAAACTTTTATTTTTATTTTACACCGTTTAATATATAGCACTAATGTTTATATTACCTATATTTAATATACCACAATAGGTGGCCACATTGCTAATCGGGAATATATTCCAGGTAACCTGGGGGAAGAGAGGGGAAAGTCAATATATTTACAAGCATATGCTATAATTATTTCGAGTTGCAAATCATGCATACTTTAGGCTTCGTAGATAATCCAAATAATTCACACCAGAGATGAATTAATATTATAATTAATCTTGGATATATCGTTTGCAGTGGTATTTTTATACAGCGTACAGTAGTTTAGAAAACGATATACGTTCTAAATATCAAAGTGATGAACTTAGGACGAAAGCGTGAATTTAGGACGATGGTTTGAAAAAGATATAGTGTTGGATATTTTTCTAAAAGGGATCAATAAATAGAATCACATCAAATACTATGTGATTTAGATAGCGCGGTCTTGAATTCCGCCACCAAAAATACAATATTCTTGCGGTAATGTCTTGGCACAATTTTATCTATATACCCTGACGTACATCCTGCAAGTTTTCGTATATAATAATAAAATAAATAGAAATATTTACATTAATATTTTAACCACTTTAGTAGAAATCATCTCGATTAAAACGACAACAGCTTTAATAATGCCTTTGCGTGTTGTGTTCATATAATTTAAATAGATAAAATTAGTAGATAGATGTTTTACTATTTCCTAGACTCGGTGTTCCTCAGAAGTAATTGGCTGAGAAATGACATTTTGAATTTTTAAAGATTTTACGAAGGATTACTTATTAGTTTGCGACTCAGTATTATTATTTTTTATGTTTTCATTATTATTGATTTAAATTATTAACCATTTAAATTCAATTAAATTTAGGGAAGTCATGTATGAAGGTGCAAGAAAATCGAAAATATATAGCGAAGTATACAAGAGTCACGCATAGCTTGCATTTTTCATTATTTAAGTTTTCTTTAATTTTTTTTTATAGCTTCACGCTTTTATCCCGCATATTGCAGATTAGACAGAGGGAACTGCAAGAACCATATGAACCTAGTGTTAAGACACTCCGTTGCATAGTCCCTTCTTTCTCCGTCCCCGCTTTCCGCCTTATTCGAAGCATTGCGTGTTGAGTGGCGGAACTCAACGACGCGCTTTGCCTAGTTTCCAGAGCCAAGAAAATGGAAATAGAAAAATCCATCGTCTCCGAGTAGGAATCGAACCCTCAAACCGTCGCGTTTAAAGCCAGACGCTTACGCCTCTGCGCCACGACGGTCCTCAGTTTTAATTTTATTATTAACTAATTGTTTACACTTAATCAAAGTGCTGATTCGACTACAGCGCACATCGAACTGCTCTCTACATGACCTAAAACAATTGTTCTTGCGTAAGGTAAGAAGTATTATTGCCTAATAATATATAAAACTAAACAAACATAGCACATAGCATTTTAAAATAAACTAAATTTATATAAACGTTATTTTAATAGGCAGTTATCTAATAAATAAAAAATAGAAAACGGAAAGTCTCAATCAACAATTTACGAAATGTATATAAAATTAATTAGAAAAATATCGGTCAATCGCCTTGGCGACCTCGGTCCTTAATTCCAGGCCAAAGAACTAGGCTTTGGTTATGCAGAAAAAAACGAAGCGTAAACGCTTATATCTTTATATATATCTTTTGATTGCGTTGACCTCGTAGGTCTTATTTTCTGACCAAAAAGGAACTGTAGATCTGCTTACTTAGTCGTAATACTTCCACGTATCTTGTGTTAATGGTTCCCCAAAAATGTTTAACTATCGGACATTATTTAAATGACAAAAACCATGAGTAAGAAAATAATTTATTCCATTCTAATCGTTATAATGTAATTATATTATAAATAAGTCAGTAATTGCTTATGCTAATATTTTAAAACTATTCAAACATTTGAAGTTTTTATAGAATATTTACATTAAAAATTAGCTTAACATGTCCTGTATTTCATTTAACGTCTTCCCTTTCGTTTCTGGTAGACAGAAGAATGTGAAGAGAAACGCCAGTATACAGGAACCTCCGAAGAGCCAAAAAGTGACGTCGCCGCCCAAAACATCGACCATTGTTGTGAAACTGGTAGTCAATCCAAATCCAACAAGCCAAGTTAGTGTGATTGCTAAAGCTGATCCATTCGAGCGTACATTCGCCCTGAACATTTCGCCTACAATCGCATTTGGAATTGTACCAAAACCTAGAAAATATGTATATGGAAATATATTAATAATTATACCTGAGCGTAAGTTCTTTAAGCAAGCAGGCAGAAACCTAGTGTTATGACACTTTGTTCGTCTCTTTCCTTCTAGTACAGAAAGTTTGCGTCTTGACATGCTAAAGTAATGCTAAAGTAATAATGGATTCCTCACTACAGTGAAGAAAAAAAAATGATTTAATACTCTATATAGTACTCTATATAATTAATATTATAAGCACCTTACGTATGTAAAGGTGTTTTTATTTTTATGAACACTATATATTTCGAGGCTATATACAAAGAATAATTTAATAATTATTAATAGTTTGGGTACAGCATAATTTTTACCATTTCACGATATTTATACGTACGTACAAAAAATAACCAAAAGAAAGAGATATATCTCTATCCCGCTCTAACAGTATAGTGTACGCTTGCTTGATTAATTTTGTTTGAATTTATTTTTAATTTTTTAAAATTTTACTTCTTTTATAATTTTTCTTTTCTTATATATATATATATATATATATATATATATATATATATATATATATATATATATATATATATATATATATATATATATATATGTATATATATATATATATATATATATATATATATATATATATATATATATATATATATATATATATATATATATATATATATATATATATATATTATGTTAGGAAATATGAGGGTGGATGTAAAATATGATGGTGGGAATTGTATAAAAACGAGTGTTGACAGCAGACGGGGTTCAGATGTTTTGCTTGTATTCAGTAGGTCGGTGTGGTAGTGTTCGGTTGCTGTTCGATTATAATAAGTTAAGTTAAGTTTAGTTAATTATATTTGTCAAGTTATTTGTGGTTTTGTTAATTGATTAAATTAGTAATAGTATTTATATATATATATATATATATATATATATATATATATATATATATATATATATATATATATATATATATATATATATATATATATATATATATATATATATATATATATATATATATATGTATATGTATATGTATATGTATATATATATATGTATATATATATGTATATGTATATATTATCAATCATTAATGAAATGTATCCTCAAGTGGCATTAACATTAGAATTACTTTGAAAGTGTACATGATTACTTTGAAACATTCCTCACCTATGTATTATCAAACTAATGAATGCTTAACAAATTAAGGCAAAATTTATGGCAAAATGGCATAGTTATTTGATATTTAAATACGTATTACATTCCACCAACAAAAGTACACGGCTTTTAAAACTGCCAAAAGTAAAGAGGACTAGAATTTTGTAATTTTCAAAGAAAAATAATCTATCTATCCTTAGTAAGGATTAGCATTTTAAAAATTAAAAATAAAAGATGAGGAGGACCGTCGTGGCGCTGAGGCGCAACGTCTGCCTGTAACACGACGGTTTCTGGGTTCGATTCCCAGTCGGGGAAGACAGATTTTTCTATCTCCATTTTCTTCGCTCTGGCAACTAGGCAAAACGCAAGTACCGCCACTCAACACGTAATGCCTCAAACGGCGGAAAGTGAGAAAGTAGAAAACAGGGACTAAGCAAACGGAGTGTCTTAACATTAAGTTCGCATAGTTAATACAGTTCCCTCTGCCTACCCTGCCATGTGCAGAATAAAGCGTGAAGCTAAAAAAAAAACAAAAAAAAAATAGAACTTTAAAGAAAAAAAAATTTAGTACTATAGCGCATTTAGTTGGAACGCGCGGAACTATGAAATATTAATTCTAATACAAAAAATATTCTTACCAGCTTCGTAACAAAAGAAATAAACAATGAGAGCCACCAAAGGAAGCCATCCAATTGACTGTATAGCTGGACTTTGTATTCTATCCAAATAGAAATACAATCCCAGCAACGACTAAAATATAAAAAAAGCTTTGTAAGAAAGCTTCAAAAGCTTTACATATATAATGTTGAATATATAAAATAATTATAATAAATAATAATACAAATTAATCATATAGGTACACACATAGTACACTCTCACCAGTTCGGATAACAGTTCTACTCAATATAACCAGAAACTCAACAGTTACCTACTCTTTTTCATATAAAAGTTATTTAACAATATTAGTTATGCCATCCCTCAAGTACATAATTATTGATTTATTTCATAATATATAAATATTTTGATATACAAAATTTTTTTATATATCACATTATTTTTTTAGAAGTAAAATATAATCTTACCAAGCTAATAGCACATGCTGCCATTGAGATTAACAACAGAATCTTCCTTCCGGATCTCTCCACAAAAGCTGGAGCAATAATACTTGACACCAATCTTGTTACACCAATTATTATAGTAGCCAAATCTGATCTGATAGAAGAACCGGCTAAATTAAATATCGTAGTCGCAAAGAACAAGACAACAGCTACTCCACTAGTTTGTTGGAAAGCTCCCAAAGTAAATGTAATAAAGAGAGACATTCTGTTGGACTTTATTGTAAATATTTCAACCCAATCTTTGATTTTGTTCGATCCGTCCTTTTTACTGGCAAAAGTCTCGAGCACTTTGTCTACGTCTGCCGATCTTCCTAGTAAATTAAGGGTCTTTGTGGCTGTAATATCTTTATCTGGAAATATGAAAAAGATTTAATTTATATACGACATACATAAACAAATCAAGTGATTAATTCCAATGATCCAAGAAATACAAGTGTTATGTTACATAACATTCTCATAAAAGAAACATGTGGATCTAAAAGAAAATAAATTGTATACCAACCTTTCATTGCATAATAAACAGGAGACTCAGGTATGAAAAACAATCCTATAACATGAGCTGCACTAATAGCCAACGCTATATATCCAGTTTCTACATAAGTCACGTATGGTACCACGGCATATACAAGCAAGGTGCCAGAAATTCCAACTATTGATGTCGAAGTTAAAAGAATACCCCGGATGTGTGTTGATCTATAAAAATATTATTTTTTAAATGAAAATCACATAAAGAACCGTTGTTAAATAGATTTACAGATGTTTTAAATTCAATGTAATTTGAATAACACAAGGGAATTTCCCTGTATTTATGTTGGGTTAAAAAATGACCGAATAAATTATTAGCTGAAAAGCATGCAAAGCAAGCCATTATAATGTGTACATATTGTATAATACAACAAAAATAATCATATAATCATTAAACAATCGCATAGTATTGGACGTATTATCTATAGTGCCGAAAGACTTAATTAATATTAATCAAAGAGCGAAGGTAACGGAAGTTTTCAAAATCAGTTATCAGTATGTCGCGGTACTGAAGCAAACTTTGTATTTACGTTTACAACTTCGATCTATATTCATGTAATAGTATACAAAAGTAATGTTTTAAAAATTAATATTACTCATTTTATTTACGATTTATTAATTTACTTAGCTATTTTTAAAATTAAATTCTCTAAAACTTCATTGATGTTTCTACAACAATCGCATTTACAGACAGACGTTGCAACAACAAGATGGTCTCATGACAATGTTATTATTTAGATCAGCAAAAATATATTTTTTAATATTTCCTAAAAATAAAGCGGTTTTGTCTGCCATTTTTGTTCGCTTTTTTATTTTAGTTTTTATTTAGGACCGTCTTCCTGTAAACGCAACGATTTGTGGGTTCGATTCATTCAAAATGGTTATTTCTATTTCTATTTTCTTCGCTCTAGAATCTAGGCAAAGCGCGGCGTTGAGCTCCGTTACTCGCAATGCCTCGCCTCGAATAAGGCGGAAAGTAGGGGCGGATAAAGTTTTTTAGTGTAAGATGGCAAAAATCAACACTTGCCACACCAGATATATATTGTATAACCTATAATATTGCTTTGAGTAGGCCTAACTAAAAATTTACGCCTTCTCAAAATAAAGGATATTGTGGGTTCGGTTTCCACTATAATATTCTAATAATTTATATTTTTCCCTTATCATGAACAAAGTGTGACTGAGTTCTCCCATTCACCACGGTAAATTTTGAAAATCAAGGCTCAAGCCTCAATCTACTAAATCTTAAAATTATAACAATATATTCATATATTATTATATAAAACAACATCTAACATATAAAAAATATATGTATATATATAATACATACGCAATTTCGCCAACATAAACAATGTTGCCGACGGTAGTGACCCCCATGCCCAAACCACTAATAATCCTAACCGCGTATACCATGTTGATATTCTTCGTAGTAACCACTAGTATATAGGAAGTTATGTTGAGACATCCTCCGATAATTAAACATGGTTTCCTCCCAATTATGTTAGACAAAATCCCAGTTACATATGGACCTATAACAAAAAAATAATAATAAAGAGATGGTCGTAGGTTAGGTTCTCGGTCGGGAAGAATTAATTATTTCATAAGACAAAGCGCAGGGTTGAGTTGTACACAGTGTCTCGGAGTGTCTTAACACTAGGTTGTCTCTGTCTACCGTGTTATATGTGAAAAATGACTTGAAGTTACTAAATTTTGTATATTATTTAAATAGAGAACTTAGTACTTAAAACGACGCTAAATATTCTCTAACGTTTTAATTTTTCTGTAAAAATTTTATACTGTTCGGTACTTAACTCATTTTTAACGTCACACTATACATTAATACGGAGTGGGTAGAAAGAAGTCGGCGTTATCCGCTGACATTTGGGACACTGACTGAGTGGAGAAAAAAATTACAATAATGAATTCCCTTGACTGGAAGCCGAACTGGCAACCGTCGCGTGCCGTCAGACATTGTACTACTACACCACAATAGTGCTTCACTATACTTTATTGTTTAAATTAACAGAAAATTGAAATCAATTGAGATGCCGTAATTAAATCGTAATATCGAAAATTTGTTTAAAACAAAAAGTAATATATTTCATCTTTTTAGATTAAATTTTGTTACAAAATAAATAACTAAAAATAGAAACAACAATTTACTTACCGACCATAGAGCCTATATAGAGCAGAGATCCTACCCAAGAAGCCTCTAATGCTGAAATTGGGGCCGGTAGAGGCGTTTGCTTTGGATCTTGTAACTTAGGTATAATCGGTGCTGACCATCCAACACTGTATCCCACCACAATTTGACCAATATTTACTGAAAAAAAATATGAAAGAATGAATGTATTTTTTTTGTCTTCACTTTTGTAGCGTCTGCCTGTAAATCGACAGTTTGTGGGTTCAATCCCCACTCGGGGAAGATGGATTTTTTTATTGCCATTTTCTTCGCTCTGGAAACCAGGCAAAACGCGGCGTTAAGTTCCGCCACTCAAAACGCAATGCCTCGAAAAAGGCGGAAAGCGGGGACGGAGAAAGCAGGGACTAAACAACGGAGTGTCTTAACACTAGGTTCATATGGTTCCTGCAGTTCCCTCTGCCTACCCTGCTATATGCGGGATAAAGCGTGAAGCTATACACGTGGATATTATAGACGAAAAATGAAAGAAAGATGAATGCTGTGGAGATGCGATTTCTTCGAAAGATACACAGGATGGTACCAGCGAGGATGTCACAGTAAGAATGAAAAAGAACGTGCTCCGATTATTTGGGCACGTCGAAAGAATGAGTGACGAAAGAATGGTTAAAAAGATATACGATGGAAAAGTGAGTGGTAAGAGAAGTAACGGAAGACTCCCCGGAGAGCATGCATGAAGAGGTTAATGACAGTGGACGAGGCGAAAGAGGTATGCAGTGACCGCAGCGTTTAGCGCTCCGTTCTCTCTGACTACCCCGCTAGGGATAGAGCGTGAAGATATATAATGTAAGCGTGAATGTAAGCGTAAAAGAAAATAATAATTTCTTTTATTTTGGAAATGTAAGTATAAAAATACAACGCCTCGAGTCATTAGAAGATATATAAAGATAAAAATAATATTAGACTTACGATAACTATATACATATTAGGTAAATGATAACGTTTTTCATAATATGCTAGATATCATAAATATTTAGTCACTTTCATTATTTTAAAAGAAAATAGCGCTTCGATATAAGATTAAGCATATTGCGATAGTCAAAATATATTTGTTTTCTCTTTTTCTTATTTTTATTTTCTTTCTTCTTTTTTTATTCTTTTTATTTTATTATATATATTATTCTTTTTCTTCTTTTTCTTATTATTATATTTATGCTTTTATCCCGCACATGACAGGGTAGGCAAAAGGGAATTGCAGGAACTGTATGAACCTAGTGTTAAGACACTCCGTTGCTTAGTCCCTATTTTCTTCATCCCCGCTTTCCGCCGTTTTCGAGGCATTCCGTGTTCAGTGGTGGAACTCAACGGCGCGCTTTGCCTAGTTGCCAGAGCGAAGAAAATAGAAATAGAAAAATCCATCTTCCCTGAGGAATCGAACCCAGAAACGATCGTGTTAAAGGCAGATTTTGTGCCTCTGCGCCACGACGATGTTTTCTCTTTCATCTTTACTAATGTTATAAAGAGAAGAGATTTGTACGTTTGTTTGTTTGTTTGTATTATATGAATAAACTCAAAAACTTTTGGGTTAATTTTTAAAGAATTTAATAACGACGGAACTTAAGCACTCAAGAAATATAATAGGCTACTTTTTATTGTTAAAAATGAGATGAAAAGGGGTAAAATACACTTCTGTATATACCAAAAAAATCTAATAATTTAAATTTCATCCAAGCAAAGCAAGGATTTTCTTCTGTAAGCTGCATCCTGTTATGCATGTATGTAACGTGTTATGAAGCATCTGCTTTTTCCGAGCTTCTGATTGATGTGATACCCGCAGTTCCAACTTCGGTACCGATAATTTTTTAATTCGTGATTTAAAATTGAGATGTACAATTGTGGTATGTTACCTAAGGCTGTCCTAAGAGAGTTTCTCTCTCTATTTAATCTATTACTTCATATTTTTAAAAGGAACCATTATCATTTCTTATTGTACCCTTTGAAATAAATACAATCGAGATTTTTGACAGTTGAAATACCCTTGATCAATTAAACACATTTTCTGCCTCCGACTAAAATTTCTATTTCTGTTCCTTTAATTCTATTACGAAATTTATATATTTGACTTAATTATATAATCCTAAATATACATTAATCTATTCAACAATCTGTATAAGGAACAAATTATTTTAGCTATAATTTTTTGCATTAATATAGATATATGTTACCTAATATATCTTAATATTTTATCTTATACAGTTGAAATTTTTAGTTCTCGATTTTGCGTGTAAAGTGACCATGATGCTTTGTCTTAATAGAGTGGGGAATTAAAAACCCAAATCGGAATCAAACCCACTACCATCACACTCTTAGTTAACAAAGGCTTTCATATATTTTCTTTGACAGAAGTGATATTTATTTTTAAATAAAAAAAATACTTACTGCAAGCTACTATAAGCAACTGATATTTAATACTTGATGACATTTTCGCTTTGTTCTCCACCGGCGTGTACTCGTATTTATCTTCCATCGATCACAGTGTAATTCTAAAAATTTATAAATTAATTAAAATTTTTTTCACCATTTCTACATCTCATGTCCAAAGTGACTGCTTTAAGAAATATGAATTAATTTGTATAATACAAATCGATTTTAGGGTTCTTTAAAGATATAAAACAAATAGCAAAACCTCTCGTTTATCATGAAGGCCGATAAAAATAGTGTTTTTCATTATTTTTTATTTTTTTGCTTCACACATTATTCCTGGGAATAATATTTTTATTTTAGCTTAACGTTTTATCTCGCACTTGGCAGGGTAGACACAGGGAACCATAGGAGACCCCGTCCCCCCTTTCCGTCTTTCGAGGCATCACAATAACCATAAGAATAACATTGTTTTTTTTAGTTGTAACTTTATTATAACTTGACTATATTATATACAAACATAAATATTATATATTAAGCACTACTGCACAATGCATTGAAAAGCTGGAAGGTGAGGAACAGAGTGTCATAACACTCAGTTCCTTCTGCCAGATCCCTCTGCTTACCCTGCTATGCGCAGAATGTTGCCGTGCACATTAACGAAATTTTATGAAAAATAGACTTATGGAAGTAAAGAGGAATTAACTTTTTTAATTGAATTCGAGAAAATTAAGCAATATCTATGGACATAAGTTCAGTGCTAATATATTATATATTAGCACTGAAAAACAATGTCCTGCTAATTGCAATCGAAGCTTCTTTATTTTGTTCACAATAAGTCTGTCAAACATTTTCTTAGAAATATATAACACACGTCCTGAGTTAAAATCAATTAATAGAAATAATAATTAGAAAATAAAATGCATTAGATTTCGAACTATGCATGTTTAGAATTTATTAAAAACAAGAAATTGGGGACTAAGTAACGGAGTGTCTTAACACTAGGTTCGTATAGTTCCCGCAGTTCCCTCTGCCTACCCTGCCATGTGCAGGATAAAGCGTGAAGCTAAAAAAAAAGAAAATAAAAAATTAATAATAAAAATTCATACACAAAAACACAAAAAACATACTCACATTGTATTATTAAAAAAAATAATTAAATAAAAAAAATTAAATCACTGCTCATACTTCAAATTTTAGCGATAAAATAAATTAAATAAAAAAATATTTTTTTTTAATTAAGTTTTTTTTTAAATATAGATATTATTTATATATATAAATAACTTACAATATTATTTTCAATATCTTCCCATTTTCAGTATGTCATTGTCAAACGACAATTTAAATAGAAATATTCTAGATATCTTCATATATTATTGAGAATAAGAACAAGTACGTAGTTAAGCCCCGTGTGACAATTCAAACTTGCCACTTTACATTTGCTAAGAGTGCACTTGTAACCATTACAATGTTGTTATCCATATTTATATTAAGTGCACATTTATCTTTAAATATTTTAAAGTGCACGTACGTTTAAGATTATGTTTATAAATATTGAAAATACTTATAAATGAAGTCCTGTAAATTCAGTACGAATATCGTCAAAGGGGCCGTCGTGGCGCAGAGGCCAAGTGTCTGCCTGTAAACACAGCGGTTTGTGGGTTCGATTCCTAGTCGGGAAAGATGGATTTTTCTATTTCCATTTTCTCTGCTCTGGCAACTAAGGCAAAGCGCGGCGTTGAGTCCACCACTCAACACACAATGCCTCGAAAAAGGTGGAACAGATATGGGAAAAAGGTGGAACAGGGATTAAGTAACGGAGTGTCTTAAAACTAGGTTCGTATGGTTCCTGCAGTTCCCTCTGCCTACCCTGCCATGTGCGGGATAAAGCGTGAAGCTAAGAAAAAAAAATGTTATGTACTGTAAATTCAGTGCGAATATCGTCAGAAGCTTTTCATATATTCTTCAACATAGTGCTATAGACAAGATAGTCTATGACTTTCTCAGTGTATGTTATTTTATTTACTCATACATTTTTTATTTCCATGAAAGCATATTTTCGAAACTTCTCTATTAAATTTTACTCCAAATTATCGTAAGATGGTATGGATGTCCATCGCCTTGTGGGAGGAAAAGCTCTAAATTCTTAAGATTTTAAGTTTAAGCCACGCTCACCTCACTTCTAAATAGAAACTAGCTTAGTGAGTAGTTTTAACTTCTTTTCTTTCAATACATTTTATTTAGTTCTATAGCTATATAATCCTAAACCGTTAAGTGCTGTAATGCAAAGTTATCGAAATATTTTCCTAAAAAATATAATTAAATAACCAAATTTGTATAAAAATAAATATTCTATATACGGAACATAATATATAAATATATTTTAAAATTTAATCAAATGATAATATCAAAGTACTCACATAATTCAAATCACCGTCAGTATATTCAAATATATATCTTTTATCTTTTATAATATCAATTCGCGTATTTAAAGGAGCCGCTTTAAAATGGCGTTTAGTCGTATAATTTGATTCATTATGATAATTTTATCATAATAATATATCAAAATAAGAAATTTCATTTCCGTTAATTCTGATGTTCGAAAAAACTTCTTTTTCTCTCTCTCTAGTAGATGTATTTATATACACTATATATTCTAAAATTATTATAAAATTAATGCTAACGCATATACACGGCTAATATGATAGAATAAATTCAAAATGTAACTATTTATACGTAATTTGCAGTGTCCACACTCCCCAAGTGACCTATTTTCTAAAATTTTAACTTTCTACGTGCAAAAGTTGCAATTGTGCGTCATCTGTAATCTACTGATCTAATAGCTGAAGAAAATTATGTAGCATAATCAAATTGTACAAATAGTCCATCAAAAGTTGGCCGTTGCATTTAAGTTAATACAAGAAAAACCTCAGCCTTACTACCAATAGGTATATACCAAAACCAGTACTGGAGAGCCCTAATTACAAGATATACTTCGATAGAGCAATTTTAACAGATAAAACAATACACTACAATAGATCTGATATAACACTTATAGACAAAATCAATAAACAAATCTACCTAATAGACATATCTATTTCTAATACTCACAATTTACAAAAATCTATTACCGATAAAATTACTAATTATACAGAATTAAAAGAAGAAGTTAAAAGAATATAGAAATTGAACAAACTATATATTGTACCATTGGTACTCTCCAATATGGGAGTTATTCCAAACAATCTATTACACTACTTAAAGCTATTAAAATTACCTACAAACATATATATATATATATATATATATATATATATATATATATATATATATATATATATATATATATATATATATATATATATATATATATATATATATATATATATATATATATATATATATATATATATATATATATATATATATATATATATATATATATATATACATATACATATATATATATATATATATATATATATATATATATATATATATATATATATATATATATATATATATATGTATATATATATATGTAGAATTGTCAGGAAGTGATTACAGGAAGGTGTTGCTCCTCAAACAACCACAGATAATGGACCACACTTGGCTTAGGGCCCGTGGAGTTCACACTCACCGAAATTATACAATTTCGAAAAAAATAAATCATAGAAGAGAAGAAACTGCTTAGCATTCCATGGATTCACCGTGCGGGTGCCGGGCCCATCGCGTTGTAGGAAGAGGAGCTCCGATCAGCGCTTGGGACTTGCGACCCAAGTGTAGGTGTAAAGGGGCCCCTTTAAAATGCATTAACGCTCACCTTCACTGTCCGAGCTCCACCCACTACCTTACCAATAATATTTATATTACGAACCGTAAGATTCTAGTTTTAACTAGTTACTAAAGCAGTGCGATATTTAGAACCATCAGTAAACTTACGTTCTCGTTTAGTATTCCTTAAGAAGTTATAAAGCGAAGAGTATAAGTTATAGAAGCAGATTTAATATTTAACTATATTAATAATTTTAGTTCTAATTTTTTTTCATTTAATAATTTTAGTTTTAATTTGAAGAATTTGAAGAATTTTTTAGTGATGTGCTATACAAAAAATATATTTAATTATTTTTCCATATCCATTTTGTTCCATTCCATTTCCATTTCCATTTTGTCCAATATATGTCGGAGTAGAAATTGAACCCACTAGTATCATGTTCACTTCAATGGCTTTCGAAAGCCATATTTCATTCAAAACTAAGACATTCTTTTTTACAAATTAAAAACAATTATAAATACGTAAATACAAAAAAACCTCTTTTTAAATTATTTAATAATGACAATACATATCTATATTTAATCTTTATAATCTAATTATTGACCGATTACCTAGAGGTCACTGATTTGTTTACTTCGGCGGTAGAATACGCATATATAAAAGAATTTAACTTGTTAAAGTTAAAACTTGTAAAAGCTTCAAATTTAACAAGTATTTTATTATTTCTCATTTGTTATTATCAGGTACACGAATTGGTTATTAAGTTTTTATAGTATTTTATAGCCAGATCTGGCCTTATTATGTTAATATATTTCTCAACCGCTCAAGACTCCGATTTCTTTTCAGTTCTGACTCCGATAAACTAAAATTATAAACTTTAATTCTGGCTTTGGTTCCCTTAAACTCATCTAGCCTTTGTCTTAAATTTTCATTTGGAAAGATTTTCATTACTCGTTCTAAAGCCATTTTTCTATTTAATAAGAATGACTCAAGGAGTCAATCTACGACAATGACCTCATCTGTTAAAAAGTACAAATCAATGTCAAACGATAGTAGATTTCTATCTAAGATCATCGCCGTTGATAATCTGTATTATCTAATTGAACTTCAATAATGATAAAGGTGGGAAAATTTTAAAACTAACAATCAATAATAATAATAATCAATGTTTTATTATATAGTAAATGTCCAATTTTTTTGAGCAGTGTTCAAATGTATGGGAATTATGGCAACTTACTTTGGCATCTCATTTTTCACTCATTTTTCCGAACCAATTTTTGTTTTACGTCTTGGCGCTTGTTGCCATAAGTAAGGTTGAATTTTATTTTCTTTTTAAAAGAAATTAAAACAAATAAGGACAACTTTAAAATTTGTCAAAAATAAAAGAGGTACGATACTGATATGAAAAATAAAGTTTGTGGGTTCTATTCCCGATTGAACTTTGAAATTTAACCCGCAAACTATTTCTTCATTTTCGTTTTTTTAGCTCTGGCATAGGCTAGGCTAAGCCATGCAAGAGCGGCGTTAAGTGTCCCACTCAACACACAATGCCTCAAAAAAGGCAGAAAACAGAGAATGGAGTGTCCTAACTAGGTTGGCATGGTTTCTGCGGTTTCCTCTGTCTATCATGTTATATACGAAATAAAGCGTGAAGCTAAAAAAAAGTTATAGACTTCGCATACCGACAGCGACAAAGCGCTAGCGAAATAAATATAACAACTCGATACAGTTGTCCATATTGGATACCGATATTTAATTTACAAACTGTGGTTAGGAATGTCTGGAAATGGAAAAGAAGTTAGTATTAGATGATGAAAACTATTAATGCGATGAATTTATGTCAATCGGGGCTGTTGTACTCAGGCAACAGTCTGTATGTATCTACCTATATAGGTAAATGCCAATACTGAAATGATATATATTATTGAATGATTTATATTATTTAATGCAATTACGCAGAATCCCTGAGTTACCGACACACCATACTCGTGTTTCAATGTTTTTCTTTAAAAAAATTAACTATAACCACGTTTGTTATCTAAATCTGGTGTAGCCTCATTGTTATCTAACATTTTCCTTTATTCAATCTTGTAAATATACTGCAAGATCATGTTCAATTATCTCTTACACAAAAGATTTCTATGTAAACATATTCGTTCACAAATTGTTCATTGGATAACCACATTAGCATTCTTCTCGTAAGTTCTTAATTAAACGTGAATATTTTTGTAGTTTTAATTTATAATCATAAGTATACTAAAATTAGGCAATGGAAAAATATCTTAAAAAAAAGACCTTTACAAGGTCTTAAAAAAAGATACAGAGTATCTCAAAGTACATACTGTTACAATTGAAGACATGAGTGGATGAAGGGGTTATGTAACATTTTTTGTAAAAATCGTTTTTTAAGCTAAATGAAGGTGTTATATGAATATAAACCATATTAAACTTTAAAATAACGTTTTTTAAGCATAGTTATAGAAAAAAATTGATGAAGGGATTATGTACCAACATATAAATATTACATTTCACACTTAGAATATATTATGTGTGTCAACTCCTATTAACCAACAAGCATACCCGTATTTAAAAGCTAGTGTTATATAAAATGAGAAACTGAAAACTGAAATGCAACTGAAATTTTTGGTACCGAATCAAAGCATTGAATTGTTTTTATGTCCAGATAAAATTCATTTGAATTTCGCCTATCTTATTGATAGGCGAAATTTAATATAAACTAACCTTAGGTTTGTAAAAAATATATTTAGTTTTTAACAGTTAGAGCTCATATGCTATGTGCTGTTTAATATTAATAGAAATAGTGTTTGGAGCAAATTTCGGATCAAAATTACAACGTTAGTATTACGGTTTGCTTCCACAATGCGGATGCGGATGCTAATGTTCGCAATATAACTATCTTACAGTATCATTGTTTTGGATCATTTTTAGCTTCACGCTTTATCCCGCATATTGGCATTTTGCAGAGTATGCAGAGGGAACTGCAGGAATCATATGAACCTAGTGTTAAGACACTCCGTTGCTTAGTCCTTGCTTTCTTTGTGCCCTCTTTTTTCGAGGCATGTTACATATTATTTTTTTTTTAGCTTCACGCTTTATCCCGCACACGGCAGGGTAGGCAGAGGGAACTGCAGGGAACGTGGGAACCTAGTGTTAAGACACTTCGTTGCTTAGTCCCTGCTTTCTCCGTCCCCGCTTTCCGCCGTTCTCGAGGCATTGCGTGTTGAGTGGCGGAACTCGACGCCGCGCTTTGCCTAGTTTACCAGAGCGAAGAAAATGGAAATAGAAATATCCATCTTCCTCGACTGGGGATCGAACCTAGAAACCGTCTCGTTACAGGCAGACGTTGCGCCTCTGCGCCACGACGGTCCTCAACATTCATATGATATATATTCATAATATAGCTTTAATGAGTTATCAAATGAGTATATATGTAATTTGCACATATTTATATTTACATCAACGAAGCTTTCTTTATGGTTTCCATACTTTTACGAAAATTTTACATTTTAGCGGGGATGTAGAACTAAGCAACGGAGTGTCTTAACTAGGTTCATATGGTTCCTGCGGTTCCCTCTGCCTACTCTGCAATATGCGGGATAAAGCGTGAAGCTATTTTACCTTAGAGGTGAATATAATTATGACAAAAGGGAATGGAACCTACGATTATCGAGGTTCATCTTCAAACATTATTTATTTGCAGTGCAATAACTTCAAACATATAATATATTTCAGTAATATACTAGCTTGATGGTCAATTTATTACAATATTATACGATAAAGCTCTCAGATCCATTGTTATTACAACGTATAGAACTTGGGTCTATAAATATTTATGCCATGTCTTAATTGAACGTAAATTTAGTACCATAATAGTGTAAACATACGCTTTTTACGATTTTACTTACTCGTATATTTTTTAAGTTATTAATGAGCGATTTGATTACAAGAGGACTGTTGTGGCGCAGAGGCTGGTTGCAGCGGTTCGGGGGCTCAATTCTCACTGGAGGAAGATGGATTTTTTCATTACCATTTTCTTCACTTTGGCAACTAGGCAAAGCGTGGCGTTGAGTTCCGCCACTCAACACACAATACCTCGAAAAGGCGGAAAGTTGGGAATGGAGTGTCTTAACACTAATTTATCACGGTTCTTGCTGTTCCCCCTCCCTCTAAAAAATCGATGACACAAAATGGTAGCAAACATAAATGACGAAAAAACTCTTTTTATAATTGCTCTTGTTCGAAACTCTTTTTATTTTTATGGTTAGTAAAAAGCTCGTTTCAATTGAAATTTAAAGCAATGTCTATGACAAGAAAAATATACTATACAACAAATATCGAATACCTAAACCTAGCAGTACTCAACGCCGCCCTTTTGTCATGCTGTCAGAGCAAAACAATGAAATTACATCATTCTCCCCAAACTAGGAATCGAACCCACAAACTGTCACGTGTACAGGCAAGTGCTGTGCTTCTGCCAAATGACAATCGTCAAATTATACTTATCTTCATACATATTTTCTTATTACATACATATTATATTATTTCATTTTTAACATATTTTTAAATCACATGTTTGTACAAATAGGTATTAAATTCAAGAACGCATGTTTTATTGTTACAATATTGGACCTAACACCTATAGATATCTATTCTTAATATAGTAAGTGGCTGTTAGATAACGACTATTACACATTATAATATAACAATATACTTTTATAGGTAAAACTGCACGAACAAAAATGTCACACACGATTGTATTATCGAGTACTACCAAGTAGCAAGTTTCCACGAGCAAATCGATTTATATGCAAATCTGGATATATATAATTATTTCGTTACTAAGCGAATTAATACTTAGAACGTAAAGTTACTTAAATCGTTGAGTTCCGCCACTCAACACACAATGCCTCGAAAAAGACGGAAAGTGGGGACGGAGAAAGCAGAAATTAAGCAACGGAGTGTCTTAACACTAGGTTTATATAGTTCCTGCAGTTCCCTCTACCCTACCCTGCAATATGCGGGATAAAGCGTGAAGCTAAAAAAAACCCTATATAAAATAAGGATCCCCCAAAATTCGAGAACGGGGAAAAGAAGTTAGATACTACCTTTACGACAATTTCTAACAATGTTTATATAATAGCGGTATCGGTAGTAGAATTTGATACGATTGAATTTTTAAATTTTTTTTTAGCTTCGCGCTTGATCCCGCATAGAACAGGTTAAACGGAGTCGCAGGAACCGTAAGTACCTAGTGTTAAGACACTTTGTTCCTGATTTTTACCTTCCTTCCAGAGGCATTACGAATTGAGAGGCGTAACCCAACTCCGCAGTTGCCTAGAATTTATATTATAATAGTATGCTTAATTTCATTTTAACAGAAATGGAGTTTCTATAGAAGAAACTACTCAGCCTTATTGTTGGTGCTGAACTTATTAAGAAAAAAGGCAAGCAAGAATGCCACAATAGCTCACGTGTACAAATTAAAGGTATATTTTTATTTCGTTGAGTTCCGCCACTCAACACGCAATGCCTCGGAAAAGGCGGAAAGTGGGGACGGAGAAAAGCAAGGACTGAGCAACAGAGTGTCTTAACACTAGGTTCCCACGGTCCCTGCAGTTCCCTCTGCCTATCCTGCTATTAGCGGGATAAAGCGTGAAGCTAAAACAAAAAAACTGAATATTTCTCAATTAAAAATAAAAATATTTTTATTGTTTTTAGCAAATATGAAATTATTAATCAAATAAAAATTCTACTTTACTATATTTTAATTAAACGAAATTTATTAAATATTTTTTAAATTCACGGCATAACCTGCAAATAGCACAATAAGCAGAGGAAATTTAGTGACACTCGTTTGGAACTTTATTGTAGAACTACCAATACTGACGTGACCATATTGGCGCATCTGCCCAGCATCTTAACTATACTCCGTAGTCCAAGATTTTACATATTGAGTGACGGAATTTTAAAAAATCCACTCTCCTTGAGTGAGAATCGAAGCCGTAATCGTAACATTTACAATAAAACGCTGTGCCACTGCGCCTTGACGTCTCGAATATAAATTACTTTTATCATCACATGCCTTTATTTATTTCAAATGAAATGTACGGCAATGCTTAGCTATTCGACTTTTAAGATAACACGTCGTTTCTCAATATATCTGTGACGTGAAATTCTGTTTCCACCCATTTTAAGCTACAAATAAAATAACATATACATATGCATATATTTGATGTTATTGGTCCCGTGTTTATTTAAGGCCTTGTCAAGTTATAATTAGTGTTATCAATCACTTCGAAATTGTAAGTCATTCTTGCGGAAAATTGAATATATTGATCAATGGCTGCCAAATCAAAACTTATTCTTGTTACGCCACACGAATTTAAACGTGAGTACTCAAGTTATACCTATACCTTCAGGAGCTGACGTGATGTAAATGTTTTCCCAACTCCTTTTTATTTTATACTCTAGTCAAAATAATATCGCCCTCCTGCGAACCGTGCAAGAGAAAAAGAAGAGGATGCGGGTTCGAGTCCCGCTGCGTTCAAATTTTTATGTTTTCTTTAGTATTTTTTCTATCTTCAGTGTGGATTAACACTTTAAAAATCACAAAAATAAGAATATTACGATTTATAATTATTAAAAAATTGTCGATTTACAATTATTTACTTTGTATATTTACTTTTGGCAATGAAATCAAAAATCGCGTTCTGTAAGTAAGAGATAGAGTTTTAATAATAAATTTTACAAATGGATTTTATGAGATGAATGAATGATGTAGAAGATAAAATATGGCCAACCATTTTTGCATTTTCATTTTATTTCAAAATATTGTTAAAAATATCGGAAATGTACTACATTATAGAAAATGAAAAGATATGTGGACAATCACTTTGGTCGACCCGGATTTCGCGGACAGTAACAAGGCTTTCTACAATTCGGTTTAGAACTTCTATGAGCACCCTTATGAGGGGAACCGCTTTTTTCTCTAACAGCTTGCTGCATTTTTGTCATTAAATTATTGATTTGGTTAGTTAGCTGCCCTACTGTGTTGCACATTTGTTCAAGAGTACCCAAAGAAGGTACTATTGGACTACCCTTCCGACGAACATCGCCTGGAGCATCCTCAGAAGAACAGCCTGAGGGGCAACCTTTGTTAGTCAAACACGTATCTGATGATGCCGATGTAAAATTATGTTTATTCGGATGATTAGCAGGTACACAAGGCTGTATAGGTAATTGCTGCGGAATGTCTGGTGACTGGACGTTGCTATTCGCTTTGCAACTCTTACCACATTTATCCAAGGCGCATCCCGCACCTGGTGGCACTTGTTGAGTCTCTTGATCTTTATTAACCGGACAAAGAACATTTCCACATTTTGGTGGCTTATTTGCTGGACATTCGGTGTTTGTACAACTGAATGGTTCGTCCATTCGATACTCCTTTGGCGCAGTTGTTTTGCAATCTGGACACGGACATGTTATTCGTATTATACCTGCCTTTATATCCTTAATCTTTCCTGGTGTGTAATTCAGGCAATTGTAATGCACCCAACTTTGGCATGCTCCTTGACACTGTAATCCATTTTTTTGTGAAACTGGCCCTAAACATATTTTACAGGGATTCTTTACTTTGTTACATTTTGGCATTTTGGTAAGGTTTGAAAGATTTAAGTGATTTTATTAAGCATCGTTAGTATTTATCGTTTAGCTCATGATTAAATTTTAACATATTCTTGACAGATAGGATGACATCCTATTGACAGAACGGCAGTTTGGAAAGTGGCTTTTTCTTTTTTTTTTTCATTGAAACTACTAAAAACTCTGTACAAATATGATTTATTTGAAATTTTAAGTTCGAATGGCAACTTCTTTCATTTTGCATACAATATCTTTAAGCTGTGTGGAGAGCTGCCCAACTGTGTTACACAAGCTTTCCAATGCAGAGAACAACATTTTGTGGTCCACGTTTGAGAGATGTGAATCTGATGAAAATGTTCGCAAATTATCCGAATGCTGCATATCTGCAAAAGAGTTTATGAATAATATATATAATATTAGTTTATGAATAATATATACAATATTAGTTTATGAATAATATCTAATAACTAGGCAAAAGCGCGGCGTTGAGTTCCGCCACTCAACATGCAATGCCTCGAAAAAGGCGGAAAGCGGGGACGGAGAAAGCAAGGACTAAACCACGGAGTGTCTTAACACTAGGCTCATATAGTTCCTGCAGTTCCCATCTGCCTACCCTGCAATATGCGAGATAAAGCGTGAAGTTTATAAATAATTGATCTTTTTATTTAGCTCATTACGTATTTAAATATATAAAAATTAGACTATTCTTATTTCTGTTTTTACTTTCTCTCTGTAGTAATGAAATATTCCAAAATATCTATGAAAAATTAAGGTTAATTTTTCACATTTTTGAATAAAACACTAGGACTTATAGCATTTTATTAAATTCAAAGATGTAAAAATTTATAATTATTTTTAAGCACTGGCTAAGCTTATGTATGCACATATTTACCTGAATCACAAGAATTAGTCGAGATATTCGAACAAGATTGCGACTGTTTCGGTGAAAACGATTTGTTTGGACATGTATTACATGGCTTCGGAGATGGAGGACGGCGCTGCATCTTTAAACTTAAACCAGACGAAGACGCTTTTACGTTACATTTATTTGTTTTCTTTGGAGGTTCATTAGAAGCGCACTGTTGTTGAGACTGTGCGGGGCTATACTCCATAGGTGGAGGTGGATATGCTGGTATAGGACTAGTATTTTTAATAGTATTTTTACTGGGGCATTCAGTTGATTCACAAATAGGTAATTTATTTGCAGGACATTGAGTATTAGTGCATGTATATGGCGGATCTTTTAGAACTTCTTTGGGTTCAGCTGTATCACAGTCTGGACAGGGGCAGGTAACGACTATAATTCCGGCTTTTATATCTGAAATTTTGCCCGGAGTGTAGTTCAAACATTTGTAGTGAGCCCATTTTTGGCAAGCGCCTTGACACCTCAAACCAGTTTTCTTACTGACGGGCTGGAAGCAGATTTTGCATGGATTTTTTACTTTTGTGCACTTCATAATGGCAGTTATATTATTTTATTATTTGTCATCGTGGTAATATATTTTGTTTTTGTTTCCATTAGTAATTTTATCTCAAAACATGTTAAAAAAGATATAACTAACAAGACATTTTGTGTTATATATGACATATATGACAGATCATATTCAGGTTTTTAATATTAAAAGTAATTCTTAAAATGCTTAAAATAGTTATTTTAGAACGTATAAAAATATTATAATTTCTGAATTTTTATTTGTCAGCTGTCACTTGTCAGTGTCAATACATAACTTTGAGGTTACTTCTAAACTAATAATTTCAAAGTAAATTATTATAAAAACAAAACAAAATGCCGTTTATGAAAGGCAGGGCCCCAATTAGGAGAACGTTAAATTATCTTAACGCCGGAAAACTAGTATTTAAGGACAAAATAAAGATATTCTCCGTTGCATACAACATACACGGGACGAACAACGCTGGAGCCAAAGAATTCGTTTTCTGGTATCTCCCACAGATTCAATACAAAAATCCTGATGTACAAGTGGCTACATTAAAGAACTTAACACCATCTCCTTTTATAAAATGTTATTTTGATGATGGCAGACAAATTTTAGTTGATATAGATAACAAATCTAAGGAGGATATATTAGAGCATTTATTAAGCACTGTTGGGAAATCCAAAGAAGTTCTAGATGCTGAGGCTGTTGCAGCTGAAAAGAAAGACAATCCAGCAAACTTTGGTGCTGGATGTGAAAGACCTTGTATTTGTGAAGTCTATGGGCAAGTACCATGCCCTGGTGTTGTGCCTTTACCTAAATTCATGCGTGGAAAATATAAAAATCAAACAGATTAGCTAAATAAGATTAAGTAATAAGTTGTAATGTAGGTTTGTATAAAATAAATAATATAGAATAATTATTATAATACTTCATTTCATTAACCTCAATATTAGTTTAATTTATTTAAAATAAATAAAGAATAATAGTTTATTTTATTTATTTAAAAACTTTCATTACAAAAAAAAACAGTAAATGTAAGAAATCAGAACTTATGATTGTTTAAAACATCAGCCATAAGAGCAGCGGCAATATATTGAAAATTTTCAAATGCAACAAAAGTTTTAGAATTACAATGTAGAAATAGATCATCATTGACTTCTTTACCTCTCGGTCCTGTGTGGAAGAAGATCCATTTGTTTTTAGTATGAGATTCTATGTCCTAGAAAGTAAAATCCTTTTATTGTGAATAGCTTAATTATTAAAAAAATATTTAACACTTGGTTAACAAAATTCAATAATAATATAATTTTATTAATGCATTAGTATTTTGGATTTCATTAAATATTTATTTACCTTCATATATTTCTCAAAGGAAGCTTTATCATAAAACAAAATAAAATAATTGCCTGAGTTACCTTAACAGATAATTTGAATTCATCAACTTTATCATTATTGGTAGGCCCAGCTATGATAACCATAGCATCTTTAAAAACATCCTCTTTAGACATACACTGTTTTAGTTCAGTATGAGTATTATTGCTCATATCTTCACTGACTTTGAATAGAAGTGGACTAACAGGACATTTCTGTAAGATTTTTTTAATATTTTTAAGTTATGCATTTGAAATTATTATATTTTAAAAACTTTTAATACATTCAATACGTGAAAAATACAATTTCGGTAAACACTTACAATAACATAAATAAGATTAGAAATATTTTGTTAAAATAAATTGAAATATATTTCCATAGCAATAATATACACTAGGAATTTAATACTACAAAATAAAAATAATAATATGAGCACCGTCATGGCGCGGACACATAGCATCCCACTTAGGAAAGGTGGATTTTTTCACTTCCATTTTCTTTGTTCTGAAAACTATACAAAAGGTGGCATAGAAGTCTGCCATAAGGTATTGTTGGAAATTATATTAATATAATTATAAATTCCATACGTTTATAATTTAGCTTATCTTATAAATATAAAGTTAGAATCGTCTAAAACATACCTCACAACAACATTTAAATCTGATATTGGCTCCAAGCATTGGACATAACAAAAGGTATATATATATATATATATATATATATATATATATATATATATATATATATATATATATATATATATATAGTATATATATATATATATATATATATATATATATATATATATATATATATATATATATATATATATATATATATATGTATATATATATATATATATATGTATATATATATATATATATGTATATATATATATATATATATATATATATATATATATATATATATATATATATATATATATATATATATATATATATATATATATATATATATATATATATATATATATATATATATATATATATATATATATATATGTATATATATATATATATATATATATATGTATATATATATATATATATATATATATATATATATATATATATATATATATATATATATATATATATATATATATATATATATATATATATATATATATATATATATATATATATATATATATATATATATATATATATATATATATATATATATATATATATATATATATATATATATATATATATATATATATATATATATATATATATATATATATATATATATATATATATATATATATATATATATATATATATAATATATATATATATATATATATATATATATATATATATATATATATATATATATATATATATATATATATATATATATATATATATATATATATATATATATATATATATATATATATATATATATATATATATATATATATATATATATATATATATATATATATATATATATATATATATATATATATATATATATATATATATATATATATATATATATATATATATATATATATATATATATATATATATATATATATATATATATATATATATATATATATATATATATATATATATATATATATATATATATATATATATATATATATATATATATATATATATATATATATATATATATATATATATATATATATATATATATATATATATATATATATATATATATATATATATATATATATATATATATATATATATATATATATATATATATATATATATATATATATATATATATATATATATATATATATATATATATATATATATATATATATATATATATATATATATATATATATATATATATATATATATATATATATATATATATATATATATATATATATATATATATATATATATATATATATATATATATATATATATATATATATATATATATATATATATATATATATATATATATATATATATATATATATCATCGTCGACGACGCGACGCGACACGACTAATGCTACGCTCCGTTGTTTTATTTTTTGTTTTCAAGTAAAAAGTGAATTATATTTCATTACAATTATACCATACTTTTGCTAATGGACAGTGTTACTTACAGTGTGAAAATCGGACTAAATCTATAAGTTAATTGTGAGTAATGAGCAAAAACAAATTACAAAATATTAATAAATGCTGAGTTCACGACCTACGACAACCCGCAACATCGAGCTGTGCTACGTATTCTAGAAGCGCTTCACCACTGCAGTGTTAATGCGTCCAACGCACTTAGTTGTTGACGCTAGCACTTACATCGCTGGATGCAACGCTAATTAGCATTCCGAGCCGGGCCATACAACATTAAGCGCCCCATCGCTTCAACTATATTGCAAAACCGTTATCGTCCAACGCCTAGCCGAAACTTGAAGCGCTGTATGCTTTTTAATGTAAGTCTTTAGCAACAAAAATCCGTTTTTTGTTTGAATAAGTTTGTTTTTGTTAATTTAACGATAAACATAACTCTTATAAAATTGTTAATACCATTTCAAACAATGTCTTCAACTGGAAAGACCTGTTCGGGCTGTCAAAAAATAATAAAAGATCGAAGATTTTTACGGTGCACGATATGTTCTCAATTTTTTGAAATTGCCTGTACGAATATATCTGACAAATCGTTTTCTCTGATGAATATCGAAAATAGGAACCAATGGAAATGTAATATGTGTAAAAACAAGAAATCTGATAATACCAATACCCCTTTAAAGCCAACACAATCACCAATAGGAACCGATGTTTTAATAACACATAAAAATAAAGATGACGTTACTTCTCTTCCACCTACTTTTGTTCACGATTTAATGCCTATAATCAGGAAAGAAATACAAAATGCAGTTGCTGAGGCTGTTAAAAATGCAGTAAGTTTTTATTTTGCGAAAGAGTTTGACTCAATCAAAAATGATTTGGCCACCTTAAAGGATCTTAAATCTACAATCGAATTTATTAGCGCTGACTATGATAAAGTTAAGACTGATCTAAATACATATGAAAATAAAATGAAAGTACTTTCCGAAGAAAATAAAAAACTGTCTGATACAGTTATTAACCTATCTAATCGTGTGACTCTATTGGAACAACATTCACGAGAAAACAATATAGAACTAAACGGCGTACCTGAAAATAAGTCTGAGAACCTAATTACCATTGTAAAACAGTTGGCTTCTACTGTTTCAGCTCCACTACAAGATGCTGACATAGTAAATTGTGTAAGAGTACGGAAAATGGACGAAACAAGTAGCAAGCCAAGATCCATTATTGTTAAGCTTATTAGTACCAGAGCCAGAGATGAAGTTATAGCCGCAGTTTCCAAATTTAATAAATCAAACCGAGAAAATAAATTGCACACTGGCCATCTCGGCTTTGGCACCAAGAAAACACCTATCTACGTTTCGGAACATTTATCACCCCAACTTAAATATTTATATGCCCGTACTAGACAAGCAGCTCGTGATAAAGGTGTTACATATGTGTGGATCCGAAATGGGCGTATCTTTGTCCGCAAAAATGATACATCTCCAGCGAAGCAAATACGTCACATTGAAGCATTAGAAAATATCTGAAACATCATAAAACACCGTTACATATTAGTCCGTATATTATCATAAAAATTCAATATATACTACCAAAATTTTCGCGGCATGAAGACAAAGTTGCATGATATCCAGTTAGCGACTTATAAAAATAACTTTGATATAATAATAGCAACTGAAACCTGGTTGGATGATTCTATTCATGACAACGAGCTTTTTACTAATGACTACACAATATACAGAAGAGATCGGTGTACAACTGCACTGTCTGGTAAAAATGGCGGAGGAGTTCTTATAGCTGTGTCAAATAAAATACAGTCTAAGCGAATCAAACACTTTGAAAGTATTTTCGAGGACTTGTGGGTGTCAGTGAAAGTAAAGGAAAATGGTTTGACAAAGGACATTGTATTTTGTGTGTTGTACTTGCCACCACCTGTAACCTGTAAAGCTGTTGATCTTCTTGTAAATAATATAAGTACTGTAATGGAATCGAACTCTTTAGATACAATCATTTTAGGAGATTTTAATATAGGATTTATCGATTGGAATTTTTCACAAAAGGACAATCACTTAATACCGTTAAACTATAATACTAATCTGGGTGTTTCTTTTGTCGATTTTATGTCTTTAAATAACTTAATACAATTTAACAATATAAGTAATAATAGTAATAGAATATTAGATTTAGTTCTCAGCAATTGTTCAAACATATCAGTTAAAAAATCTTCTAATATACTGAGTAAGCTCGATCCTCACCATCCTGCATTAGATATTCATGTTAATTTTGAAAAATTTATTTCACTTAAAACTAATCTCTGTGCCTCATATAATTACAAAAAGGCAGATTACTTCACTGTGAATTCTAAATTAAGCCAAGTAGACTGGCAGTCAGAATTTAAGTCGGCTAAAGGGGATGTCAATATCATGGTTTCAATTTTTTATCACACACTTCGATCTATTATAGATTCTACTGTGCCAAAATGTATCAAAAGAAATATAAAATATCCCTTATGGTTTTCACGAGCCTTAATCAAAATTATAAGTGAGAAAGAGAAAATAAGACGTAGATTTAAAGTATAACAATCCTAGAGACTCAATTGAATTGGACATTTTAAATGATCGTGTAGATAGAGTCATGAAATTTTGTTATTCTCGTTATATAAGTGGGGTTGAAAGTGCAGTAAAATCCAATCCTAAAAAGTTCTTTTCATATGTAAAAACTATGCGAGGAGGTTCATCGACAATTCCTAGTGAAATGATTGATGATAATAACAATACATCTAATACCGGTGATGGTGTATGTAGTTTGTTTGCTAATAGGTTTTCATCTATTTTCACAAAATCAACAGATGATACCGTGCACTCACCTTCTTTGCTCAATAAAAATGATATTTTTCCTCAATTTTCAATGGGTTCTATTCAGGTTGCAGAACGTACATTATCAAAGATCTTAAAATCTATTGACGCAAGCAAAGGAGCGGGTCCGGACGGCATCCCCCCATATTTCATAAAACAAGTTTATAAATAACTAACCTTACCATTAAAACAAATTTTTGATAGATCTCTAATTACTGGTACTTTTCCTTCCGAATGGAAACAGGCGCATGTAGTACCAATCTATAAGAAGGGGGATAGGAATTTAGTCGGTAATTATCGCCCAATTTCCATTTTAAATCATTTTTCAAAAATATTTGAACAAGTTATCTGCGACAAGCTCACCCTCTTCGTAAATAAAATGATAGCAAATAAACAACATGGATTCTGTAGGAATAGGTCGACAGTAAGCAACCTTGTTAGTTATGTTTCAGATCTCTCTAAATATGTAGATGGTGGGAGACAAATAGACGCCAGATATACAGACTTTAGTAACGCAGTTGATAGGGTAGATCACATTATTTGAAAAGCAAAATTACAAAGTTACGGTATCCATGGTACTCTGTTAAAATGGTTTGAGTCTTATCTTAATAATAGAGTGCAAAAAGTAATTGTCAATGGTTTTAGCTCTAGTCCATTTGTAGCCAGTTCAGGTGTACCGCAGGGTTCCCATCTCGGTCCTATTCTATTTCTAATATTCATAAATGATATTACAGATAAAATTTCGCATAGCAAGTGTTTAATATTTGCTGATGACTTGAAAATATATAAGCAAATATTAAGTGTTGATGATGTTAAACTACTTCAAAGTGATTTAGACGCTGTAAATAGTTGGTGTAAAGATAATAAAATGATTTTAAATGTGAATAAATGTATCCATATAAAATTTACCAAGAAAATAAATCCTATTTCTTCCATCTATTTAATAAATGGTGTATCTTTAACCGAAGTTTCCGAAGTCCGAGATTTAGGAGTTATTATGGATAGTAAACTAACGTTTAATAAACATATAAATAGTATATCTGAGAAATCCTGTAAAATGCTCGGTTTCGTAAAACGCCATTGTAAACAGTTTAAAAATACTCAAACTATTTTAACAGTTTATAATTTTTTAATACGGAGTCTTCTTGAATATTCTACCCCAGCTTGGAATCCCAGTTACAAAGTAAACGTTAATAGATTGGAAAAAATACAGCGCAAATTTTGTCGTTTTCTAGCTTTTAAGGATAGAGAATGTCCATATCGTGCTAGCTATGAAATATGTCTATCTCACTTTAAATTAAAATCACTTGAAAGTCGTCGTAATTATTTAGATTTATTGCTACTTTATAAACTCTTACATGGATCTTTAGATGCACCGGATATATTGTCAGAAGTTCGCCTATCTGTGCCGCGTATTAGCCCCCGTTTCCCTATTTCCAAACCATTTTCAATGAGAAGAGTTAGAACAAATGTTGGCAAACATTCACCTATAAACCGTATATTAAATACGTATAATGAAATTGGTCCTGCAAATGATGTTGACATCTTCCACGATACATTACCTAAATTTAAGAAAAAAATTATTTCTGTTATTTAGTCTTAGTCTAATTTAAATTGTATCTTATTTGGTTTTTTTATTTCAATTGTATGTTTTTTTTGTATTTTCTTAAATTTGTTTAGTGTGATTAGTTTTACCTTAACTGTAATTTTCGTTAGAATTTGTGTTTAGTTTATGTTTATGTTTATGTTTGTTTTTATTTTTGTCAAAATATTGTCTCTCATTTTTTTTTTAATTTGATATTGTTATTGTAACAAATTTTGTACTCACCTGTAATGATGTACCACACATAAAAAGTCTGATGTTCCTTCATTACCTACTATTTTTATTGTGTGTATGTCGATGGTGTGTCTTTTAAATAAATAAATAAATAAATAAATAAATATATATATATATATATATATATATATATATATATATATATATATATATATATATATATATATATATATATATATATATATATATATATATATATATATATATATATATATATATATATATATATATGTTATGTGTTATAGAAATTAGATATATAAATTTTTTGGACCGTCGTGACGCAATCTACCTGTAAACGCGACGGTTTGTGGGTTCGATTTCCACTCGGGGAAGATGGATTTTACTGTTTCCATTAGGTTCCATAGGTTCCTATGGTTCCTGCAATCCCCTCTGTCTATCCTACCATGTGCGGGATAAAGACATATAAACAAAATCCTATACTTTGACAAAAATTACTTACTAGTATAACCATAATGGTGGCCAAAGATTGTATCGTAGCATGGGTCCTAGATCTCATGCACAGTACAGGCACAGTGGACTGATCTGCGAACCGTTTTAAACACATATGCGTCATCGTTGCTACGAAAATGACATCCGCCATGTATGAGAATATCCTACAACATAAAAATGCACAATAATACGTAAAGGAATCAAACTAGTAAACGTTGCGTTTACACTGAGATGCCGTGCCACTGTGCCACGACAGTCCTATAAGTATTAGTAGTTCTACAAAGAGATAAACCTAATGTATGCGGGATGCCAAGAATCAATAAATCATTATCTTGACAAAAATAATTGGTGTGGCGTAGTGGCAGCGTCTGACTGTAAGCGCGATGGTTATCGGTTCAATTCCCGTCGAAAACCGCCGCTAACGGAATTCAACTCCTTCCTGCGCACATTGGAATTTGCTACTAATTTACTAATTATCGATTTAGGCTTATAGCCTCAAGACTTATAAATACAAAATTAATATATATGTAGGAGGGTCAACGTTGATATTTTAAAGCTTATTAGAACCTAGGTAGTTTTTGTCTGTTAGGTCACAAATTAATAATAATTATTATTATAGCTTCCCGCTTTATCCTAAATATTGCTGTGTAAGCACGGAGAACTGCAAGAACCTTAGAAAAATAATGTTAGGACACTCTGTTCTCTGCTTTCTGCCTTTTTCGAAGCATTGTTGAGTGGAAGAACTCATATCATAGCCAGTTTAATTCTAACACCATAATATTACCTTCCCATGTAATCGTTCTCCCATAACAACTGATCTGTAACATTAACGTCGTAAGCGCCAAGCATAGTGGCCGCCTTTGATACCGCCATGTTCAAAAACGGCTCGTTCACTTCTTGCAAAATCATTATTTTGGAGTTTTCTAATACTTTCTATTAAAAAAAAACATTATTTTACTTTGTATATGTCTTTTCTGCTCTTTTCTACTTTTGATATGCCTTTTTTGTTTTACCTGAAACCGTACCTATGTGTGGATGGCAGCATGACGAGATTTATGAAATCTTTGTCGTGCCATTTTATATAGGCACCCTCCGTTGGCCTTTACACTTGAAATTTTTGACAGACAACTCCACGTACACAACAAATTATAAAAAAATATTCTAATGTAAAACTTCGTGTTCATATATATATTTAAACCGTTATCAATATCAACAAGCGCTTTCATCTATTTTAAATTAATCTTCGCCAATTACAGATAATTAATAGTTAACACATTAGTGTTAACTATTAAAATTTTATAAAATATAACTCGGAAATTTATATATAAACTATTTAGTAGTGGATATATATAATCTATGTTTTTGACAGATTCTCACTTGGTGAAGAAATTATTGTTACTTCATGAATAAGTATGAACGAGAGTGAAAAGAGTGATTAGACACTAGGTTCTTATCACGTAAAACATATATTACGTATTAACACACCAATCTTTTACGATGCGTATCGCCTACACTACATTTCAAATTCATAGCGCTCTCCAATATATTCAATACCATGTCGGGAGTCCAATTCCTGAAGCATATCAAGTGTTTTGGCTTTGAGCATCTGTAATCATAATATGTAGATCAATCTTAGAGGTGTGTTATTAAAATGTAATTTTTTGTCATATCTTGTCATGTTATCTACACGTATTTAACATAGAGAGGAAAAAATACTTTAAGAATATATATAGAAATTTGAACGCAACGGGTTTCGAACCTTGAGGGCGCGGGTTCATATCCCGCTGTGTTAAAATTTTATAATACCTTTAAGTATGTTTTCCATCCTCAGTGTGGATATTTTAATAATCATAAAAATAGAGAGGAAAAATCCAACAAATTATTTCATACCCTATCTACCCTTACATTAACAACCCTCGAGAGTTCAGTTATTGCGATTATGGTCCAGTCTTCAATTCCTTTGGTTCTTACAGTCAAATATTTGGCAACCCCGTGAAGTCATACCACAAGAACTTATTTACACTCATTTCATTGCATCAAAAAGTTAAAAATTTTATTTAATTTCAGGATAATTAATTCTATAATAATTCCTAACTATAATGCATAACGTTGAGTTTATATGTTCTTATTATTCTAGTAAAAAAAAAAACACTCACGCGTTACATTTCACAATTTTTTGTACGGAATTAACTTTAAATATATTTTTAAATAAGTTCATACTTAAAGCTTTCCTCATATCAATTCATAATAATATTCTAGCACCATTATACAGTTCCTTTGACTTATAAATGTCAATTTCATTATACCTGCTTAAATCGACAGATTAACAAGGCAATAGATGATATGTAGGTGTAATAGGTAAATATTTCTTCAGGCTTCATATACCTATAGCACTCTACTGCTTTTTGTCTCGCCTTAAAATAATTCGTTCTTCCAATGACTGACTGACCCTGACTATATTTTGAATAGAGATTTAAAATAAATATAAAAAATAAATCATGGCGCACAGGCGCAACGTCTGCCTGTAACAGTCGGGGAAGATGGATTTTTCTATTTCCATTTTCTTCGCTCTGGCAAACTAGGCAAAGCGCGGCTTTGAGTTCCGCCACTCAACACGCAATGCCTCGACAAGGCGGAAAGTGGGGACGGAAAAAGCAGGGACTAAGCAACGGAGTATCTTAACACTATGTTCCCACGGTCCCTGCAGCTCTCTCTGCCTACCCTGCCGTGCGAGATAAAGCGTTAAGCTAAAAAAAAAGTCATAAATCTCTTAAATTTTTCTTCTCTTCTCATCTCCTCAATTCGTTTCCTTATATTTTTAAGGACTGATATTAAAATCTATCGTTAAACCGCTCATCTCCATACATTTTCAACATGGCGTGAACGCCTCTAATTATAAATACGAATCAATCTTCAAACACGACTTTGCTGACAATCTATTTATTTCCTTTAAACAATTCACAGATAAATTGCAAAAATGAAAATACCTGTAAAATAAAAAGCTTTGTGGACCAATCAACAGAATTTTAACGAACTGACCAACTTGTCACAGAACAAAATGGTTTGACATTCGTTTTATATTTCAAACGCTAGGGAATTAAATTTTCAATCGACGATATAAAAGCAAATATTTTAAAATGTAGGCGAAAATATAACTTTTCATTAATAATCGCCGTCATGGCACAGTGGTTACTATCCCTACTAAGTTAATTCTCATTCGTATGAGAATACACAGCTTCAATTCTATTTACATGTATTTGTACTTGTATCTACATTTTTAAATGCTTACTTAAACGTCGATTTAGTATTTGTCTGCACGTGCACGCTAATCTCAGAAACGACTTAATTATTATTTTATCGTAGCTTCACTCAATATTAGGAATGTTTTATTAAAGTTGGATTTTAAAATCGAAACTTTTAATATAATTTATATAGGATATTTTAAATGTAATAAAAATATAATAGTTATTTTAAAAGAGTCCTGATAGAAAACTGCTGCTCTTTTGAATCACACCACGTATATTCATTCATTTTTATTTTCCCCAAAAATAAGCAAAATATAATTATAAATTTGCAATACATATATAGAAACGACAGTAAATAAAACACTTGAATCAGATATAAAAATTTATAATATAGGAAATATTTTGGATTCAACAACTCCCCGTGGCGGCCCTCGCCTTGACACGTGGCATGGCACTTGCTGACTGACTGACCGGACTATATCCATGCTATATATTTACCGAACAAAAAAAAAAACAATTTTGCACTAAATATTTTACTAATGTTAACTTTAACTATATATAATCTGTATTGTACAAAAAAGAAAAATAATTTAACATTTATGATTTACTTCATTTTTGTAAAAAACAAAAACTACAGAGACAGCTTAGGGAGCTCAACAAAAAAACTACTATATTAGCATGAATATAAATAACGACATATAGAAGAGAATGAGGAAGAAAAAGAAAAAAATGCAATAATAAAACAAGCATCAAGCCGAGGGCGCCACCGTCTTCACAATTTCGTTGTCAACACGCAACGAGGCTGAACCGAATCATATCACACATATCACTGATCCCTCGATGCAAGGAAAGAAAAAAAAACTTATTTTTTTTTATTTATTCACTGTTTCTCGCCTAACTAGTATCTAGACTTAATTTAATACATACACTCAGTCACTCACCGACTTTTATACTACAAAGAGCTCATTTACAAATGGGGGGTGTAAGTCAATTCCTTCATAAGCTGCGAAGGCATTATTATTATTTTTTTTCTTTGATAAATATCACACAATTTATCACTAATTATTTATTTTAATATTCCTATCGGCCAAAATGGTAGCGCACAGCGTTCGTGTACCGCTTACATCTAACACGCGTGTGGAATTGACTGGGCCCCTTACGCTAAACAAGATCATCTATACAAATTGATTTTACGCCTGTTTAGAATCATAGCTGTCTATACATATTAATATGAAATATCAATATCACCAAGCAATTTTAAATAGTTTGAAAATGATTTCTTTCAAATTTGATAGATTAAAAATATATAACGCAATAACTTTAATTCTAAACAAGCATATAGGGATTCCACAAGCGACTGCCAACAAGTTTTAGAACATTGTCACACCAACTTACAATACAATGGTTTTCTGTGACACGGTTCCAACGTACCCATCGCAATGAATTTTAACAATATTTAAAAAAAAAACGTTACAAAATTTCATTTTTCAAACATAATTAGTTGTTTACGTACAATATTTATAACTGTATGTTACAGCGTTGTGACCTATTCTTATATACCATACATAACGTTCATTTTATATACAATGTTTGAATATTATGAAACTAAAACGTAAAAAAAAAATGGTAATAAGTAATGCATGCCCAATTAATCCCTAGTGTACATATATATAATAGCCAATTCTCTCTAACCTCTTTCATTTTCTGCCCTCTCATTATTATTTAGCAACTAATGTGTAAAGCACTTTTCACAGCCAACTACTATAAAGTCGGTCCAAACGGAACAGGGTTGCCACAATTAAAAATCTATATGACGTGACACAACCTTGGTATGGCAACACAACATTTAAAATATGCTTTACAAAAGGAAAAAAATCAATTTTTTATACAAAAAGCGGTTATAAAAAGAAATTTAATCCAAAAAAGTCTAGCGTATGAAAATCTATTTATTTATTTTTTCTACAATTTTTAATAGAAATGAGGGCAGAAGTTTTACAAACATCAATCCAACTTTAACACAGAGGTAGCAACAACCCCGTTAAAAAAACGATCACAAAATAAAAAAAAGTACATAATAAATAAAAAGTATGATTAACAAGAGCTTTGCGGTCAATAAGGCACGGGTAAAAAAATAATAAAAAACCCGATTTAAACCTTAGGCGTTTTACGTATACACTCAACATGATAGATTCAAAAAGTATTTTTTAAAATGAAAAATAATAGCATTGCTAATTTTCAATTAAAGAAAATACTATTCAAACCATCACATAATAAAACAAACGGTGGAATTGTTAAAACAATGGTTCACATATACTTATTATAAATATTCCTGGCATCACTATTGCTAATTTAGGCTGGGCTCAAAAAACACCCATTTAATACCAATATACGGACTGGCAACACTGACTATTTAAATATATATAATCTATATGTATTGTATATATTTCAAATGTCAGTTTCATCGGTCGATAATTCTAACTAATCTCATTCCGTGGGTCAAGCGACTGGTATTTCTCACATTAAACAATAAATACTTAATTATCGCTTAGAACCTTAAGTTTGAAAGCGTATAAATTATATCAGTGTTCGATTAACGGCCTTAGTACCTAACGTCTGTATGTTTCTTATAAAGAACATATTTATTACCTGGACGTCAATATTTTGTGAAAAGTCTAAATGAAGTTTATTTGGAAGACTAAGCTTTAAAGTATTGACACTAAAGCTGTTAAAAAGAAAATTACAAAAAAAAACTATTTACCACTAACAAAATGTAACAGTATATAAAATTAGCTGAACATTATTTGGCATAAACGGTGGTTATTTAATATGAGATTTGTTCTAAATAACAAACATACAGATAATCAATTTAACAGTATTTAATAACGGAGGTAGTTATCTGTGGTAGTCATGTGATGTTTCAATTAAATTTATTTATTTTGACATTTTATGTGATCCACTTCAAATTGTATAAAGAAAATATTTAAAGTTATATAAAAAAAATGTGTGTAACAGGATTTAAACGTGGGGCTTTTGAAAATCCATTATCAAGATGAAGAGTGTTTGATTTTATGGTTTAACTCAGCAACTTTTGGTTCAAATTAATATATTATTATAATAAAAGCTTATACAGTAAGTAACTTTGACACAATGTGTTATACACAATTCTTAGTTAGTTTCATTTAACCATAAGGCAATGCTTCATAATTTTTTTTACATATATTGTAAATCCTGACATTTAAATTTTTATATAATTTTAAATTATCTTCCTTGTATTATGATTTTATTACAAATGGACTACACTGACACCTACCTCTCTTTGTAACATGACATTGACTTATTCTAGCTTACGGCAAGGAGGACATTTTTGTTATACATTTGTTTTTATTTATATAGCAAATATTTATATATGGACTGTATATTTCAATTGATTATTTTTTTTATATAAAAACCAGTTCAATCTAGTTTTTTTTATTGAAAAATAAATATGTGTGTGACAACTAAGTACTAAATATCATTTTTATAGATTTCTTGAAACTTACATGATAGTTTAAAGAGAATCAAAGTTAAATAATTCAACATTAAAGTAATAAATGGTTTTGGAACCACCAATTTATAAATACTAATTATTGCTCGTACTTTTTCACATTTATATAAATTTTTACAATTCATTTATATTCTTTACTTACTTTTTAAGTTTTGACTTTCTGTAAGCGCTTTTGTCAAAATGAGATTTTTTTAATGTGCATTAACTTAAAAACTTTGTTGAAATTTGTTATATGATTAATATATAAAAAAGGACTAATATAAAATAAGAAGTAATAAAACACGTTTAAAAAACAAGTCACATTTTTTCATTGTACTTAGTTGTCTATGAAGGACTTTTAACTTTATTTAATAATGTTATCTTCAAAGCAATTCTCTATAAAGCAATTACGTAATCATATATATATGCAAATTTTAAACCAAGTAAACACAACTCAATTTACTAATATATCTCTTTTAACACAGAAAAACTGAAATCCAACATATCAGAACCAAATGGAGTCATTATTATATTTTTTTATTTTTCAAAAAGCAAAAAGCTTAATCTGTTCTGCCTAAACAAATAAATTCTATATAAATAATACAAAAAAAAATATTTATATAAATTGAAATACCTATCAATAATAAATACAAATGTCCTCTCTCACCCGCGTACCGTCCGCTAGAATTTATCTTGGAATATAAACAGATTGTTTGTTGCAGCAACGGCTATTACACTTTCGTGTGGATGCCACGCTGTGTGGAGAATTTTCTTATTGAAGTCCAGGCAGTCTACACTAATTTCGTCCTGCAGATAAAATTTACAAAATCAATAAATTTAGCTTTGTTTTTTTAGTTTTAATTAGTAAATTCAAGGTGGTGTAATGCAGCATCTTGCTGTAAACGCGACCGTGGTACATTCTAATCTTATTCGGGGTAATTACTTCATTTCCCTACTGAAGTAAATAGAGAACGCCGTCCAGTTCAACCACTCAGCATGCAAAGCAAATTGAAAACTAAGGAAAAAGTGGAAAACAGTCTTAACAGTAGGGAAGCTGTCTGCTCTATCTCTGCTATATGTGAAAAATATACTAAATCTATTTATAAAAACTAGCATACCAACTAGTTACAACATGGAATACTAATATATTTGGGTAGGACAGTCTACACATAAAGGCAAACTAGTCATTTCGATGAGACCCATCATACGAGCAACTTATACATAACAATAACACAGCACTCACTTATTTTTATGTATTAAAACTAATAATAGATATTCCAACATACATTCCAATTAAAGATAGTAATCAGTTAAGTTTTTGCTATAAGTAATACTTTGCTGCCTCAAAGCAAATTCAATACATAAATTCTATTATATAACACTTTTGCAGTACAAAATAGTAAACATATAATGAAATAGAAACAGCTCTAAGTTAGTCAGACCTTCTTCCTCTTGGCGGTGGTGGCGACGCGGCGCGCGCGCAGCGGCTGGCGCGGTCGCGAGGCGGCGTCGCGCGACGCCTCCAGCGTCAGCTCGCCGCGGCGGCCCGCGCTCGCCGCGTTCGACGCGCCGCCGCGCTCGAATATTCTGGAACGTTTGAAAAATTAAACTAATCAGTATGTTTCATTCCTAATTTGAAATTAAAAATTAAAAATATTCTTTATTTAAATATACCGTAGGTAGACTGTTTAAACACAAAAACGGGCCTCAAAAACTCGACAGTACAAATGTTACAATTTAGGTTATTTATATTGATAATATAATTTAATTTATTCCTGGATAGAGTATTAAGCTAATAAGGGAAATTAATTATAAGTAAATAAATAAAACAAATTAACAAATTGCAGAAAGTCATTAAAAATATTGATATAAATAACAAATATCAAGTATTTCACTCCGTAATAGTTTTTTTAAAACGTAAAATATAAAAAATTAAAACAAACCAACCTGAAGAATCCATTATACGAGCCAGTCATGAGCCGCTGGTCGTCACCGCTCCAGCAGCACTCGAACTTGTCAAAGATGCAGTCGTTCTCGTACAACGAGCACAGCTTGGAGCGGAGATACTCGTGTACCTGGAAATTATTTACAGATAATATTTAAATAAATTTAAATTAAACTAAAACTAATTTAATTTAAATTTACTAAATGCCGCACATAGCAGTAGTCAGAGGGAACTGCAGGAACCAAAGGAACCTAGTGTTAAAATATTCCGTTCCTCGTTTTTCTTTTGTGGCACTGCGTGTTGAGTGGCGAAACTCAACCCTAGTTATCAGAGAAATGGAAATGAAATAATATATCTTTAACAAACGGGAATCGAACTCGCCTTTAATTAAAATTACTCATATTGGTGAAATTTATTAAAATCATATGCATACTTTAAAATGTTTTCACGATTTGTTAAAGAATAATTGTAGCAATTCTATTGTATACCAAGTTTTCTCATATTTAAATTTTTTTTGTACCTTAGAAATTAATATTTTTTTCATAAACAACAACATTTGTATATAATGGGTTTAAAATCGATATAAAAAACAAGCATATAATACTTTGAAATAAAGATAAATAAATATAACTTACTGGATATGTTTCTACCGGTTTCGTTTCCATTCTAAGATCCCATACTTTTAAACCTAAATAGTCTCTGGACATCATGTATCTGTGAAGATATTGTTATTTTTTAATATTTTTTTATATATTAATGAACAAAATCGTCATTATCCATACTGACTGATTAATTTATCAAAAATCACAGTACTTGCATAGTTATATATTTATTAAGCAGTAGTTTATTTAGTCAAATACACAAATCTCAAAAACTGCTCCATTATATAGTATAGTCCAAATATAAAGGAAGACCATAAGCTAAATTACAATATAACCTATATAACATCAAACATTACAATATAACCTACTGTCTCTGACAAACATCATCTGAGCCACTTCTATCGGATCATGGCATAGGCCACTAAAACAAAAAACCACCAACCTGCCAGAGTTGCTAAGCTTAACATCGCTAATAGAGGATATGATCTCGGAGAAGAAGGACCTCGCGTGCGGGTCCTCCGGCTCCTCGAACAGCTTGGCGTGGCGGTCGCACAGCGCCGCCGCGCGCATGTCGCATAGCCTTATTGTACCTGGGAACATTACATTATATATATTTTAAATATATATTTTTTATTGCACATAAAAATATCGTTGACAATGGTGGGCTTATATCTAAAACAAATCTCTTCCAGCCAACTAGTGGAAGTGGATAAATTTCAAATACGACTATTTGAGAAAATAATAAATATAAAATAAAAAAGAAATATAAACACTTAAATGAAATAAAATATGCAATATATAACTAAGTATATATTTATATATACAAAAACATATACACATATATACAATACTTTAATAATGGGTTCGATTCCCACCTGAAGAAAAAGTTTTGCCATTTGACATGCAATATCTTGAATTTGAGTGTCTGAGCACTATATTTTTGTAAGCCCTTGGACTAATGTAACCAAAGATGTGAAAAAAAATATATAAATAAGAAACAGCACTCACCCTTACTACTAGAATATACAAAGAGATTACATTCAGTCGGGTGAAACTCTGCCGCGGTTATAACCTGTAGAACAAAAATATATAAAATTTATATTTTATTATTTAAATAAACAAAATCTATTTGCAACGAAAAATTCTTTATCATATAATTGCTACATTGTTATTGAACATAAGGGTTGAATTACATAAAATCAAGACTTACTCACTATCGTACGATAATAGACCAATTGATTGTAGTTTTTTTAGGTAGTTTATTAAATCGACCTTCCAACATCGAAATCCGAGCTCACTTACTCCACTTACATATAATAAGAGGGTGAAGTCGTCGATAAAAACTAGAATGAAGCGCGGCGTTGAGTTCCGCCACTCAACACGCAATGCCTTGAAAAATGCGAAGAGCAGGGACTAAGTAACGGAGTGTCTTAACACTAGCTTCCTATAGTCCCTGCAGTTCCCTATGCCTACCCTGCCATGCGCGGGATAAAGCGTGAAGACAAAATAAATACATAAAAGTCAAGTAACCTCGGTAAGTTCCTCCATGTTGGCGGGCTTGATGTCAACAATGTTGAAGCTCTGGTCGGTTATCTCCAAATGCCACAGGTTGATGCGCAAGTCGTCCGCCGACAGGTACGTCTCCTGGTCGGAGTTCAGCGAGATCGAGTTTATGTGGTACGTGTGCGCGTTGGCGAATATTCTCCTGGAAAATAGATATACAGAAATACTTTACTATTGCACATCATATAAATACAGAAAAATATACAAGTTTTATAATTACATCAATCAGAGTGTGCAAAGGCGTTCTTGTTGCTGAAAGCATTTATAAAGAAAGAGCCGCCTCTGTTATCCGCTTATTGAAAATTCACTACTCACTATCTTTATTGTATTAGAAAATACAGTACTTAGTCTTTAACACTCAATTATCACGTGTGAAATAATATAATAAAATCAAGGTCGACAATAAATAAATTTATTGAATGTTTTACCAGTTTAGAACTATCTTTACAGAAGATGGGGATCAAAGTTTTCACTTTAACACTATCGTCTGAATTTTTACTTCTTTGTTTCAGGGGAAAAAGAGTGACATTAATAGTACAAAAATCTCATCAATGTAATGAAGTGTTGGCAACAAAGTATCTCACAAACGTGTACAGTGTCTTATCATTACACTCCATTATCACTGCTCATATACAAAACAATTAACCCATAAAAATACCATATAAAAATATAAATACCGTACATAACTACTTCCACATACAAAGCGAAGAGTAAATTGTAGTTTAACTAAGATTAATTGCTACCTAGAGATAAGGTTAATAGATTAACCGTACATTGATTATCAATTAACTGACATCGTAAACAAATTGATCTATATCAATACTAATTGTGTTTTAAATTTACAACTAAATTGAGAGAACTTTATCTAAATTGTCAAATATATTATTGTTTGCAGCTTCACGCCATGTAACATATAGTATAGCACCTAAGAAGTGTAGTGTCAAAACACTCTGTTCTGTTTTAACTATAAATTAGATATTTTATTTTTCGAGCAATCGTCCTTTTGATATACCAACAACTTTAAAGATTTTTTGGTTTGCATGCTGATGATCCAGATCTCTGAGGTGTACCTTGGTACACATTATACAGGAAGTGGCGGTAACGGCGACCTTAATTTCAGTCATAGTATTAACTAGCCATTATAAACTTGTTAAAATTATAGAAGATGTAAAATTTTCAAACATAAAAAAAATTTTTTTCAAACAAAATAAATAATTAAATTATTGTTCCAAAATAAAACGCCATTTGTCAAGTATGACGCGAGCGTACACTGTACTATACTATAGGCTGTCAGAGCGGGACAGAGATATATCTTTTTTTCTTTTGGTTATTTTTTTGAATGAAAGGTGACAGAATGACAACGCTTAGTATATCTGTAGTACGTTATTCGTATTTAATGATGTCTACCTCACGCGTTACACAGCACGTATAAATATCGTAAAAAGGAAAAAATGAGGCACCTAAACTATTAATAATTATTAAATAGTTTTTTGTATATGGCCTCGAAATAATTTCCCCTATAAGTAGTTTTGATAATGGCCGCCGTGTCAGATACACCCTGTATAGTGTACTATGTTCTTGTGTAAGATATAGTGTACGAATGTCATTTTTTGAACATTCGCGAATGCGAATGCGATTGCGAATATTCTGCACTTCTTTAAAGCTAAATGTGTCAAAATATGCGAATATTTCTTCAATCACTAATAGGTACTATATCATGCTGGACAGTAGGCAACGATAAGCTGAACGAGTACATTACACGCTTACTTATGCAACTTTTTATTTTCTAAGCATAACTACTTATATATGGGACAAAATTTTTGTTGCTACTAACTGACTACGATTTCAATAATCACAGCAATAACGTAATATAAATAAACATACCGCCCTAAATTCAATGGATATCGTGACATATGAAGTATTTGCATATAACGGTATAATTAAATTAACGCCATATCTAGGCAAACAGGCACTCGGAGATAAGCTCATATTAATTTTCGTAGAGGATTTCATTTAGCAAATCTTGTGTAATACTATAGGTGTATATAAAATACTTAAATATTTATCATTAGGCTTTCATTACGTCATATTTTAATATATATTAATAATTTATATACACGAGTGGGGCTTGAACCTATAACCATCACGTTTTCGTTTTAATCAGCCGCTGTTCTGTTCCTACAGCGGCCGCTTTTTCTGTATTATAAAAATAATATATCGCCGACGCCATCATAACACAAAAGATAGCTTGTCACTTCTAATGTATATTTATTACATTTTTTAATGTGTTTATTCTCGCTAAGAATAGAAAAATATCTAAAGAAAAAACATAAAAAATTAAACACGGCGGAATTTGAACCCACGCCTCACTGAAATCGTCCAAGCGCTCTGACTACTAAGCAACGCGTTACATCGAAATTATTAAATGTATTTTACAATTTATTACGTAATAGGCATCTGTCGGGAGATTTTCACTTGCCTTTATAGAATTATAATCATATAGGTTTTTCATTTTAATTTTTACTTGTAAACGTGATATTTTGTAAGAAGATCTCACTCGATATAACACAATATTGCTAATTTGAACGTCTCACAAAACTCTTCTTAACGTCTTTGTGACACACAGGTGGTGTCACGCGTCATGTTCTTGTAGGCGTTTTTTGTATACGATAACAAAATATTGGTAAATAATTGGTCCTGTTAAGAGGATGGAATAGCTTTCCAGTAAAGAAATAATAAAACAAACATACAACTAGTACTAAACTATTGCAATATAATTCCGTAACAACCGTTGGATAGTTCAATTATCGTAGAAGACTATACTACAGGATGTATAGACAACGCTGCCTTTGTAACTACCCATAGGGTAAAATATTTCAAGGCTATATACAAGAAACTACTTAAAGAATTATTATATTATATATATTTATAATTACTTCCCATTTCAGTATTTATAACTATTTCTCATTTCACAATATTTATAGTATTGTGTAATGCGTGGCACGTGACGTAAAGATCTATTACTATAAAAATACTTTTAAACGTTGTCAATCTTTAATTTAAAAAAAAAACGAATGACACATATTTCTTTTTTGAAACAAACATTTTATTATTAACATTTATGAAAAAAATATTTTTTTTATTTTTGAAAATATTAATTCTTTTATAATTTCACCAAGTTTACAAATACAAAATTAAGGTTGCGAGTACATTGACACCTGTATAGTCCAGCTCTAATCCCTATATACAGTACACCCAATTAACAATAATAATTTGTATACAACATAACGCACTCACAATCAGTTCTATTCGTTTTAAAAAATATGACATTTATGAGGTCATCGAGCACATATGAGGTGAACCGTTACCTAGGCGAGGCCTCCACCATGAGGTCGGCGGGGCGCACCGTCGGCACCCGGAGCTGCGTGACCCGCGCGGGGTCGCGCGGCCGCCCGCCCTCCTCGCGCGTGTTGTAGCCAGTCACACGCTTGTCGCGCTCCGATACCTGCGTCAAAAGTATTAGTGATGTAACGAATATTCGCATATTTTTACACATTCATATTAGCATTCGCATTCGAAAAAAAATCTGCGAATGTTTTGCAAATAATAAATGTTAGATAAATAAAAATATGGTTTTATTAAAATCGAAACCAATTTATTTTTTGTGTTTCTTAATACAAGATAATAGTAACATAACGTCTTAATCACATTATTAGTCATTATAACACAGAAATTTTTGCGAATGCGAATACGAATGTGTGAAAACACGCGAATATTCGCAAAAGCGAATCACTATTATGTATATATTGGTCATGTAAAGCATATACGCATATATGTATATTTGTTCATAGTTGTTTATAGTGTCGCAATGTCTTGAAACTTGTATGGAAAGTAGAGAACGGAGTGCACCCACTTGGTTAGCACTAGATTTCTTACTCCGGTGTTTTATAACTAGTTAAATTTATTGTTTTTTTTTCTTCACGCTTTAACCCGCTCATAGCAGCAACAGACAGTGGGAACCGCAGAACGTGTTAAGACACTCTATTCCCCGCTTCTTGCTTTTCGAGACATTGTGTATTTGAGGCATTGTGTGGCGAAACTCAACGCCGCGTTTGCCTAGTTGCCAGAGCGAAGAAAAAACGAATGACATATTTCGTCTTCCCCAAATGGAAATCAAACTCACAAAACGACTCTGTGCAATGACGGTCCTCATACCTAGTACTTCACACGTTTTCCTTAAAAGTTCGATGTCCATTATGGGATATATTTTTTCGCTTAAGCAAAAACAATATATGGGATGTATAAGCTAAAGTCTTATATAACACTGAGTTCCTTCTGTTCACTTTACCACATGCAAGTAAAGCATGAGGCTATTTTATTTCTTAATATTAATTTCAATACTCAGTCATATAATTAATTTATAGTTATATTAAAATAAATATATTTCTTGCACATTTAAAAAAAAACTGTACTTACATTATCCAAGTAAATAATTATAATAGTAATTTTCACATGGACTTGTATACTCAATATTCTTCATACACTATTTTTATATAAATATGAACTAAATTAAAGTGTTTTCAATAGGAATGAATGTTAAACTCAATCTCTAAGATTAATTTTAGCTCTGGGATATAATTATACCTTTTTACAGGTAAACATTTCGGAAGTAATTTAAAATTAAAATATCTTGACACTCTTTAAAAACATTTAAAAGTACAATTTTAAACTATACCTACAAAGTTAAACCTATATAGAATTTTTCATTTTATGTATTTAATATATTATTGACGGTAAAATATAAGATGTATAACTCACTTTCCATAATTTAATAGTCTTGTCATTAGTAGAGAGAAGGAAGTGCGCCTGATTTTTCCGCTTGAGCCATCTTATTTTGTTAATTTTCTCTTCTATTTCCAATGATTTGAGGTAATCAAATTCTGGCTCGTGGGACTGGAACGTTGAGTACACGTTGTATTCACCCTTCTTGGGCACACATTGTTTTGATGCAGGATCCCTCTGTAAATGAATCAATATAAAAATATATTATCGAATATAGAGAGGATGTTCTAAGGTCCTTTGTAGAAGCTGGTTAAAGAAATATCTCTTGTGTACTCACACCTGTATGTTATGATACACATAAAAACTCTAAATATATAACACTACCAGCTTTTACCTAAGTCCTAGGTGGTCAAATGGCACTTTCTAAAAACTTGAGGTAACTCAAGATGTTCCTAAAATTTGCACAATAAATCTTAATATTCAGATTATTATTATAATTTTAGTATACATAGATAATTGAACATGGAAACCCCATTATTTTATGTATCGTAGATGATATTTCTTTCTATTCAGTCATATATTTTCATTCTGAGCCCATGAAATGTATGAAATTCATTACATATAAAGATATGTTAACCAAGAAAATTCAACACTATCAACTTCACTTAATAAACCAAATCTTAGAAAAATACAGCCTGTTTCTTAATAACCATAAAACATTCTATTCTCTTATCTATAACCTATCACGAAAACCCTTATTAAAAACACTGTAAAAATTAATATCAAAATTACCCTAGCGGTAAATGTCACATCGGGCATATAACATTACAATTACGAGACTACATCACATGACACAGTAATATGTATATAGACATACTTTATTGCTGTACTCAGATATAAATTGTTGTATCACGTATGCTAAGTGACTCGCTGATTTGGCGGAGTGAATCAGTGAATCACTCCGTTCTTCATTCTTCATTGAAGTGCTTATAAATATATAGTGTCTCCAAAGTTCTCTCTAACTAATTCTACACATGCGTAAAGTCTATAATACTATGTTCTTGTAAATATATTTATATGTTAATGCATTACCTGAAATATAACAACGCGTCCACCTTTGTCACCTGTGGCGAGCAATTCGCCATCGTGGTTGAACTCGACGCATGAGATCAGGTCAGCTTCCGTCACGTCATCTTCAAGGGTGCCTTTCACCTGACTGAAACACCATGTCGTCTCCCCACCATTGCCTATCGAATAACACGCATATATGGAAAAAATGTATTTCCCACAGAATAAAAAAAATGTATTTGGCAATTTAATTACATATCAAGAATTTTTGGATTTTGCATTTAAGATCAGTGCCTTATTATTAAAAAAAAAAAACAAAGATTCATTTAAACCAAAAGCAAACTGTTAGAAGTGTATAAATTCAAATTTTAATTGTAAAAATTTCAAATTTACAAAAAAATATTTAATAAAAACAGACTAAATAGACTAAACTAAGTAGACTGTACAAAAGTATTTATCACATATCAAAAATTAAGTCGTGATTCACAGCAATTAAGGCTCTGTAGCTAAATTGCACAATTAAGACCTACATTCTGCATTCTCCAGAACAAGATTCTATTGACAAGTTTTTACCATCCTTTTAAAGTATTTCATGAGATATAATTAAAGCTGTTATGTCTTAGAATTAACACTACTAATTTACTAAACAGGCTATGGGTTCAAATAACTTCTTATGTTAAAAGAAAAAGTGATTTTTATGTATAGATTGAACTTTCTAAATAAAAGTTATATTTTTTTAAATGTGATGTCAACTTACATTTACACAATTAGAAATAAGTAAGCTCCAAAACCAAAATGTTTGAAATAATTTAAAGTTTGTCAAATCAAGTTATTTCTAGAAACTGTTATTTAAAAAAGCTGAAGTTAGTAGCAATACACATATAAAAGTGTTAATCATAGATAGAAATATTAACAGATTAGAAAAGATATACGGAAATGCAATGTACTCTACAAAAAGATGGGCTACAAGAGATAAAATTAAAGATTCTCGCATAGGTCCTAAGGTTCTTGCAAATGTCTTATAATGTTTCAATACACAAAAAATTACAAAAAAGATTTTAAACGTCTATCTATATTATATTCTAGACTATGAAATGTTGTCACTATACATTTGTTGTAAATTATCAGCAACACTTGCAGAAATACTAAAATGAACAAAATATAAAGTGAGAAAGCAGGGACTAAGCAATGGAGTGTCTTAACACTAGGTTCATATGGTTCCTGCAGTTTCCTCTGCCTACCCGGCAATATGCGGGATAAAGCGTGAAGCAAAAAAAATTATGAAATAATTTATTTTATATACAAAATAAAAATGATTTTGTATATTAAATGTATTTAAAAACAGACATACAATCACATATTGAATTCCAGTGTAAACAACATGTTTGCTGTCTCCACACTAAGTCTTGCCGAACCCGATTACAAGATTGCCAGGGCCCTTCTTTCTTCTTTAACATCACTTTTACTCTTTTTTGTTCTAATTATCTATAGAATAATATATATTCACTAAAATGCAGAACATTATCACTCTACAACTAAATTGAAAATGCTAGAACAATAAGTTTAAAACTTGTTTCTGAACTGGAAGATATGTGATATTTTTCAATTAAATGTAATATAATAGTTCTTTTGATGAATCAAGAACAAAATAACCTGTTGAAGGAGTACATACTTGTAGTTGACATAGAGTATAAATAGATAGACATTGTCTCCGACAATTGTGTGTAGTCATCAAGGGGCCTTATAAATTGTTAATAAAAATATAGTAGATTTTAAATTTCTAAAAGTCTATGTATTAATATAAGAAACAAATATGTGTATGTTTGTATTATGCTATCATTGTAATGTAAATTCTGTATTTTGTAAAACTTTTTAGTTATGGCTGTCCAAAAAGTATTTATTTACTAATATTATTACTAAATTTAAGTAAGATTACTATGCAAATATAGCTTATATCTAATCTGACAAAGAAAACTGAATTTAATAAAGAAAAATATTTAGGATAAAAGGGTCATGAGAAAGAAAAAAATCAAAACTGGCATGCAGCCAAGTACAATGATGCATAAAAGTGTAATCCTTTGCCTAGCAACATGCTGATTAAAAAGTCTTAGATCAAAAGTAGGTTTCTCCACAGATACTACTGTTCCTTTGTTTTTTTTTTACTGGTGATACATCTGAAGGAGTTCTTTAGTTGTACTATAAATGTATTTTTTAACATAATGATGTTATTATAGAATTAGTACATATTTAAATGGAAAAAACTTCTAATTAATGTGTTAAGTATACTATAAACTAAATGTAGAGTAAAATTGTAATATTAATGGTAAAATTTTTATATAACAAATCTGCAACAGAGCAGTAGCTACAAATTGCAACTCTAATGATACAATCATTAGAGTTGCAAGTCATCAACAAATAACAACAACAAAATCATTAGTTCAATTCCAACTCAGAATATAGCAGGGACTATTAGTAATATGCTTTATATTTTAAATTATAATATTTGTAATAATAATAAAATTCTCAATATGATGATTTGACTTTAACTATATTACAGTTATAATAGTAATAATCATTAACTAACTCTAATTTATAGTTCTCTGAACATAGAATATATTTTAAAGTATACTATATTCTATTGCATGTCAAACTATTATAAATAAATCTGTTTATTAAAATCCTTTCATTACATTAAATATGTCAAAAAATATAAAAAAAAATAATATTAACTACAACATGTACTAATATACTTTTCCTTATTTTTAATAAAAATGTTCCAATATTAATTTTCATGTTAGTTTTGTTTGCTGAAGTAACCGCAATATTAACTAGTATGTTAAAAGAATATTTGTGGTAAGAAGCGGTTTAATGTATTATGATGTTTTTATTTTATTTAATAATTTTATTATATATGTAAATTATGATTGTGTAAAGATAGAGCAGATAAAAAATATTCTATAACATCTCGTCACAAGATAACTATAAAGTATCTACATATCACTTTGTTTATTATAACATGACCTTTAATTTGAACTATTACTTTACTTTAGAAAGTTATAATGACATAAGATCACATCTGTTGCCAATTTCTAAGGAACCAGTACAACAATGTAAACTAAATATATTGCGTTAGTGTACTCGTCAATGATAAGGTGCGAAAACAGGTTTGATGCGGGTATATGAAAAAGTTCTCTCACCTGTATATAACCTCATGTCCAGAGAAATTCCACAATGCTACTATAAAACTGCTTGGAAATGATTCAATGATAATCCTAATAGCAAATATCTGTTGACCATAGCGGTCTGACCTTCGAATCACGATCAACAAATAAAATCATCTGTTCACACAAACATTTATTGTTTTATGCATTATTATCTGGTCTGAGCGTATATAGGGACTAAAGCAATCCGTAAGACATTTGCGAGAACCTTCTTTCCACTAACATACTTGCCGCAACAGCAAAAAGGGCCAAATATTAAGTGTTAGAACTATCGGCTTAATACAATAACCAAACACTTCCCACTCAAAAATACGTCGTCACTATAATATGTAAACACTAATAACTAAAAACCACACTAAGTACAAGAACATTGCATTTACCGTCGGAGTTCGACCGATAAAACATCTTCGACTTATTGCGATTTCCGAATCCGATTTCGCCCTTCTCTCGGGCGCTAAAAGTCAGCACTTACCGGCCATGACAAAGCCCAGCACAATAACTTTAAGAAGTTCGATAGTTTTAGTACACAATCACTTTAGTATATTGCTAAAACATTACACTGAATTACCGATGAAAACTGATTAAAATCATTTCAACGTTACATCGGTAAAAAGCAATGGCGCTCAGAAAATTCAGAAATACATACAATAATTACTGCAGAGATCAGTGTTGCCACATTTGTGCTCGGATTTCTACTATTCCTACCATAACGTTTTTAAATTTAAAACTTGTAGTTTCTTGGATCAATAGCTTAACGTGATTTAATTAATATAATCATTTAAGATATTTATTCAAGTATTTTTCATTTTTTAATTTAACTTCATCAAAAAATCTTATAGTATTTTGAATACAATATTTGTATAATATTGCGTTATTGCAATTTTAAATAAAATATTTTCATTTATTTATATTATGTGAAGTAACAATCACGTTTAAATTTAAAATTTACAACATATTTTGAAAGGGACAAAATACAATTTTAATGTGCATTACTTAGATTGAAATAAAGTTTTTTCGCATATAAAAAGTCCACTATTAGCATAAATTTATATATATTGCATGTAAAAAATATTATCGTCAACTTTAATTAAACCACAAATTTATATTATCATTGACATCTACATTTTTTACTAAAATAGTAATTTCTAGCTAAAGTGGCAACAAAAATAAACATTACGTCAAAATACTGTGAACTTGCTGCAAAGTAGTCACGCAAAAGCGCGCATTTCATTATTTTTATGCTGCCATCTATTGTTGTATTTAGATAACAAAACTGCTTTGCTACTAGGCAAAATGTAGACGGTTGATATTTGAAATATGCTTTAAAGACGACACTTTTGAATAAAATTAACTCATTTATTAGACATATTACATAAGATTAAACCAAAATCTTAAACTTAAGTGCTAAAATAATTTTATATTTAGATTAAATTAGTTCTATATGTATTATTTTATATTGAATGTTTCAAGTTACTAATTAATACTTTTTATGTGAACCGCACATCACTTATAAGAAAATTGAATTGATTTTTTAGGTTATGGTAAGTATATACTCTTTAAAACTAAGATCAATACCAATAATTACCGTTTTTATTGCCATGATCAAATATAACACTTAATTTTTGAAGACTGTTCTGCCTAGCCTCAGCGAAAAGTCGTCTTTTATTCTTCGGCGAAGGCTGCGAGGCCAATGGCGACACCACCATAGTTGTTGCCGCCATGACTTACACCATGACCTTAAAATAAAAAGATTTATTTAAACAAGTATTGAATATTTCTAATAATTATTATATAAGATTTTACTAAGTAAATTATAGTATAATTAATATATATTTTTAGTAGGTCAAAATCTATTTTATGATTTTCCATATCAAGATATTATTGCCAAGTTAAGATATTCTCCTGAGTGGGAATTGAACTTGAAACTATCTGGCGACAGATAATATGTTGCTATAACAACGTAGTAGCTTGCAAGATTATGAATGATATACGAGATGAAGTTGTGAGTTCAAGCCCCACCTGTAACAATGGTCTATTATTCTATTATTTTTCTCCGTTATTCTTCGTTTTCATAATACAAATATCTCCTATTCAGATGGAAAGTTGAGAATGACTACACTTTTAGTTGAACAAAATCAATAATGAAATAAATATGTTTCGATTCAATCAATTAATATTCAAGTTGATATATCTAACATTAATTAAGTAAAACAATGTTTATACTTTATATTTACTTTTCGTGACGCTTAGTGGGCGTGAAAATGATATATACATATTATTGTAAATAATATCCACTACGTTATGTATTAGATATTCACGACTTTTACGTACGTATAATGCTATAGCATGTTTGACTGATTCCTTTGCCTTATCCACCGGAGCGAGTGTTGATCATGACAGTGACATAATTCTGACATATTATGTGTTACTTTAATTATCGTCAATGAAAAAATAATTTTGTAAGAAATAAACATTATATATGTGTATTTTGAATATCTCTATTTTAAATTGCATAAGGCACATATAGTAATTCCGATGAACGAAATGCAGATAAAATTTTTACCAAGTGATTTTTTTAAGATATGCAAAAAAATATACATATCCTGTCACGTCTGACACAGTCTATTTTTTTAAGATTAAATAAATTAAATATTATCAAAAAGAACTCTTGTCATTTTATAACCTTCTAGGAGGCAAACGTGTTACGTAAAATATTTTCATATGTTAACTAATGTCTATCTACCGTTTTTTTTGTTTGGTGTGAGGCTTAAACTGTTAGTTCTACGTTACGTTCCTTAAGAAATCCCATATCTTTGAATTAATTCTTTTACATTAATTTTTCAAAAACTCTTATATCTTTTGATTGTGTTGATTACTAACTTCTGTGCTTAAAGAGGTCATCGACCTGGGTTTTTGATATTAATTTTGAGATTGATCTTTTTACATGTCTTAAAGAAAATGTTCTTGAAAAACGGACTACAAAGTGATCTTACAAAAACGCCAATTTTTTATTATGTACCTTAATAACCTCTAAAAATGAATATAAACTTCATTTTGCAACATAGGTACATATTTTTAAAATATACAACAATAAGCAATAATTCTCCGCCATCTACAAGTCATGCTACAATTTCCATTGAAACCATAAAATGGTTATTGTCCGGATAATAACGATAATAAAACATACGTGTTCGTATTCACGTCATAATGTTTAGACATTTATTGGTACCTATACGAGTAAAAGCTTTATCTCACTTCTTTTATTGCTTCACACTTTAACCAAAGTGAGATATAGTTAAAGAGATCAAACGCTATGATCCCCTCCCGGTATATTTATTTGCTTCACCTTCTTTTATCGACCTTTTAATGGTATATTCTTTTGAATAAATTACAAACATTTTTAAGGCTTCTTCCACTACTAATAAATTTTTATGACGCCTAATTTTGAAATTATCCAGGAAAATAGTACCCCTAATTTTGAAACTATCCAAGGAGATTGCTATATTATTTGGATAGCTCTCAATAATCTATATTGCTTGGGTAGACCAAAGTAGTGGCGTAACTAGTGTTAGTTAGAAAAAAATAAAAAAAATAGTATTAAAAAAAATATTTTATGTAAAGCTAAGATAACCACACGTTTGTTCCAAGTCTGTATTTGTTTTAAATATAGAGAATACATAACCAATATTTAATCGTAAATGCAGTCTTTTTTAAAATATGCTACGTCACTGCGATCTGAAAATAATTTATTTCCCCAAGTTGGTGACGAACTTACGACCTTCGCCTTCATCAGCTAATTATTTTATTAAAAATAAAATCAATATGCAAACTAACGGTTCATTACTTTTTTTACTTTTTGTTCAAAATGCGTAAACAATGACATTATTAATAAGTGAATGGACATATAATTTATGCTAAAATCCGTCATGATGCTAAAAAATTGTTTAAAACATCTTTAAATAAAATTAAAAAATATATTAATTTATCTCTGTCATATAAAGGGCGTCATTATACAACAAGATTTCTTTGTAAAATTTTAACGGTTTACGCGTTTTTCCCAAGTGAATTTAAATCCAGCAAGAATTCTAGCTCGCTTGCTGCTCAGTTATTTAGGAGATTAAACCGGGCAAACAAAAAGCCGGACGGCATTTAAACAATTTTAAAATTATTTATTTATTTAAGTTCTGTGTAAACAATATGCACTAGAAACAGTCATTTTTAAATCATAAACATACGGGCACTTCAATTTTACTTATATTTATTTATGTACTTGTGTATTCGCCCCAGATGTATGAAAGTGCTGTTATATCGTTTTGGAATTTCGTACTTTCACGTGTTTTGAGATTAAGTGCTTTTTTAATACCGCACTATCTCCTTTGTGTATTCTCCTTACTGTCAGTGCATGCTCGGAATCGAAGAATTAAACTCAAGTAACGTTTCAATTTCAAATGTATACTAATAAGTTTAAAATTTTAAATATGGTCTTTTTGTAGTTTGTAAAGAAGTAATAGATTATAATAAAATTAATAGTTTTTAAAAATAAATGCAGCATTAAATCGCTCTTATATCGTTTGAATTAAATTTGATTATTCAATTAATATATTTTAATTTAGGTATATAACAGTGTTTAATACTTTTAGGTCGTTTAACATCTCTTTTACTACTTTGCATATAAATCTATTAGCTTTTAGCTAAGATTAGCCTTGTACCTAGAATGATTATATATATATATATATATATATATATATATATATATATATATATATATATATATATATATATATATATGTGTGTGTGTGTGTGTGTGTGAAGTCATTTATTATTTGGCCAAGACATCTCTTTAATTGTAACAATATCTGTAAATTACTTAATGGGACTCAATGAGAACCGATTCGGACCGATCTCTTTTGATTCGATGCGGATTTCTTTGGTTTGTGTTTATTTTAATAAATAATATATGATTCCAATGGTTAATTATTTGATCAAGACAAGACAAAGTAGGTTCGTTACGCACGTTGTATTCAGGTTGGTAAATTTTAGTTGCTATAATTTTAGTTTTATTATCTCTTAGAGAAAACAATATATTATTATAAATATAAATAAGATATTTGTATATATAAATAAATAAGTATAAATAAACAAATATTATACATAAAACTTTTTTATACTGTTCTGTTCTACGGTAATGGCGTTCCAAAACTTTTTTTTATATTTCTATGCTATTGTTTTTTGACATTGATTTGACATTTAAAAATCACTAAGCTAGTCAATTCTTGTTAACTTTTTGTCATGGTCTTTTATCTTAATTATTAGCTACTTAGAAAAATATATAATATAATTTTTTTGAACGTGACCTTCGTTTAGTTTAGGTACAATTAAAATCAAGCCTTAGTTTTCCGAGATTGTAATCTGGGACTAAATGATTCAAGATAAAGCCAAAAAATTCCTTAAATACTAATTTTATGATAATATGACTATAGACATGCTGTATTCACATAATTTTATTAAACTTAGCATGACTAATGACGGAACAAGTTCTCATGTGAAGTCGATTTTTTGGGTGAATATTATATATAAAATATCTTAAAATTAAAAAAAAAAAACAAACAACAGTCAAAGTACGCTTAAATTTATCTATTTTTCAGGCTTCTGTATCTAAAAAAAAGAAAAAACACTGTCCATATTGCAAAATTTAAAAGTTGCTGTCCTGTTTCTCCAAATCATATATCATGGGCACAGTAAAAACCAAACATTTAATTCAATGTAATCAAAACATGGGTCAAAATGATGAAACATAATCAACGACAAATCATCATCATCAAATAATCATTCATCATCAAATAAACAAAACTGAGAGGGTATTTCCCGTTAACTATGGGGAAAAATCCGAAACTTGAAAATTTGTAGGTATGTCCCAAACAAAAATTATTACAAACTTATATTTGCAGTAAATTTCATAGAGTGGGTAGGACGGCAAACAAAAATTTCTCTTTTTATACGTAGTACTTTCCCTCAGTGGAATACAATCAGGAAATTGGTACGGAACCCTCGGTGCCCGAGAACTGCTCGTACTCGACTGGTATTTTTAAAAACAATTTAATTTATTTACTTGTATAGTTGAAGCTATTATTGACGTCAAAAATTGACCATTTTGCGTATTTACATTATTTATGCTTGTTATTTACATTATTATCTGTCATTGGCAAAGTCGTGGCGCAGTTGAGTTTGGGGCTAATTAAATAAGCAAGAATATATATATATATATATATATATATATATATATATATATATATATATATATATATATATATATATATATATATATATATATATATATATATATATATATATATATATATATATATATATATATATATATATATATATATATATATATATATATATATATATATATATATATATATATATATATATATATATATATATATATATATATATATATATATATATATATATATATATATATTGTGCGAGTGTTTTGCGTATGTCAGAAAACAAAATTTGGCGACGATAAAACGTTATAAAAATTTATATCACGTTACTTTTTGTGTTTTTTTATTCAAAAAACAGTAAGTTAATCTGAAACATTTTTCTAATGCAATCTAAAGAAACAGAAATCAATTCTCCTTTCTTTCTAAAAAAAATCTATTACCTAATACTCAGGTTTTAATGTTATAATCCAAAGTGCTATATTGCTTGCCGTTAACAATTGGCGCCAAATTTACAAGAATTACTGAATATTCGCATTCGCGAATGTTAAAAAAATGACATTCATTACATCACTAATACATACATATAATATATTCGTATTGGCTCGTATTGCCACCGCACAATTTAACTGTAAAAGACGTCATATAGTTTCCACGCGGGGAATTTATTTTCACTTCCTCGTTTAGTAACGAGAAAAACGCGGCGTTGAGTTCCGCCACATAAAATGCAAAGACCCCAAAAATTTGACGAAGACTGTGAAAGAGTGCTATTACGTAGTGCAAGCACACTGATTTATAAAAAAACATAATTTGTAATCAAAAATATTTTTTAAAAATCAAATTAAGTATGGAAAAATATACCAATAAAATTATATAAAAATCTAATTTTTTATTATGTTTTTGTTAGGTTCATGATATCTTAGTAATAAGTATACACGAGACTGTCGACCCTGTGTAATAACTATCGAAGTGGAATATAGCAGATGAAACTACTTTGAAACTTGCTTTATGAACTCTGAGTACTCTTGATGAGATTAGCCCGAAAACGGTAAAAGCACACAAAGATCATTTTCTTTCGCGATTTTAATTAAGTACAATATAATAACTATATGCACTTGTAAACACACAATTATTTTATTATTTTGAAATCACTACCTGTCATCTGACAGACATCTCGAAACTCCATTGGTTATCATCATTTACTACCTGCAACTTTGTCGTGCAAGAAAATTTTATTTACTTTGAACCATTTTATTAAATTCAATAAAACAGTTAATTTGTAACAATTTTATCGTAAAAATATTGTAATTTCATATAATTCTTATATCTTTTAATATGTGTATATAGAAATCTATACATTAAATATAGATATATATTTCGTTCCGTTCCATTATCTTTATTTGTATACTATTGAAGCAACAAACTATTTCTTTGTATTTTTTTAGTGTCTCTACAATCGTTTTAAGGTTACGAGTGCGACCTTACTAAAGTGAGAGACTAGGTCATGTTTATTAGATATCTATTTGCTCCAATCGTAATATTAGCTTCTAATGTTTTATTTTTATAATTTTTTTTTTTTTTTTTTTAGCTTCACGCTTTATCCCGCACATGTCAGGGTAGGCAGAGGGAACTGCAGGAACCATAAGAACCTAGTGTTAAGACACTCCGTTACTTAGTCCCTGCTTACTCCGTCCCCACTTTCCGCCGTTTTCGAGGCATTGCGTGTTAAGTGGCGGAACTCAACGCCGCGCTTTGCCTTAGATGCCAGAGCGAAGAAAATGGAAATAGAAAAATCCATCTTCTCCGACTGGGGATCGAACCCAGTAACCGTCGCGTTACAGGCAGACGTTGCGCCTCTGCGCCACGACGGTCCTCATTTTTATAAATGTCCTGTAATATTTGTGTAATAATATAACTATATAAAGTAATTCCTTCTTTAGTTGAAGAATAATGAAATTATTTTGTTTTTAGGCAATTTTTAGTACTATGAACTACCTAGTAGAACATTTGTTACTGCCCTATAATATGTACTAGATTAAGTTTAGGTTTTTACAATTTTATTATTTTTTTATTACTTTATTTCTTAGCTGTGTTTCGAAAGCAAATAATTTAATTTCTGAGATATTTTGTTACGAGAGTATCAGGAAACGAAAATATGGTATTCTGCCAGTGGAAATCGATCCCATATCCATAGCTGGTAGAATTAGATGCTGTATTCAGGGATCTAAGCACACAATTACCTTTAGGTAGTTGATTCAAATTCACATTAGAAAAACTTATTTAAGGTAAAATTGTAACTAACACGAAATAATTAAAAATTCATTTCTTAAACACATTCTTGTATTAGTATTAATTGCTTTTAAATTAAATTTATTCCGACACTGAGCAGACATTAACATTAATTTTTTTGTACTGAATGAATTTACATTTTTCTTATAATGTTTTTCAACACATTCTTTTCTTTTCAATTATCTGTGGATTAGATTCAAATAATAATTTGCTACTTTTTTTGATTGCTACTCACACTATACACTTCCACGTCTCTACACTACTTGTATTTATGCTGATATATTAAAAGGCTTACTGGCTTTAAATTTTAAGAATATTAAGCTCTCTCTAAAGAGATTTATTTTTTGTATGTAATCAAGATCGTTCTGGAATGGAGATACAAGTTGGTAATGAATATATTTTTAGTTTTACTCAAGGCTTTTTGACATATTTTGAACTTACTTGAACATGTTCTGGATTAAAGTATGAGATTTAATCAAACGTTCATCAAGATAAATACTGTGCTTCTATTCTATCTGATATACCAATGCACCTAGTTTTACTCTAAAACATTTATTGACAAGAAGATTACACACCATTTTGTTGCTTGGACCTCGGATATGATAGTGACCCTGATTGGCAAAGGGATCTGTGCTCAATTGCCACGCTCAGAATGCTATTATAGTAAGTTCAGGTTAAAGATTTGAACCTAACTCTAAGTACATGTAAAGCAATATAGCCTATAATTCGCTATAGAAATGAGCTATTTAACACAGTAATAGTTTTTTCATAAGCAATAATTCCTGAGATTAGCTTTATAAATAAAATAAACTGACCGGCTGTATTATATTAAGTATACCTACAGATAGATATATTAATATTACTCTATATAATATAAAATTTAAATCAATATGTAAAGATTTTGGTAATACTTTTAACATACAATCGACAAATCTAGTACAGAGTCTATAGTTCTAGTCTAGATTGCAATATCCTTGAATTCGTTTTATTGGAAGTCGTAAAGTCCGACCTATTTCGTGACGGATCTTCAATGAGAAATATCTTTCATATGAAAGGTCAAGAATGTAGGTTGGATTCTATTTAAATTTACACAAACATTTATATAGAAATGTAATGAAACGGCCCATCTGTTAATTTACATACACATTTTTGAAGGCATTAATTGGTTAGTTGTTTTTACACGTTTTTTTACTTCACGCTGTATTCCGCATACAGCAGGGTAGGCACTGGAAAAAGGATAATAAGACTCTGGACTGACTGAATCTTTTGAAGAGCTGATGTGTTGAGATTGATGGTCTGCACCATGTGGAATAGGTACGGTGCATTGTGCAGATGATCGTAATAAGACCAAATTGCGGAAAACTAAGCGCTTTATAACAGTGGGATCTATTTAAGGATCATGTACAGCGGCTACTCTTTTAGTGGGCGATCCCTGCACCAAACACGTCAGTAGTATTCGCCCAAATCTAGCAATGCGCCCGTTGAATCTGCGTATCACACTTTAGTCGAATGCCACAATTCAGCGCCTCAAAGACATGCCTTGATGGCTGTAGTGAGCGGGGTAACAGCACCTCTTCTCATGTACATGACATGCTGGATGGTAATAGAAACTGATCCGCAGTGGTCTCGTTCTGCAAAGTTGCTTACGCACCGAAGGAAAGACTGAGACAACTCTAGGATATCCTAAAGACGATGGTGTTGATGATGAGACCTTACAGTAGAATGTGCAATCGATTTTGCAACTTTCCTCAAGGAGGTGCGGAGGGTTCCAGTGGTTTTTAGTGAGTAAAAGCAGGACAGCAATATACTGTAACGTGTCCCACAGTACCCTATTCGCCAGGTTGTACTCGATTTGATCGGTGATATCGATTTCTCTTCAGTAAATATGGTTATAAATGTTATACAATGTATACGAAAAAAATAAAAAAATTATATATAATTAACACTTGTACACAATATGATATGTTATATAATGAATTGGTACTCAGCATTCTTGTTTATGTAAATATTTTATGGGTATCTTATTACACTACATGTTGACATCTCATCTTATTTTACTACCTTATAGTAATATAGTCAAATTCAGTTATTTCAAAAAATCGTCAAAGTATACATGAATCATGATTAATCATGTAATTCATTTTTGGATGACCAATAAAAATCTATTTTATCGGAAAAAAAGAACAAAAATAACAATTTTAAGATGCTGTACCCATGTTGCACTACTTCCTCTTTGGCTATCTAATGTACTTACCCCAAGATTATATTTACCAACTAATTATTAAATTATTATAAATCACAATATAGGCCGCGTGGGTGCGTCACAATCACTTAATAGATTTTAAATCGTTTCTAATAGCATAAACTTATGTATACGTGACTAAATTAATGCGTGGCTTCTCTTGTATTTTTCTATCTAATATCTGTATACAACAGGTCTAATACCTACATACTTTTATTAGTAATTGTGAAAATTGCGATGTCAGATTTCCCTTATCCCTTGTAAATCAATACTAAGCGCAGTGTTGAGTTCCTAAACAAGCAATGTCTCAAACACGGAGTGCCTTGACACTATTTTCTTATCTTATCGCTGGATTTTATTGCTTTTGTTTTCTGAATATTAGTTATTCATAGGAAACCGTAACTTACTATATCTTTAAGAATAATTTGTATGAAGCAATAACTTAAATACAGGAAACTATACAAAACTAATAAAACCAGCTTTTGAACACATTTTCCAAATAGTAAATTAGACTCGATACTTAAATCCAATTCGATTCTTGTATCGATCGATTAAAATATAATAAAACTGATTTTAATATCGATAATATAATCGTTTCGTTAGTGAATCGATACAAGAACAATGAAAATATATTTTGCTAACAAGTAAATAATCGTATCTAATGTTATTCTATTATCGATGAGGACGGAAGCACTTCCATGAAGGCCACAACTAGGAAAAGCTCTCGATCTAAACCAAAATGACAAGTAGTTACATCGATGACGTCATAATATAAGAAGGCAATAGTCGTTTCATACGATATGTGTAGATAGATTTTGACATATATATTTCCGTAGTGGAAGAACTGAACTTGTTATTTTAAATGCCAATGATCATGATAATTTTATAAGGATTTAGAAAACAGACGTGATGGAAGTTAATTTTTATAGAAAAACATCAAAACACACGTAGACCATGTTTCGAGCGTATTCTGATAAAGATTCTACTTAGTAGCAATAAATGATATATATATATATATATATATATATATATATATATATATATATATATATATATATATATATATATATATATATATATATATATATATATATATATATATATATATATATATATATATATATATATATATATATATATATATATATATATATATATATATATATATATATATATATATATATATATATATATATATATATATATATATATATATATATATATATATATATATATATATATATATATATAATTTATTGCAACTAAGTAGAATCTTTATCAGAATACAGAATATATATAAATATAAATATATATATATATATATATATATATATATATATATATATATATATATATATATATATATATATATTATATATATATATATATATATATATATATATATATATATATATATATATATATATATATATATATATATATATATATATATATATATATATATATATATATATATATATATATATATATATATATATATATATATATATATATATATATATATATATATATATATATATATATATATATATATATATATATATATATATATATATATATATATATATATATATATATATATATATATATATATATATCTATCATTGGACCACCTAACTTTGTGACATCGTATCTCATGAAATATTACCTACAACTTAAGACAATTAATGTAATGTGATGCTTTTTTATGTAAATTAATGATATATAAATTATTAGCAATGAAAGTTGAGAGGCTTTAGAGCTATTCTAATATAACTTTTCAATGGCGAGTTGCTTTCTTTGGACCACCGCCGCCTTGAATGCACCGCTAAGTTGCTATCATTGGACTTTGAAACATTTGTATTAATGGTCCAATGAAGGTGACTCAAATGAAGCACAAAATAAGAATTACTTTTTTTATTCAAATTTTTCTTCTTAAGTCCAGTTGTACTGCTCATACATATGTGCAGCTCTTAGTTGACGTAAACTTATATCTGGATGGTGCTTCATGTATGCACAGTACTATTTTCGAGGAACTTCTTTGGTTCTATTAAAACAATGTTTAATTTCATTTTTCTCAGCTAATTGGAGGCAAGCACTTTGATAACTTTGGGAGTAATATAAAAAAAAGAATTCTCCATTTCAACAACGTGATTGCTAAATTTAGTTTCTAAAGCCTCCGCAAGATCTACTTTTGATTCCACTATTTGAATTTCTTCCACATTTTTTTTTATTTTTCCCATCTAATTGTCTTTTTAATATGGCCTTTGGAACACCATACGTTCGACTTGTTCCATTTAATCCAATAGTTTTTTTAAAAAAAATCTATAGTTAGTTTCATACTAGTAACCAATACTATTTCGTCATTTAACAATAAAATCTCCTATTATTTCACTTTGCCGTCATTCTGGAATATATATTAATATAATCCAATTACAACTAAAAGGTAGGTATGTATGTACATGCAATACCAAAATATTCAATTTACAATATAAAACTCATTATTTATTAACGTTGATATAAGTTTCTTTGATTGGACCGGTCCAATGATAGCGTCACCATTCAGGTCCATTGATGGCAACTAGGCATATAAACAGAACGAAAGCAATTATTAAAAAACGTGTAAAATTAAGTTAAAAGCTTAGTAATGTTTGTAAGCGCAGATAAATTTGCTATTTGGATCTAACACAATCATTAAACATTAATTAAAACAATGTGATTTACATGACTTTGTTAATGGCTCGGTTATTGTATCACGGTCACCATAAACACATGTACAGACCTCACTCCTTACCAAGTTTCGCGAGCGCACAGAGGTTTGGTGGGTAGGCCAGGAGTTCCTGTTGCCTAGCAACGTATTAAACTTGCTGTGACATGTATAGTTTTTGAAAAAATTGAGTGGTCCAATCAAAGAGCCGGTCCAATGATCGCAACCTTCACCTATATATATATATATATATATATATATATATATATATATATATATATATATATATATATATATATATATATATATATATATATATATATATATATATATATATATATATATATATATATATATATATATATATATATATATATATATATATATATATATATATATATATATATATATATATATATATATATATATATATATATATATATATATGTATATATATGTTGTGATTTGTTATTTTATCACTTAATTGTACTGTAATTTATCGATATTTTATTATTATTTGTATAAAGAAATAAGATATTGTCTTGAATGTCACTCGTTATTTGTCTATCAATTAATTTTAACATTTGTAATATCCGATGTTATAATAATTTATTAATTGTTATAATTGATTATATATTTTATTATGGAATTGTATTTCGAAAATTAAATTATAATAGTGTAGTTGGCAACATTAAATTGTATCGGAAGTGGTCAACTGTGTGGGGGTATAAATGAACTAGTATAAATATTTGATCGACCATTCTTGGGAAGAACATTCTGAAGAGAACTTTAAGCAGTCATGCTGTACCTTTTGGTATCTGAATTGTACTCAGTATTAATAAATGTAATTGAAGAAGGAACCTGGTTTGTTTCATTACATATCAGAAGTGGGAAAGTTCACGCGCCCTGGAGAGGAGAAATTTATGTAAGTAACAGAAATGAAAATATTTTATTTTGGTTCTTTATTTTCGAAGACTAATTGTCGTATGAAAGAATTATCAACCTGATAATGTGGTTTAACATCGTGAGTTTATTTTTCGTATAGTGAATAAGTACCCTCCATGCAAGTTTTGTTGTATGACGGTAGAAAAATATTTCTGATACGCATGTACGTTACTACTATATGAAACGTTGGAACTATATGAAACAGGAATTTAGTCCTATAATAATAGTTATTTATGATGAATATGCGAGTTCATTTAAGTATTGTGAATTTTGTATATTTAGCTCGAATTATAGATTTATTAATGCTATCTAGTACCATGCAGGTGTATTGAATTATAGATTTGTGAATGCGATCTACCCCCAAGTAGGTGTATTAAATTATAGATTTATGAATACGATATACCACCGTGTAGGGGGCTTGAATTATAGAATGAATTGTTGAATTATAGATTGAATTGTTGAATTATATATTGAATTGTTGAATTATATATTGAATTGTTGAATTATATATTGAATTGTTGAATTATATATTGAATTGTTGAATTATATATTGAATTGTTGAATTATATATTGAGTTGTTGAATTATATATTGAATTGTTGAATTATATATTGAATTGTTGAATTATATATTGAATTGTTGAATTATAGATTGAATTGTTGAATTATAGATTGAATTGTTGAATTATAGATTGAATTGTTGAATTATAGATTGAATTGTTGAATTGTATATTGAATTGTTGAATTGTATATTGAATTGTTGAATTGTATATTGAATTGTTGAATTGTATATTGAATTGTTGAATTGTATATTGAATTGTTGAATTGTATATTGAATTGTTGAATTATAGATTGAATTGTTGAATTATAGATTGAATTGTTGAATTATAGATTGAATTGAATTGAAATTGGCTTGAACTATGTAATTGTGATCTACCACCAGGTAGGTGGCTTGAATTGTAGAATTGTGATCTACCACCAGGAAGGTGGCTTGAATTGTAGAATTGTGATCTACCACCAGGAAGGTGGCTTGAATTGTAGAATTGTGATCTACCACCAGGAAGGTGGCTTGAATTGTCGAATTGTGATCTACCACCAGGAAGGTGGCTTGAATTGTAGAATTGTGATCTACCACCAGGAAGGTGGCTTGAATTGTAGAATTGTGATCTACCACCAGGAAGGTGGCTTGAATTGTAGAATTGTGATCTACCACCAGGAAGGTGGCTTGAATAATAGCTGTTTGAAATGATCTACCACCATGTAGGTGGCTTGAATTATGTAAATGTGAGTTTGAATGTGACGTAATTGACTTGACTTGAAAAATATGTAATGTGACGTAATTGACTTGACTTGAAAAATATGTAAGTGGCTTGAGATTAGTGATGTAACGAATGTAATTTTTTAAACATTCATGAATATGAATGCGGATATATGCTATCGATATTCGCAAATGCTACAATACGAATATTCAGTTTTGTAAATGATTATATAATATTGAAAACCTAAGTAATAACTGATAAGACTTTTTTTTTTAGAAGCGAGAATTTGTTTGTTTGTTTATAGTGCAAAATAGAAATTGTTTCATAAGAAACAATGAAGGCTGATAATGTAATTTCGAGGTTAAGTTAATATTTTTTTTTGTTTAAAAAGAAACACAAAAAGTAAATAGATTTCGATTTAATAACGTATTGTCGTCAAATTTTAATTTTTCTGACAATAACTCGCAGAAAATTTTGAGAATGTGAGAGAATACCAATATGTAAAAATGCGCGAATGGAAATATTGGTTACATCACTACTTGAGATACAGACTTGCGTGAGGAACAGCCATATTGGTAATTGTTGCAACCATGTAGTGTGAGATACAACCATGAAAGTGGTTTGAGATAAGACATGAGGTTGCGTATTACATAGTCTCTTAGTAAGAATATTGAAGAACGTAAAAGAAATATTGTTGTGCTAGACCTATATGAATGAGCTAAGCTTATAGATTTGTTATGTTGGTCATATAGCTGAACTCAAGTTATCAATTGCAGTAAGATAATTCAGCTATACAGCTGTAACGCAGTTAGTCAAACAGTAACTTTGGAATTACGAATAATTTCATGTTAACTAAGATTTTTCTAAAGCCGTTTTAGTATTTATAATCAAATTACGTGCGATTTTTTGAAATGAAACGGTAATAGATGCTTGATACGTTGATGTGAAATAGCTTAAGCTAAGCTTAATACTAGTATACATATGGTTTAAAGACTTGTTTAAAGATATTTATTTCTCAAAAAGACAATATGGTAATTTACATGAGAACATAATCTAGTTTGTTAATAACTATAATTTTACAATCACTCGTTATATTCGCATAATATTCGTTTTTTACCTACTAGAATAAACAAAAAAAGGAAAATAACATGAATAATACAATAATTCAAAGGTTTGATTTGAAAAAAGTACAAAGTTTTATAAAATAAAAAAATAGGCGGGTAGGATGAATATTTTGCCAGTAAAGTTGTAGTCACAATGAGATATTTATTTAAATATTTTAATAGTATTATAAATATTTGGAATAATTTCTAAAAATATGTTTCCTTAATTTTGACTTAAAAACATTGTACGAGCTTACATTTCTTATGTCGGTGGGTAGTTACATACATACATTGTGCTCCGTCGTATGTTACATTTTTCATAGCAAATTTTGTTCGAACTTTCGGTATGACAAGCAAGCTCCCCCGGTGTGTACTTCGTTTGTATATTTGTGAGTTTTGCTAAAACATTTGTGTAAAAGTTATAAGTATTGTAAGAGTGGAGTTGTTTTATATTCATTATTCCTAGTTCAGTAAATATAGTTTTGTTGAAGTAAGGTGGTGATAATGAAATAATAATTTTACTAATTTATTCTGTTTAACTTGTCAAGTCAGTCACGCAGTTTTGTTTTGGGCACATTTCCCCAAATCTCGATTAGGTAGTTTAGGTGTGATTTTACTACCAAATTATAGATATTGTATTTTAATTTCTTGAGGATACACTGGAAGATATTACGTAGCGAATCCACAATGGATGAAAGTTTGTTTTGATGTGTTCAATTTGGTATGTCTACGAGAGATGAATGTCTGACCTCAGACCCAGTTATTTTTTATTAGAAGTTTGTTCGATAATCACATTAACTACTAGTGGGTTATGAGATGAAATATTTTTAATTTTTTGTTTAAATATTACATAGCACGTTTTTGCGGTGTTAATTGTCAGTAAGTACAATTAAACCACTCAGTTAAGGTATTCAAATCTTTTGAGCTTGTGCTACATCTGTATCTTTAATGTTGGCCCCAAAGAAAAAAAAGCAAGACAAGTTTAAAATTTATAAAGGATTGTGAAGCTTCGTAAAATAGTTTTTCAGGTGACGAGAAAGGTTTCATTCCAGAAAGGCACAATTGAAAAGATATGTCTTCCACAGTCATGAAAGAAGTTGAAATACCAACCAATTGAAACAATTGTTGTGTTATGTGACGACAGCTGAACCAAGTAAGGGCCGATAAAATCCAAGTAAGAGTATAAATATATTTTTTTTAAATTTGCTGTCAAGATGATAATTCTTTGAAGATATTCTTAGTAGATCGTGGATAAGTGAAGAAAAAGTTTTCATACTCGCAGCAGATACGTAATAAGATACAAGCACTAAAGTTTAATAAACAATGTAATCGGTAATAAACAAAGATGATTATTAAAAATATTTTAGTGTTATTCCAGATTTTAAAAGACCCGACAGTAGAATGGACCTATAATTTATAACAAATTCTCATTAAACTTTTAACTGAACTTCTAATTATTGTAAAAGACCAATTGTAAAGTGCACTAAATGGGTAAGATCGTCACCTTGATAATTATTTAAAACTAAAACCCCTTGTATCATACCATGTACGTACATATCAAGTAGTTAAATTTAACTAATTGAACCGTTCGTTAAGTGTGTGTTCAAATAAGTTATTTGAATTATTTGATACTGGTAATAAATATTTCAAATTTGAATTCATACACTTTGGCAGCGATTGCAATCTAATGAAGTGTTCTAAAAATATCTGTAGTTAGTAAATATCTGTAGAAATTGAAAGTTTTGGTCACAATGAGCTAATTTTATTTTAGCTAATAATTTAATAAAGTACTAAAATTTAACTACAATTAAAATGGAAGTACTAAATTTATTTTTACCGGGTGATAATTTTGAAAACTATTCAGTAGTAATATCATTAACCTTACCATTTGTAGTGAGAAAAGTGATTCCTATATTATTAGTTTACACAACTAATATTAATTTGAATGTTCTAAAGGTTAATTTTAAAGATTCTTTTTCGCACGACCCTATAGTAATATTAGAAAAAATTTTATTAACTGCCGGTCTCAATAACGTGTTAAAAGTTAAACTTGAGTATACCAGAGATTTCCTACAACTTTAATTTTCTGCGACCTCCGTTACAATATAAAAGTATAGTAACGATAATTTAGCCAAACACATATTTGATATCTTGTGATAACATATCCCAGCGAATCGTTCTATTAATGTACCTAACGCTACGGCCGTATCATTCATATTATATGTTGTTATATGATGATTTAAGTGGAAATTATATTATTCTTTTTTTGAAATATATATTTGTAATAATTTGCATAATTATGAAAATTTAGTAAATTAAAATCGTGCTAAAATACCAATTCTGAAGCTGACATAACGCATTGTTATTTGCTATTTGTGTAACGGCAGATTGTTGTGGCTAGTATATTTATTCAAAATTGATTGACTTATATATTTCGTAAGATATATATTTTTTTATTTTCAATTAAATATGTTTAATAAACATTGGGACAAAAAGATTTATTTCTCGTGTTTATTATTCGTCATTAAGGTTTCTTAACATTGCCATTTATTTTAAAATGTTTAAATTTATTTCTCTACTAATTTATTTCAGATTGTGTCAAAATGCAAAATGCTTAATACAGAATTATTAAATATAATCGCCATTACGTTATGCTCCTCAAACGCGGCAAAAGAATACAACGATTCAAAAGATCTCTTGCAATCCTTTCTTCAAGAGATCTAGTGGAGAAGTATCAAAAACAAATTATTATGCTGCTAAATGGTTAGGTAATGAAAATCTTGATTTAATTGTTGTTTATATTGCACTAACAGACGTGTAAGAATAGCATCTGATAGAATTAGACCTTGGATACGTGAATATTCTCTTTGCTGTGAAATTGCTGTAGCTTTGTTTGAAGTGATACTGAAAATAATGAAAAGGTTAGGTATTTTTATAATACAAGTAATAATTTAGAAGCTTAGTTTATTTATTTTTACTGAATTTGTATGTAAAAACCTGTTTACGTAAATATCGCAAAACCAAACGTCTAGGATATCAGCATTATGATATTGTCTTTATTATGTTTATTGTTTTTTTATTAATATATTAAGAATTTATTGTACGACATTATAAAGTAACTTGTGTTATATCATTGTCATTTCTTTTATTTTTTTGTGTTATCATTTGTGAAAAAAGTTGATGCCTATCAATTGTTGCATGCAGTATTCACCTTGAAATGTATTTGTTTATGGAAACTTAGTTAAAAATTTATTATTGTTATATATTGTAATTGGGAAAAGTATGCTGAGAAACAAAATTTTAGACAACTCAAGGAATTATCATATTAGAAACAAAACCATTTGAAATGGGGCTGGACAGGCCACAAGCTGCGTTGCACCAGAAAAAAAGCAGAGTAAGCAGGTCGATCTGTGGTATCCAAGGGAAGGGACTAGAAATAGGACGATGGAAAAACAAAATCTACCCCACTGTGAGACCCTGCTGGACTGGACCTCTTGACTAAGGTGGGGGACGATCGAAACAATGAAAACGAGTATGAGTAATACGAAATAACATAGTGAACTTGGCAGAAAATAGTGATTATTATTATATTTTCCAAGTACCACTGGTCAACCTATATAAATAAAATAACTCATAGAATATATGGATATATAATAACAAGTGCAAATGTGTTAAGTATAGTTATGTATTATTGTAATTTTTATTCACTTTTGTTTGTAAATAAATTTGTTTTCTTAATAATTTGGAATTGAATTTTAAAAAAATTGTTCTGTATACATAGTAAATATATCTTAACCGAGTGTTGTGATTTGTTAGTGCGTGCTCCGGAGAGAGCACGCGTTCGGATGGCCGAGTGTTGTGATTTGTTATTTTATCACTTAATTGTACTGTAATTTATCGATATTTTATTATTATTTGTATAAAGAAATAAGATATTGTCTTGAATGTCACTCGTTATTTGTCTATCAATTAATTTTAACATTTGTAATATCCGATGTTATAATAATTTATTAATTGTTATAATTGATTATATATTTTATTATGGAATTGTATTTCGAAAATTAAATTATAATAGTGTAGTTGGCAACATTAAATTGTATCGGAAGTGGTCAACTGTGTGGGGGTATAAATGAACTAGTATAAATATTTGATCGACCATTCTTGGGAAGAACATTCTGAAGAGAACTTTAAGCAGTCATGCTGTACCTTTTGGTATCTGAATTGTACTCAGTATTAATAAATGTAATTGAAGAAGGAACCTGGTTTGTTTCATTACATATATATATATATATCATTCAAGAACTACATTTCAGACAGTTCTCTTCAAGCACGGGTCTTTGCATACATGCGACTGCCCAATTGTCATAAATTCAGCGTTTTATAGTCGTTACAATCTAAATCTACCCTCTATTTAAAAATAATTTCTAACTATAGGTAATTTTTCAAGAAAATCTGTTTAGAAATTAAAGTATTATTAAGTATTTATTAAAAATATTCAATGTTATGGCTGTCCCAAAATGGAAAAAATGGAACATCCCGATATACGACAATGAAAATCGCCTGTTAAAAATCGTCCTTGGAGTTGTAAAAGGAATTTTACTTGAATTTATGAAATTTGATGGAAAGTGGGAATTTATAGTTTAACGGCCTTATTCATAAAAAGTTATAGCACGCTTAAAGACTCGATATAGTACAGTTGTCAAAAAACGTTATTCATAACAGCATTTTAGTGCCAATCAGTTCTATAAACCTATCATAAAGTTATAGAACCGAGAACCCAACTATAAGAGTATTTTAACGTCCAAAGATGGCCGATTCATATAACAGCTGATTATAGCTCGTACTAATATGAGCTTTGATATGACGTCGTCGAGTCGCTGGTCATCAAGAGTGTCAATTTCAGTTTCGTAAACAAAACAATATAACAATTGACATTTTGTTCGATATTTATTAACTATATTTAGTTATTAACAAGTTTATTAATAATAAATTCTAGATAAGAAAGGTGCACAGAACATAGGTAATACTTGTCCAGGTCTAAACAATTTTCAATTCTTTGTCGTTCTACTTCTTTTGATTTCTTTTTTAATTTTTTAAAAATTCAGCAAGTTTATAAACTAAAATAAAATAAACATTCGTGTTTTCGTGATAACAACGACGTAAATGAAGCCGGTAAATGTCAAGCCAGATCCAATAATATATTTTTGTACGTAATATTATCTGTGGTCATACTATGTCAATGCGTTTGTCACTTATCATCTGTGGATTTACTGGTATTTTCGGCAACAAGTCGACCGACTTCAGTATAGTGGCAACATTGTGAAAGTATAAATCAAATTAGTGACACTTTAGTTATAGAAGGCTTATAGAGCGTTTATGAATACAAACATTTATCGGACGTTCTATAAGCCTGAAGAGCGTGTTAACTAAAGTATACTTAAAACGTTCTATAAGACTTTTTTATGAATAAGGCCGTAAGTATATAAGGGGCGAAATCCTAAAGCTGGCCATTTATTAAAGTAACGTAGAGAGAGAATTGAGAAAGCAAAACAAAGTTATTTTTGTAGTCAAACAGAATGATGTATATACGACCGCACATTTAATTTTGACAATTTTTGTAAGTAAAATTTGCCTTATTTTCATCTTTGTTAATGTTCCCACACTTAAAATACTAGCACTTAAATGATATTTTAACTTAAATAATATTTATAATCACAACAGAAACAAGTTATATTTTTTATATAAAATATATTAGCTAAGGTCACATAATAAGATTCTTACAGATTAATACAATTAAGCGGAAAAAGCAACGTGTAATCATTTCCGCGTAACTAATCCAATACTGTGGACGTGAGAAAAATATATATAAAATAGATTTTGATTTGATGCCAACGTGTAGTTTCTTCCTTGAGTATATATCTACTATTTTTACGAGGCCTTGTCTACCGATACTTTATAATTGTATTGATAGAATACATAGAGCTCAGCCGTGGCGCAGAGGATCATCGTCTGCGTGTAAACGCGATGGTTTGTGGGTTCGATTTCAACTTGGGGAGAATGGAATTATTTAATTCTTTTCGCTTTGGCAACTAAGCAAAATGTGGCTTTTAGTGTTGCCCCTTGCAAAGACAGAAAGCGGTGAACGGAGTGTCTTAACACTGGGTTCCATCAGTGCCTGCGCTTCCTTCTGCCTACCCTGCTATGTACAGGATAAAGAGTAAAGCTGAAAAACACATAAGACACACAATGTATTGTTTAGACATCATTGAATTAAACCCACGTCCGAAATTCCCCATCGATTCGACTTACAAGAATATATCAGTAGTAGGCAAGTACCTACTTTTATTTTAAATATTTATATTTTTATTACATTAAAACATATGAAATCAAATAAAATTATAAATTATTTATTATCTATTCATATTAAATATATTTCATTTTTGAATTGTCGAATGATCGTAAACCTAACAATGGCTCGGAACGCAATTCTTCTGAGAAAAATTGACTTGTAAAATTCTTAGCAGTTGCTCGTTTCAATATAAATAACCCAAATTATTTTTAAATACAATGCTATGAAACTGAAATAATAAAAATAACATTATTTTTACACTTATTTATTAGATAAATATTCTAAGACTGAATTACTGTTATTGTTTTTGCAATTACTTTAAATATTTGTACTCTGTAGTGGTCGATTAAAAAAATATTGAGGTATTATATTACAAATTCGTATACTAAGGTCTCAGAATCATTAATTATTTATTTACTTTTAATGGCGATTTCTTGGCTTTAAAAGTTTGTCTTTATTTCTTGATCTTACCGTATAATTATCTGTCATATATTGCAAAAGTACTTCTGTACATATAAATATACTATATATATGTTCGATAGTCGAACGTAAATTTTCTTAATATTCGAAATTACAATTTATTCAATTAAAACTTTATTTATCTTTCGTATAATTTGAATCAAAGTATCAAAACAGTAACGAAGTGTTGAAACACTGTATATAAACAACAGTTTCCACTGGATATCGAAATTTCGAGTGGAGGAACCTACTGCAGCAACATATTTGCCAGATTATCTAATAAAAAATAATAAAATATAAAAAAATAATTATGGCTATTGTATTTATTATAATTTATAAATTCAAAAATTAAAGATAAAAATAATTCCCGCTCGAGGAGAATGGATTATTGTATTTCCATTTTCTTCAAGCAAACCAGGTAAGCATGGATGTGCGCGGGGTATGGAGTGCCTTAACACTACGTTCATATGGTTCCTACAGTTCTATCTGCCTACCCTGCAATATGCGGGATAAAGCGTGAAGCTAATTAACATTATGCGTTATGAATATAATTTGTATGAATTTAAAGTCTATATACCTACAATATAATGGCCTTGTGACTAACGGGGTTACAGTTGGATACAATACGTCACTATGATATCACTTAATACTCAATTATATATATTGAAACCTATTAAATGTTGTTATATGATAAGAAGCCCTTGGTGCAAAACACAACGTCTGACACATGGGTTCGATTCCTACTCGGGAAATGAAAGAATCCATCCTCGAGCGGGAACTAAACCCATAAACCTGCCACGACGCCCGACGGTCCTCATTAAATTACTTGTTTACAATAAATTTGCTTAGCAGTCCTTGCAAAGTAATAACTTTTGCAAAATTATACATATTTTTTAAATAAACAGAGAAAATTTAATCGAAAGACTTTTCAACTCGTCGCCTATTTTAATATACAATTCTAGCAAAAAACTGTAACAGTAGTACACATACAAATAACATAACTTCCCTTCTAAGGCAGTCGGGTAAACAAGCATATAAGGTCACACATGACTAATAGCCGAACTTGACCCACATTAAGATACGAAATATAACAATATCAATGTAAGTAATTCAAGGATTTATTTATATAAAAAAAATAATAAAAGAAGTAAGTTGGTACATTGAGGACCGTCGTAGCGCAGAGGTATAGCGTCTGCCTGTAAACGCGACGGATTGAGGGTTCGATTCCCACTCGGAAAAGATGGATTTTTCTATTTTCATATTCTTCGCTCTGGAATCTAGGCAAAAAGCGGTGTTGAGTTCCGCTAGTCAACACGCAATGCCTCGAAAACGGCGGAAAGCGGGGACGGAGAAAGCAGGAACTAAGCAACGAGTGTCTTAACACTAGGTTCATATGGTTCCTGCAGTTCCCTCTGTCTACCCTGCAATACGGTACACTTACGGTAGTATAAGGCTTCAAAATATACGCTTTTTTATGGCGAGTGAATATTTTGCACATTAAAAAGTAATTTTGAGGATGATATACGTATATATTTTTTTAATTTGAACCAAAAATATTAGATGTTTTTTCTTTCAATAACTTGTGACTGTATAATTATTTTTTGTTTTGTTTTATCAACTATGTAGTTTAACATTATATTTAATTATAATTATAATTTTTTTGCTAGTGTAAACCTGTTTCAGGTTTCAATCTTGCTCAATCAAAGTAAAGCAATTAGAAAATTAATAAAAATATGTACTTTTTTAATATCACGAGATACTAGTTTTAACCCATGGAATCCTTCTGTTCTGTTCTACGGTAATGGCGTTCCGAGCGTGCCAATTGTGAACAATTCACCTCGCCAATATCACGGTGTATGGAGAATATCTTAGACTAATCTTAGCCAAACCCGTGGAATCACTAGCGTGATCTAATAAATTAGTCGATTCTATGCATTAGTCGATGGTACAGCTTTCTTCCATAAATTACCTAGCAATAATGGCAATATTCGACATAAACTATTATATATCGTAAACAATAAGTCGAAAATGTTAAGTAGGTCTTTGTGCTTTTATCATGATTTCCTTGTTTTAATTAAAACTATCTATAATCTAATCTGACTGCGACTCCCACTTGCAAAGTTAAGTAAAAAAATAAATACACAAAAAGTTACGTTTACGCTCCGTTACACCTGTCATTGACTTTGGATCGAATATCAAAAAGTGACTAATATCAAAGCAAATAATGTCATCTTATTTGTTTAATATTATATATTTCCCGGATATTGTTAGAGAAGTTTTGTTTCTCTAGCGTTTTGTTTCTCGTATTATCGCGAATATAATAAAGTAGACACAGAGATTTAGTACTAAAACCCTCTGTTCCTTTCTTCGCGCCAAAATTTCTGCGTTCAATTTAAAGTGTACGTTTCTGTGTTTTTTTTAGTTTTAAGTAAACGCGTAATGTTTACTAATAAATGAAATAAAATAAATTTTTCCATTTTGCTCATTTTTCACTTGGATTTATTAACAGTGAAGGCCAAGACACTTTATGCCATTAAACAGTATCAGAGAACGTAAATCCACAACAATACAACGACTTACCTTTACAATCAATATAGCTGTGAATATTTTTTTCAGTTATTCTTATTTTTTTATAGCTTCACGCTTTATATCTAGCGGAGTAGTCAGAGAGAACGGAGCGCTGCGGTCCCTGCATAACTCTCCCGCCTCGTCCTTTGTCATAAGCCTCTTCGTACATACTAAACGCTAGTACAATGTTTATAAATTAATTAAAGGTCGATTTACGACCTATCCATAGTATAAGGTTATGTCATTATATAACTAAGTAACGTGTAAAAAGTAATAAATGTGCATCTACTTTTGTGACTAAACTTAATACATAAATAAATATTAAGTCATTAAAAAAATTACGGAAATGTAGTTTTAAAATGACCTTATATGATGTTTAGATTTTTCCAATGATTTATGCTATAAGATCTCATTTAACATTTATAAATTGACAATGTTAAGCTTGAGAAATTCATAAAGTTTGTATATACTAGTGATGTAACGAATATTCCTATTCGCGAATATTCGAACGTTTTCACACATTCCTATTCGCATTCGCAAAAAAATCTACGAATGTTTTGCTTGTTTTGAAAAATTGGCGATAATATATATTTTGTAAAAATCTAAATCAGTTTATTTTTTGAGTTTTTAATACAAACAACAGTAACTTTCCCTCGTAAACACATTATTAGTATTCATTATTTCTCATGTAACAATTTTTTTAATATAATTTAAACACAGAACAGAAATCAATTCAAAAAAAGGGAGAGATCCCTTCTAAAAAAGGTTTTCCAGCTAAAGCGCAGGTTTTTAATGTTTTTAATCCAAAGTGCTATCTCGCTTGTCGTAAACAATTGGCGCCAAATTTACAAGAATTACTTAATATTCACATTCGCATTCTTACTCGCAAATGTCGATAGCAAATATTCGCATTCGAATTCGCGAATATTAAAAAAATGACATTCGTTACATCACTAGTATATATTATATATATAAAACTTATATTAGTTATTACTTTATTAGCCCTCCCATCTGAAGTATTAAATATAACATGGATAAGACATGTATATATATATATATATATATATATATATATATATATATATATATATATATATATATATATATATATATATATATATATATATATTCACATTAATATTCACATTCGCATTCTTACTCGCAAATGTCGATAGCAAATATTCGCATTCGAATTCGCGAATATTAAAAAAATGACATTCGTTACATCACTAGTATATATTATATATATAAAACTTATATTAGTTATTACTTTATTAGCCCTCCCATCTGAAGTATTAAATATAACATGGATAAGACATGTATATATATATATATATATATATATATATATATATATATATATATATATATGTATATATATATATATATATATATATATATATATATATATATATATATATATATACATACATACTCACTAGTCTTACTGTCATGTCGGTATGTGTGACCTTTAACCAGACCTTGTACAACGGCACCGTTTATACAGGTAATTGCGTTTGCATGACACAATTGATTTATATCATCTGTATACTTATGATATTTTTTTAATCTTGCCGGAAAGCTACTTTTTATTTTATTTATTACGTTTGGTTCATATTTGGGGGAGCCCCTTTTTTCCAACCTTTTCAAGAAGCTTTTGATTGAGTTCTTTAAGAAGCTCGTTCTCAAGAAGCTTTTGATTGAGTTCTTTTGATTGAGTTCTTTTCATTTTACCATCCTATTCTTGTTTAAATTGTTAAAAATTAATAAGTGCAAAATTGCAAATCTCTAATGTTCTTTAAAATTATGTGATATTACATTCATCTCCCGAGAAAAAATCTTTTACTTTCGGTCAGTATTTCTTAATACAGCTTTGATAATCGAACACTTCGGCGATGAACACAAACATGAAACAGGAGATTTTAATATTTTTAAGATTTTCAAAATTAATAAAGTTAGTCCACACTAATAAGGAAAAATACTTTAAGAAATCATATAAAAAAATATAACATTGTTATAAAAAATAACAAATCCGTTACGTTTAATTTTTTTTATGTATATATATATATATATATATATATATATATATATATATATATATATATATATATATATATATATATATATATATATATATATATATATATATATATATATATATATATATATATATATATATATATATATATATATATATATATATATATATATATATATATATATATATATATATATATATATATATATATTTCTTTAGGTTTTCCGGTTAATATTCGACTGATATCAAGCATGGACGACTATAAAAATTGTATTTGGCTACATGTTTATTTTTCACAACGATTCGGTTCTCTGTATCAGCACACACCATTTTAATATCAACAAATAATTTACATTACATTCATATATTGACATAAAAATAACACTTAAATGGCGCGAAAACTCATTGTTTCAACAGAAAGTTCCAAATTCAAAAGAGATATTTTGTTATTTCTTATTTTAATAATGTTAATGGCCAGATTAATTATTGTGTCTAATATAAATAACTAAAATTTACGACAATACTTGACCATAAAATTATGACTATATGTATATAAATAACTTTAATTTTCCCATTTTGTACAAAAAAAGGCGTCCGTCATTCCACCTAAATATCGAAACTATCAAATGCCTAGGAATTTCCCGAGCAATCTTAAAAATATTTGTATTGTTGTTACATACATTAATAACTATTTTTTGTATACAATTGTATAGTACCTAATGTACATTATAACACCTGATATTTTAATATGTCACCCGATGATGTGTTGTTGGCTTTATAGATAATTAAATTTCCGAACGTAAAAGCTTTTTTAATTTAGTTTAAGATAAAAAATATTTGTCACAATTACCAACGTTCGAAATTCGGGTCAAAAGTGTTACAGAAAACGTCATAGCACTAGGATAATCTGTGGCTTAATTGCCGATACAAGAAATTTGACGTGAAGCTCAAAAAATATAATATTATGATATAATCTGGATATTAACTATATATTTTTATGACATTATAAATTATTTGTTTTTATATACATATATATTTTTTTATTGCGCTCGTAGCAGGCACCCCACTTTGCGTATTTGTCAGAGCAATGAAAATAGAAATGAAATAATCTATCCCTCCCGAGTGGGAACCGAACCCATAACCGTCGTGTTTATAGGCAGATCATGCCTGCACCTTTACACCACGACGACCCTCATTATTAATATAATAAACTTAATACTATGCAAATCCATAACGTCTTAACTACTTACTACTTACTAAAATAAATTGTTTACAAGATCAAACTATTCAAAACTCATTTGAGCAAAACAAAAAAACTGAATGGAATTTTTATTACTATTTCAATTAATATTTATTTATTTTAACAATTTGGTTTTAATACTTATTTAAAATTCACGCAATACCTCGAAGAAGACGAAAAGCGGGGACGGAGAAAGCAGGGACTAAGCAACGGAGTGTCTTAACACTAGGTCCTTATGGTCACTGCAGTTCCCTATGCCTACCCTGCAATATGCGAGATAAAGCGTGAAGCTAAAAGAAATTCACAGGATTCCTTCAAAGGCTACATTATATAGTAGAATGTAACACATTACCCTCCTTTGCGTCGCAAAGTCGGATAAATAGGTTAAATTATGTAATAAGGAAGGTTTAAGTCAGTGAATAAACTCATAAATAAACATATAGCCTTTTAACATAATATACAGTTGTATGATAACATAGTAATGTGATGGAGACGTTTACCTTGATTAAAGGTCGTTAGATCAGTAAAAAATGCTTAGGTTAACTATAGTATTTAATAGTTATATACATTATAAGTATATATGTATATCTTTGTCCCTTCTTTTAGTTCATCATTCATCATAAGTGCGAGTTCAAATACACACAAGAAAATTGCTCATGCTTATATTTATGTACTAAGCCATACAGTTTATAGGTTGTCATAAGTTGAACTAGAATTATGATATTCTTATAAGAAGTGGGAGCTAATAATAAAAATATAGGGAAAAATCTTTTTAACTCAAATTCGTATATAAAATATATTTCCTTTTCCTCGTTTGTTGCCTGTTGTTGCATGTAGAAATCTTTCTTTTGAATTATATGTTATTAATTAAATTTAATTTTGTTAATTTAAAATAGGCATCAATAAAAACATATTTCCGTACCTATTGAGAGATTCAGCGTTGAAAAACAAACTGAAATTAAAAAACATCTAAATTTGTGGGAGCTTGAATTATAAATTATTAATATTTTATATTCAACGGACTAAGAACGGAGTGTCTTAACACTAGGTTTCTTTGGTTCCTGCAGTTCCCTCTGCATACCCTGCCATGTGTGGGATAAAAGCGTGAAGCTAAAAAAAAAACAACTGCTGGCAAACCGGATACTAATGACACGTGACTCAAATCAATAAATTAAAACGGATAGTTTTCTTATTTTTCTTCTCTTTATGGCGATGGACAATTTTTCATTAGTTACACAAATATGTCTAAATCCTTCCACCGTCTTTTGTTTTCTTGGAAAACTCGGGCCACACTATGACAACAGTATATTGTTACCATCATACGTGTCCGAATAGCAAATTTAAAATAAAGTGAATGACAAAAAGAAGTCGTTTGTAAGAAGAAGTTTGTATACGTTTAGAAACAGATGTGCATGCAGAAATTAAGCTAAAATATTCATTTTTTTTAGCTTCACGCTTTATCCCGCACATGGCAAGGTAGGCAGAGGGAACTGCAGGAACCATTGGATCCTAGTGTTAAGAAACTCCGTTGCTTAATTCCTGCTTTCTCCGTCCCCATTTTCCGTCGTTTTTCGAGGCATTGCGTGTTGAATGGCGGAACTCAACGTCGCGCTTTTCCTACTTTGCCAGAGCGAAGAAAATGGGAATAGAAAAATCCATCTTCTCCTCAAGTATTAATAGTATTAATTATAAATTTTATTAAATAAAAAATATTATTATATATTTCAAAAAAATTAACATAAAATTCGAACCTACGTCCGTAAAGTAACATAAGCCATTAAAGTAACACAACCAATAACGTACTAAACAATTAAGCTAAATATTATAGTTTATTTGTTATAAAAAAAATTAATAACACTGTTTACAGCTTATCATCTGCTCAAAAGTTCTTTGGACTTTATATAGACTACTGATAAGAATTTACTTAAATTCGACATTGAGAGATTAATGCTTTTAAACACAATAAAAGAATTAAAAATCTGACTTAATATATTAATATATTAAATAAAGAAAATTACCTTTGTACTGTGTCCCAACAACTATCACTATACACTGTCTTTCTGTCACTATCACAAACTTCAGGAAACACTAAAAACACTTTAGTATATATATTATATATTATTATAAGTAAATATAAAGAAGTTAGTTCGTAAATGCGTCCGTACGCTACGAATATAAACAAAACAATACGAATGTGTAAACAACGACTTGTGGCTTATCTGGGAGGCTATTGAACGGTGCCACAGAATAAGCGTTATGTGGAAAGGCCGTCGATGTAAGTGGTAATAAATTTGCTAAGGTTTTTGTTTTTGGTTTTATTTTTCTATACGTAACCGATATCTAATGAAAGGGTCAGTCAGGTTAAAGTGATATTATGGGAACAGAATAATAATTTAGTATAATTCAGGATTCTAATTACATGTGATTAATTTCGTTTGTGACATATTTTATGGAAACTTAGTAATTTCGGATATTACTATTATTTTAAATGATTTTTCTAACGTAAAGTATTTGTAGATACATAAGGCACGACAAACAAAATAAGAAGGCTAAAATTATTATTCTATAAAAAAAATATTCAAAAATAATTCTCATTTCTAAATGTTTCTTTAAAAAAAAAACAAAATTAACCAATCAACGTTCATCAAAAGTCACAATCAACGTTAAGGCCAATATCACTTTTAAGGCACGTGTGTATTCTGTATTCTATGGTAATAATCAAATCCTATACTAGCGCCATCTGCCTTACAATATATCAATCAATCATTGGCTTTCACTTATCTTTTTTACTAAATAAGATATTCTTATTTAACTTTTATTTAATGTTTTTCTACATTAAATGCTACTGTGAAACAGTGGGATAGTTTGGTTGTAAACCTTTTAGTAGGCAGTTCGAGTCCCCTAGGGGCATTGATCTTAAGTTAACTTCCACTATTTAACATACATATAGTCTAGACAAGCTAGAGCAGAGTGTTTAAACACTAGATTCTCTTAACTATGCTATCTAGTTCAGTTAAATTGTGCCTGATAATGTGTATGGGTTCAAATTCCACTAAAATGAACGAAGATATATATTTAACACTCCCAGCACAAGAGCCTTGTTTTACGTAAAATGTTTTAAGTAAATTCGTTCTACCTATTATATACTTACAGTCGGTTTCCTATACTTTATAAATAATTTGTTAAAATGTTGTTTTCTTCGTAACTTTCAATTCAACCAATGTTAATTTTAATATTGTGTGATTTTACTCTATATTTATGGAATTTATTAAATAGGATAATAATAAATGCACGTGTGCTTGTTTGTATTTATGTATGTGTGTATGCTTGTGTGCGTCGAAGTAAAAGGACCAGAAGAATATAGTTGCGAGATTACATTATATTATAAAATTATAAAGCGGGGACGACGAAAGCTGGGACTAAGCGACGGAGTGTCTTAACACTAGGTTCGTATGATTCCTGCAGTTCCCTCTGCCTACCCTGCAATATGCGAGATGAAGCGTGAAGCTGAAAAAAAAACATAAAATTATGTAGGTATATTTGGTTGTAGTGATATTTCAATTTGAAGAACAGGACACGTTGATAAACTTATATAATTACTGTTTTGCTTCAACTTTTAAATATACTCAGCATAATCCAGAATTGTCAATGTAAAATAAAACTTTAAATAAAACACTTTCAGTTTCTTACATTATATGAATTTACTGGTAACAGAGTATCACAATTTGTACGTAAAATTCGATCTCTCAAGACATTCCAGACTCCAGATCACCGAAGCCTAAGGCTCAGTTTTTTTGTAGAAACCGAACTTACCTTGTTAGAATTGGTAAAAAAAGCTCTTTTATTGGGATCGTAAACAAATTATTTATTTAAATATAATATTTTTAATACGTACTAAAAAATTAAATAATATATTACAACTGACATAATAGTTAAACCAGATATTCTTCCACATGCGCCTTTGTTTTTTTTTAATTCTGCCATTATTTTGTCACCATCGTTTTTTCCGATCAAATTTAGCGTTTGAATATATTGTTCCTGGTATCCGCTGTAATAAAAAAATCAAAATAAAAAATAACATTAAAGTAAAATTAGAAAGTAAGCATTTTTAAATAAAATAAAGGTTCAATTTCACTTTACCAAATAAATTATTTTCTTTTTATTATTTTATTAGAAAATACGAGTGTGTAGAAAGTTGCGTGAAAAGTGATAAATCGAGATAATCGAATGGAGGTTGAAGAAGTCGTGATATTCTGAATCAGTAACTTCTATCATGAAGCTACAAGATAAAGCTAGTTAAAGTTATGATTAATAGAGGAAAGTCACCAAATATGGAATAGTATCCTAATATGGAATTCCTTAATTTCTCTAAGACTATAAGTATGAAACGCAACACTCGGCCATATATTTTTTCCATTTAGTCTACTAACTATCGCATTCACACCATCAAAACAGTTGCGCGAATGTTTCACGTATGGCAAGTGTGTTTTGATTTGTTATGTGCAATAAATTTTAAAAGTAAGTAATAAATAAGTATTACCAACTATTATGTTTGTATATATAAGTGTCAAAATATATTTAGTGTATCGATATAAGGTTTATTTCACCATTTTGTGATCTTTTGTCACTAAAATGTTGTGACTTGACAAAATATTTAGAAGAGTTTGAAATAGTATAAAAATCCAAATATGGACAGTCGTCGGTGTCTAATTATGGAATAGTCGATAATTCGATTTTAATATTTTATATGATAGATAATTGATATTATTTCTTTATACTATATATGGAATGACTGTTTTTAGAATGTCCACTTTACAATCAACCAAACGAAAAACCTGTAGTGAAGAAAAATTGACACAAGCTACAAAATTCGTCCGGTAAAAGAAAATGGGGTATTTGAAAGCGGCACAGTATTTTCAAGTGCCTAGGAGAACTTTATTACATCTCTGCCAAAAAGATGAACAGTCTCCAGAAGTAGCAGCGGCTACTACATTAGGAAGAAAAACTATCTTGGGCTCCGAACTAGAATATAGACGATAGTGAAGAACAAGACTTTGAGGAACTAGGCGCTATCCAGTTTAATGAAGATAATGAACATGATGAGTTGATGGACCACATGTCCACTCCTGACTTCTGATGCAGAATGTATTTTCTGTTCAAGACTTTTCCCCATAAAAGTGGAGAAAGCTGGATTAAAAGCTTGATGTGTAGGCTCTGGGTACATTATGATTTTGCTGATCCAAAGTTCGATACTTGGATCTGTAACTTTTGCAAGTAATTGTATTACGTTTTTCATTTATCACAAGATATTAGATATTAATGACCATTTTGTTAGTGTTATGTTGATTTACACTTATATTCCATATTTGGGGTCCTATTCCATATTTGGTTACTCATTTGTGATTTTGTTTTTTGTGTTAGATTTTAATTTGATAATTAATATATTTGATTAATGACTGTTAATTACTTCCCACAAATGTATGCCTGGTCAGTAAAAACATTAAACTAACCAAATTTATGCAAAGTTTTTTTTATATATCCCAGAAACAAAATGGTATTCCATATTTGGTGACTTTCCTCTATATTAAATCATTACCCCGAGTAGAAATGGCACCTACCTTCTACCTTCTCGTATATTACGTGAAATTGAAGTAATTTAATTGCAAATTTAGCCCATTGAGGAAGGATCAAAGGTAAGATTTTCTATTCTATTTCCATTTTATTGGCTCTGGTAAAGCGCGGCGTTGATTTCCGCCACTCAATATTCAATGCCTCGAAAAAGGCAGAAAGCAGGGTTGGAGAAAACAGGGACTAAGCAACGGAGTGTCTTAACACTAGGTCCCTACGGTTCCTGCAGTTCCCTCTGCCTACCTGCCATATGCAGGATGAAACGTAAAACTAAAAAAAAAGTACATACCTAATAAATACTGGCCCAGAATCAATAGAACCGCCGCTGACAATTTGTTCACAATAAGGTGGACCGAAGCCTAAGTCGCAATGACAGTGACCTAGATTATAAATATTAGGTTTGAAATAATATATAGTGACACTAATTCTGTAAAAAATATCTTCTGCACGAAAATAAATAAGAATATGGTAAATAAATAAAATATTAAAAAATATGTGAAAACAAAATTGAAAGAAATTTTCGAGGAGGACTGTCGTGGAGTAGAGACGCAGCGTCTATCTGTAAACGTTGTTTTGGGTTCAATTTCCATTCGAGGATATAGATTATTTCATTTTAGCAACCTAGTGTTAAGACACTCTGTTGCTTAATCCCTGCTTTCTCCGTCCCCACTTTCCGCCTTTTTCCAGGCATTGCGTGTTAGTGGCAGAACTCAACGCCGCGCCTAGCCTAGTTTCCGGAGCGAAGAAATTGGCAATAGAAAAATCCATCTTCTCCGAGTAAGAATCGAACCCTCCAACCGTCGCGTTTACAGGCAGACGCTTACGCCTCTGAGGCACTATATAAGCGTATCACGTAAATATTTTTCTAATATCTTTATTATATATTAACATAAAATTAAAGTCTAATATATAATAATTAATATTACAAACAACAAGTTATATTATTCAGAAATACCTTTTGAATTGCAAACTCCATGTCCAGAGCAATTTGAGGGACATACGGAAGTTTCAAGTTTCTTTATGTTTTCAGCTACAGTTGCAATGGAGACGCATTTTTGATTTAGACACATCTGTGAAGAATAATTTTTATTATAATAAATAATTAATTCGCCAGTGGTTTTACTTCAAATTGAGTGGTGCAATTTGTGTATTGAGTCCATAGATGATAAGCTAACTAATTATATTAGGTTTGATAAGCTTTCATCAGGCCCACGTATATATGTTATCGGGAAATCAAGTACCGTCAAGTAGGGTTAAGCTGTTACGTCAAAGGCGGAATCAAATAATTTTTTAAGTAAACTTTTTAGTACTTCACTAACAATCAGTGAAAAAAGCTTCCAATCTATAGATGGACATAAATTGAAAGCTTTATATTAAGCTTTTTTGTTTAGCGTATATGATCATAGAGTAAAAGCTTTTTTTCGTGAAAGAAAGAGAGAACAGTAATTGTAGTTTTTCTCAACATTTATTATCTCGTTAACGGGATAGACATATTTCAAAAACTCATAGCGTAATATCAAAGTATCCACCCAGTACGGCTTACGAGTGAGGGTCCCGTACCATCCATCCGTGGAAAATGCTTACAAAAGTACTAAAGCTAATTTTGTGAAATTAACTACACCAATAAGTGTTTTATAGTTTTTTTCGTTATAGGTACATCTATAAATATCAAATTCTCAAACATTCCCTGTTTTTACTATACGTTGATACCAAATTTCAAGGGCACCTAAGGGAAATTTTTAAATTAATATGACCCTTAAGCAAGTACTCTTAGTAAGCACTCTTATTAAAAGCTTTTTTTTGATTTAGAAGTTTGATATTTCTATGCTCCAAGATATTGTGGACCTGGAATAATTTAATGATAATTTCACATCAACGTGTTATGGAAAAAAAGACAAATGGCAACATTTTAGGTACTTATTAAATGAAAAGCCATAATTTTCCAATCTGCTTGAAAATAAAATAGAAGAATTACTAAAACATAATAATATTAATTTTAGTCAATTGTTATAATACCTTTTCTTCCCCACATTTAGCACCGTTTGGTACCAAGCCTAAAGGCACCTCTGACAGTCCATAATTGAATCTAGTAGTTGAAATACACGGAAATCTTGTATCTGGCAAGAAAAATATAAAATAAAGATAAGTAAATATGTAAAAGTACTACTAATGTTGAGACAACTTAAAATAAACTTATAAAATTTTTCACAAACTTCTTGATTTTCTCTAGTTATGGACGTCACACATCTACAATGTGAAGTTATGGAGAACTGACAAGATTTTTTTAATAAGTACATGTTATTTATTCATCCAATCCCAGTATAAAATTAAAAAAACACATGCAAACCTTTGTCATAGGCGGTATTTTCTTGTACTTCAACTGCATACTTTTCTTTATATTCAAAAACACCAGTGTCCACTGCAAATTGACAATGCAAGAGGCCACAGAGGGCGTCTTCTTCACTGCAACGCATATTTTTCTGACGTTCTACACTTGCTTCCTCATAGCCACAATAGCCTTCACTAAAATATTTACAATTATTTTTCCACTTGCATCCATTATATATTATTTGTGGAAGCCTTTTAAATGCGCACACTTAGAAAGGCGAGTTTTTAAGCTACAATATTAAACTGGTACCTTTTTAAAAGTCTCGAAATAGCAGATTCGAATCAAATATAGCCGATGTTCGAATTTTGGACAGTTTTAATTTATTTGCAATTAAAATTAGTTATCACAGTTTTGTCTTATAACAAAACAATAATTCTAATCTTACCATATTTATAAAGCGTTAAGCTAATAAAACGAAGTGCATGTGCTCAGGGTCCCGTATTCTACCGTATACTACCGTACGTGTACCGTATTGCAGGGTAGGCAGAGAGAACTGCAGGAACCATATGAACCTAGTGTTAAGACACTCCGATGCTTAGTTCCTGCTTTCTCCGTCCCCGCTTTCCGCCATTTTCGAGGCATTGCGTGTTGAGTAGCGGAACTCAACACCGCTTTTTGCCTAGTTTCCAGAGCGAAGAAAATGGAAACAAAAATCCATTCTTCCTGAGTGGGAATCGAACCCGCAAACCGTCGTTACTAAACCGTCGACAATGTTAGTATAATTACTTTATACTCACGTATTGCTGAAATTATTAAAAGTGCTGTAACATAGGGTGTTAGACATTTTGCTCGTAGATCCCCAAATTACTTGGCACTGACTTGTACGCGAGCCACATTTACCATTTACACAGTAGGCCTGGAAAAATTATGAAAAATATACCTCAACTAGTTAGATTTACTTAAGCTAAATATTTAATATATGTAGGAACAAAAATCCTGCGTATATTTCGAATCACCAAACGTCTACTCACATCGGCAATTGCTCAAACTAAACCTCCATATTTGCTTATAAATTGATTTTAAATGATAAGTATAAAAAAAATCATAATGCTCCAAGGTATATATTATAATGATCTCTGTAATTTCTGGCTTATCAGACATAAACCTTCAATAGAAAGTTTTATATATGCACACACACACAATGATATATATACATATATATATATATATATATATATATATCATTGTGTGTGTGTGCATATATATATATATATATATATATATATATATATATATATATATATATATATATATATATATATATATATATATATATATATATATATATATATGTATGTATGTATTTAGGTATACATATTAAGTTTTATGTTCTATCACCTCATTGGAACATGGGGTCGTATCCATCTTGTAAACATCTTGTGGACAATGTTCGGAGAATCCATTGCAATATTCAGGTAGATCACATTCTTTTCTTGCTTCACGGCATAGTGCTCCAATATGTTTTGGCTGACATGTCTAAAATTTTAAGTAAATTTAGTACAAAATATTCAAAATAAGTATTTAGACCGAATTCAAAAATGTGTCGTAATTAGATTACTTGGACTGCGAAGGGAAATAAGTGACAAAAGGATGATGAAAGAATCTATACAAAATACTACGAAAACAAAATTTAACTTTCTCTCTTAGTTTAATGCTCTATGAAACGTTACGGAATAGAAAAGCGAAACTAATGTTAAGTCATTTTTATTAAATTATACAACATTTGGTGTAAAGCAACAGTGTGGACTATGGTAGAACTCAGTGCCGCGCTTTGTATATCCAGAGCCTCCAAATGAAAATAATTCACTCATTTTAGTCATAATTTACTACAAAACCATGCTTATAATAAAATTATCTATTATTATGACTATTATTATGACTTTAATTCAAAAGTAACTATATTTTTTTGGCTTTGTGCTGTATCACATATTAATTATTATTATTTAGCGTTAAGACACTCCATTTCCTTCTTTCCCTTTCCGAAACATTTCGCTTTGAGTAGCGGAATCTTTTTGCCAGAACGAAGAAAATGAATATAGTCCATTCTCCCCCAAGTAGGAATCGAACTCACAGACCGTCGCGTCTACAGGCAGAGGCTCTGAATTGTTTTTCCATTCAATTCTAAATTATACAAATATATCTCACACTAGGGTAGCGTCTACTTGTAAACGCGACAGTTTGTGGGTTCGATTTCCACTCGTGGATGATGGATTTTTCTATTACCATTTTCTTTGCTCTGGAAAGTAGGCAAACTGCTGCATTGAGTTCCGCCACTCAACACGCAATGCCTCGAAAAAGGCTCGAAGCAGGGACTAAGCAACGGAGTGTCTTAACACTAAATTCGTATGGTTCCCGCAGCTCCCTCTGCCTACCCTGCCATGTGCGGGATAAAGCGTGAAGACATAAAAAAGAATCTCATACTAATGTATCGCAGCAGTCCCCTACAGAACAAGTCGCATTGGGCAGGAACTGACAAGTGCTTGGATCGCAACACTTAACACACGAAGAGGGCCACAAATCCACTCCACAGTCACATTGCTCACCTAATTCCACGAAGCCATTACCGCAGCTAGTGTTGTATACACTTTTTGGTTTGTTCCTAAAAATAAATAATAATAATAAAAAAAATAGTAATAATAATAATCTTGTAGAAAAAAAATATTTTAGAAATTCAAGTACTTATTGAAATTAGTAAGTGAAGACCTTGGTTAAGTTTGTAAATCAAAATATTGAAGATATTGGAGGAAGGTCACGTGAAAAGCATGGTGACTCCCCGGAGAGCATGCATGAAGAGGTTAATGACAGTGGACGAGGCGGTAGAGGTATGCAGGGACCGCAGCGTTTGGCACTCCGTTCTCTCTGACTACCCGGTAGGGATAGAGCGTGAAGATGTGTGCGTGTGATTATAATGAATAGCATTATTTTTAAAAAACAATAATAAGCGTTTATTAAATTTGTAGATCTTTAGAAAATATATTTTAAGTAGATTAAAATGTAAAATATCACAATTAGTTAGTGCTGGGTGGTCGAAGCCAATTTGAACAAGTCTTTAATAAAAATTTTCCTGGTTATAATGCATCATTGTTCATCGGATATTGGTCATACACCAACAAAATTAAGCGGTCATTGTGCTTTAAAAACTCTTTAAAATGTAGAAATTACTAATGATATTGATATTTAATTGCAAAATTAATAAAAAAAACTTAGCGCAGAAAAGCTTTTTATGTAATTCATTAACGAAATGAAACTGAAGATTATTATTAATAAACAAATCTTAAACTTGGCAAAGTGCGGCGTTGAGTTCCGCCACTCAACACTCAATGCCTCGGAAAAGGTGGAAAGCGGGGACGGAGAAAGCAGGGACTAAGCAATAGAGTGTTAACACTAGGTTCCATGGTTCCTGCGGTTCCCTCTACCTACCCTGCCATGCGCGGGATAAAGCGTGAAGCTACAAAAAAAAACAAAGCTTTCATGGTAGTTGAGGTTATTTTAGCTGTATTTATTTTAGCGATATTTAATATATTATTAATTATTAATTGTGTTTGTACTGCATCCTATATATTCTTCTCAAATATTTACTGTATTATTTTATTTATTTCTATTTGTGTCCCTGAAAAAAAAAATAAATTTAAATATATGAATACCTCAAGCAATAATCAACTCCAAGACTGAAGGCTTTAGCCAGGTCAACGAAACTGCAGTACGACCAATGCGTTGGCGGCGTGGATATAACAAATGCACCCATTATGCAAGTTTTCCCATCACACATGCAATTTGACCTGTCGTGGTTCAGACCGAAATTGTGACCTATTGTGTGAGCTATAGTCGGCCCTAATTCACGAACACCTTTGATATCTCTGTTGACACCTCCTGAATAATTTTGTGAACAAATGGATCTCAAAAGACCATGGCCCGTCAATGCATTTTGGAATTCAAATCTTCTATAACATAAAAATATATAGGAATATGTTAGTGATCAACTCAAAAGTTGTTAAATAATATTTTGAAATAACTGTACGTTTTTTTCTGTTTGAAATAACTGTACGTTTCTTTTTTTGTTTTCACGCCTTATCCCGTATATAGCAATACAGGCAGAGGGAACCGCAGGAACATGGGAATCTAGTGTAAGACACTCCGTCCTCCGTTTTTTCAAGGTATTGCGTGTTGAGTGGCGGAAGTCAACGTCACGCTCTACCTAGTTGCCAGAGCGAACAAAATGGAAGTGAAAAAATCATCTTCCACGAGTGGAAATCGAATCTAGAAACCGTCACGATCACAGGTAGACGCTACGCTTCTGTGCGACAACGGTCCTACTAATTGAACCTAGAAAATTACTAATTCAGTCAATACTCACTGATCAGAAAAGCGGACAGTGGCGAAACGAGTGCCTTAAGACTAGTTTTTCAAGGTTCCTATGGTTCCCTGTCTTTGTCCTGCTATAAGCGAGATAACATGTGAGGCTACAAAATACTTACGTAATCAATTGTGCGTTATCGTGTGGTATACTGGGAAGAAGTTCCTTCTTTCTATACTTTAAAAAATGATCAAGTGTCTTATCAATTTTATCAGCGAACCTTATTTGGTCTCTCTCATTCCATACAACCACGCCGACTAGTGCTACGAATATGTTTAACTGTGCAAACAACTGTAAAAAATAGTACACACGATTATTTTTTTTTATTCTATTAAATTTGAAGGTCTTTAATCTCTAGAGATTATACCAGACACATTGTATCCCACAAAAAAAATGGTTGCCTGTAAAGTGGGTTTTACGGGCGAAAATTTTACGTGACAACGTCTTTTTCTCGGTAGAATATTTATTGATATGAATAATAATTATAGTATAAATTGCACAAATTTTAACTATAGAAAATATATGTTGTTTACTAAAACATTGTACATGTGTCAAGTGATACGCGCGGCGGACCGATCATAGTTCGGTGACAGTTGACACATCGTTACGTTACCTTTTTCATATGTGACTCCGAGCCGCAACCTAATTTAAGACGTTGTCACGTCAAAAATAATTTCTATAGTAAATGGATTTGCTAGTATGCTATATTAAATACACCACCATTTTTAAAATTCAAATGAAATTTATTTACAAATATGTTTCTCAAGCTCTCAGTTCGTGCACATTCCACCAACATATGATGTACACATCGTTAATAATATTAAGAACCGTCGTGACGCAGAGGTGTAGCGTCTACCTGTAAACGCGATATTTGTGAGTTCGATTCCAGCTTGGGGAGGAAGGATTATTCCTTTTCCATTTTCTTCGCACCGGTAATTAAATAAGCGCGACATCAAGTTGCGCCACTCAACACGCAATGCTTCTAAAGACATAAAGCAGGGAACAGAGTGTCTTAGCACTAGGTTTCCACGATTCTGCCTACCATGCTATAAGAAGGATAATGACCATCAATTACAAGAAAATATCGGTCGGATCGGAGACTACAAAATAATGAAAAGTGAAAAATACAGATGATTCATATGCTGTTTATGTTGGCAACACAATTAAAACTTTCTACATTGCGTTAAAACCTTTCATGTTCTCAAGCAATACTTCTTCATAATCTCCATCGCTGCAGAACATTTTTGAAGAAGTAGCATCTCCCTCTCACTTTATTTAATTATATAAAATTAGTTCCCTAGTTGTGTGGTCGGTGTGAGAAAGTGGGGTTTGGCCATTTCGATAGTTTTACCTATAGTCTATCTGTAGAAATTGAAGAAGTTCTGGAACAGATCTGCCTCTTATCTGTTAGTTTGTCGAATTAATAAAGAACAACTTGCTGGAGACTTAATACTTTAATGTCTTTACTGCTCGGCTTCGATACAAAAGTGAGTCTTTTATAATCACACCGGTGGTAAAGTCACTTGCCAAAATGAATATTATTTATGTAGGTAGTCTATACTATTATTATAAAGAGGTAAAGTTTGTGTGTTTGTAAATTGTAAGGGGTAATCTCGGGACCTACTGAACCGATTTTAAAAATTCTTTCACCAATAGAAAGCTACATTATTGCTGAGTGTCATAGGCTATATAAAAAATCAAACTCTGGTGATGGGATCCTGGAAACGAGGGAACTCCTTAAATTTTATAGGCACCCCTATAGTGATTTCGGTTTTTTTCAAAGAATCTTGGTCATTTTTTCACGAAAAATAACATTTGATGAAGTGGAACTGTTGATGAAGACCACAAATGGTCATGAGAACTTAATAATAAGTAACTGTTTTAAGGGTTTGGTTCTATTTCTTTAACATAGTCGCTAAGCAATTGATGTTAGTAAACATGCATATGATGAAGTCTACCTGATGATGAAGTTCCAGAACAAATCCTCAACGACTAACGGCCTTGCATCGGGAAAAACGATACTTCCTAATTGGTCATGAGTAGTTGACAACAAACCATTGTAACTTAGGTAAAAGGTAATATAAGTTGTAGCCCACAACGTGCTGAACAGGAGTTGACTTATATTTAGAGTTGGAGGCCATGTAATGGAGTGAAACATGTATATTCTCTTATGTATTCCTATTAATTATTATATACCCATGATTTCCACTGATTTACCCATACCATTTAAAAGGCTACAGTTTTCAGTGAACATTTCTTTTGCCCTCACTATTAACAAGCCCCAAGGTCAAAGATTCTCTCTGGTGGGCATTGACATGAGAAAGCCGTGTCTTTCCCATGGACAGTTATATGTTGGCTTATCTCGGGTTGGATCTCCTGATTAACAATATATTTTACTTCCAAATTTAACATTTCAACCAATATAATTTACAGAAAAGTTTTGAACAATTAAAATTAAAATAACCATAGTAATTTTTCCCGTCACTTGGTACTCATGAAATTCGTTTATTGCAAATCCCGCAGAAAAGGTGTTTTTCTTTCTTTCGAACGGAGTTACTTTCGAATTTTGTATTAGCATGCAAATACAAACTATACCTACGTGTAACTCACCTTTTGGCAGTTAGGAATTAAAACATAACACTCTGTACTATGTAATGATTATTAAGATTATGCCCAACGAAGTGGGCACGGGTCAGCTAGTTAAATAATAAAAATATAAGTATAAAATAAGTTACCCACGATTTTTTTAGCTTCACGCTTGATCCCGCAAATGGCAAGGTAGGCAGACAGAGCTCCAGGAACCATAGGAACCTAATGTTAAAACACTCCGTTGATCAGTCCCTGCTTGCTCCGTCCCCGCTTTCCGCCTTGAGTGGCGTTGCGTGTTGAGTGGCGGAACTCAATGACGCGCTTTGCCTAACTGCCAGAGCGAAGAAAATGGAAATAGAAAAATCCATCTCCCCCGAGTGGGAATCGAACCCAGAATTCGTCGCCTTACAGGCAAACGTTACGCCACGACAGTCCTCGCCCACAAATTTGAATATAATAATAATTAATTATTATTTCATATTCATTTTCAGAAGCCATACTAATCAATAATAGACTGATATATATGATACATTATTACATATTATATAGAATTGATCAAGCGTAAAACCATACTTACAGAATTTATTACATTAGCTGTTTCCTGTATATATCTGTGCACAGTACTAATGTTCTTCCCCAAGCTGTTGTATACTGAATTATCAGCCACCAACACTAGTTCCAGATATCGTGAATCTTGGTTCGCATCGAAAGGTCCATTTAATACTTTTTCTATATTAGAATCACGTTTATGCTGGCAAAGTAACCTAATTGTTAGTAAATATAACTATATGTTACTAGTTTAGTTTAAACACCGTCTAGCTGCAATCGGTGGATTGATTAAAAATATTCCAACTATGTTTTCTAGGTTCTGGTAAAATAATATACGGCAAAGAGTATATCATGTTTTGAAATTAAACAGAAAAGAAATGGACGACTAAAATAATAAATTAGCTTCACACCTGTTTTTAATACAACAATTTAAAGGAATTGTTTACGCATATTGTCATTTCTTGAAAACCTTACGTTTCGAACGTCTCAAGGGTATGAGTCTACCCGTGACCACAGACTGCTGCCAAGTGTTCGAAACGTCGGGTTTCCGAAAAATCCCTTAAAATTATTTGATTTAAAATATATAAGAATCGCAAAAATCGAATTATCATACTTTATTTATTTTTATTTTGTTTTAGCTTCACGCTTATTTTTATTTTGTTTTAGCTTCACGCTTTATCCCGCACACGATAGAGTAGGTAGAGGGAACTGCAGGAACCATAGCAACCTAGTGTTAAGACACTCCGTTGCTTAGCTCCTGCTTTCTCTGTCCCCGCTTTCTGTCTTTTTCGCTTTGCCTAGTTTCCAGAGCAAAGAAAATGAAAATAGAAAAATCTATCTTCCCCGTGTGGGAATCGAACCTACAAACCGTCACGTTTGCAGGTAGTCGCAACGCCTCTGCGAAACGACGATTTTTCTAACTTGTTTCTGCATATTAAGGAAGATCATTGTCGGTTGAGAAGCACCATAAATTGGATGGGCGGCTAATTTACGCCATTCTTTAAAGTCCGATTTCTACTCTTGTGGAAGACTCGCAAAAGAGTTACTTCATAATATATGAAAAGGATCTAAGCATAATATAAATATTTTGATTAGAAGTAAATAAACTGTACCCGTAGAACATCGTCGTGGCGGAGATGCACAAAGCCTGCTTGCAAATGGTTTATGGGTTAATTTCTCACTCGGGGAAAATAGATATTTCATTTTTATTTCTCCGCTCTAAAGCGGGAAACGGAGTCTTAACACTACGTTTCCACGATTCCTGCGTTTCTCTATAAGCGAAATAAAGCGTGAATCTATAAAAAAAAGTAAATAAAAGACGCATACTCGTATAACATTATTCTCCATTACTTCTACTTCCTTGTATTTCTTTGTAAAATTTATATTTTTATTTGTATTTATGTCCCCATGAAGTCCATAGGTTCCATATGTATCGCTTAAATCTGAATAATGATATATAAAATGTTTTGAATTTACATCGTTCCCTGGAAAAAAGTAAGTTAAACACGTTAAGTTTTATTGTTTACTAGACTATGAGTCAGTTTCACCGCGTCAGCTGATATAGTCTCAGATAGTAAGTTAAGTAGTTAAGGCTGATAGTTTAAGCAGGCCTTTTTTTTCTGGTTATTTTATTTTATAATTTATAAATCAAAACTTTGTTGTTTATCTGCCAGATACGGAACGTATTTCCTATCTGGGGCTTTATCAGCAAGTGTTGAAATTGGTCCTAGGTCTTTTGTGTGTTATTTGGGAAAAATATGTGTGTTGAATAAACTATGTATTAATTGTTAGATCGATCTGAGACGAAAGGAATTAGGAAGCAGTAATAATTAAAGTCTTAATACAAAAAATACCACTTCAATTTTAAATGCGACAGAGTTTAGAATGATTTTTTAAAATAACTAATTTCTTCGTCTACTTCAAAAATGTTTAAATATTCAAATAAGCCAGGCCAAAGCCTTATTTAAATGAATTTTTAAGTCATATGGATTTCATTCTTAACTTTGACACACTTTACTATAAACGTAAGTACCTTCAGCAGGCTCTATGTATCTCACCCGCTCGCCGTCGTGTATGATGCCTCTTACACCGTGGCAGGTCGATAGCGCCACCCACGAACTCTCCTTGCCTCTCACCTTACCGGAGTACTGGCATATGTCCAGCTCCTGGAATGTTATTAAATTGCCAAGAATTTACAAATGTAATATACTTGATATACTCAAAACGTAAAATTAGAAGTACAATTTAGTAAATATACATAATATAATATGTAAAACTTTGTTTCACATAGAATGCTTCATAATTTAATTATATAGAAACATCAATGAGTTTCTAAGGTTAGCTACATACATACTAGCTACACGCTACACACATACATACAAAACTTCACGCTCTATCCCTAGCAGGGTAGTCAGAGAGAACGAAGCGCCAAACTTCTCGCTAGACAAAGCGTTCTTACGATCACATTATATTACCATTAAATGTTACCATTTTTGTTGTAGAATTATTATTTCTATCGAGCAGCAAGCCAAAGAGTACTTAATTTACGAGGACTTCCATTTTGTAAAAATCAAATTAATTGTTAAAGCTTAATAAAATGTACCTCTGGGGTAGGCTTGTGCAACACAGATTTTCCATCTTTCTGGTAACTGATGATATGGTCTCCGCCCACCAAGGCGGTGTTCAATCGCAAGTCTAGAACATTTTGTTGTCCATCTATGTCAACCATCATCGTCACCTCCGGATGATGCAAACCTTCCTGAAACAGAGAAAAGAATACAAAAAAAAGGTTTATATAAACTAAATCGCTACTTAGTAGAAGTCGCTACTTCATCCTACATAATTAACTGTCATTATTGATAGTTCACGCATTATCCCTTACTTAGCAAGGCACCTGCCTTTTGTCCATCTGCCTAGATGGATTCCCAGGAACCGCAAGATCCCAGTGTTAAGACACTTCATTGATAATTGGAAGAAGGAGCGGATCTCAATTGGAAAAGGGCCCCGTTCAGATAGAATTACCAAGTGAAAGTTAGAAAGGACTGGTAAAGTAACTAAAACAAAATCTTTACATAAATAAAGTACTCAGCTTATGAATTCTAAATAACATTGTTATTTACATATTACTTAATACAGAATATATATTGTCGGTCTATCCATTTGAACGAGCAATAGGTGCTCCTGTTATGTTGTAACGATTTTTAAAAGGATATAACAGGCTACATAATGTGGAATATAGGCTGTATTTATCTTGAAATTCCTGCGCGAAAGAAAAAATTAAAAATAATTCTGGTGTATTTTTGTTTTAAAATATAATTCTTGTGTATTTTATTGGGACTTAAAATATTTTTTCATAGTCAGAAACCCAAAGAAACGTCGATTAAGAGGGATAGGTGGGAACTTGAAAAACTAAGGAAAGAATTTTAATACTCATATAATTATATATATTTTTACCGCATATTTAGTGGAGGCGAGCTGTCTTTTAGTCCTGGCAAAATGTAGAACAGGCTGTACCAGTTCATGACGAATGTCAGCGGAATCAGGATTACCTAAAATATACGTTTAAATTTTAATCTCATTTAAACATTTATTTATGAAATAAATAAAAAATTTTTCAACATTATTATTGCTATTGTCTTAAGAATATGGAACTTCATTTTTGTAGGGCAACACTATATTAAAATTTGTTTGAGGAAAATCATTACAAGTGTCCGGAATTTCTTGTGAATAATATGAAAGGAAATCAGAATATTATCCTTGTTGTTATGTGTATATATAAAAAATATTCATATTTAGCAAAATTTTTAAGAAAAGGCTAAATTATAGACGCAAGCTTGATTTACCACGTGTTTCTAAATTCCTAAATTAATGTATTCACTTAAAAATATCTAAATAAGTAATGAGAAAAAAATAGATAAAAAAAAACCTTTTATCATCAATCACTACAAATAATCAATAAAGTATGAAAAAATTACAATAACATAATACGTACCTATAATTTGTATACAATTTGTTCTTAATAAAAACAAAACTACACAACATAGAAAATAAAGGAACATGTTAATATGCGTCTAACTTAGTTTCTTATTCAGTTCTCACTTCTCACACAAATAAGGTAATATCTGAAACCTGTTAACATGTTGAATGAATAAATATCACGCCTTCAACAACGCTAACAATTGTCTATGTCCACTTGTGAACATAAAATTCTAAAACTGAGTCACGCACACCTCACAAACACTTACGCGGAATCTTACCGACTGACGGTAAAAACCGACTACTTCTATATTTATTATAATTTTCTCAAGGATACCATGCTTAACGAAGCTTTTTTATAATATTTAAACAAGGATATTGTGCTTAAGTAATTCATTTTATTTCGAACTTATAAATAAAAGTTTCATTTTTCTAACATTTAATGGATCATAATTCACTTAAGATGTTGAAAGAATTTGAGACAACATTTATTTCGTACTTTACACAATGTACTCTACACAATAAAGCTTTTCCATTATAGTGATATTACCACTGTGTCTTAGAATATAAGAAGCATTATTAATAATTTAAATTATTTTGAAATACCACTAATGCAATTTAATTTTTATTTGCATATTTTAGTTTTAACAGTTTCGATTAAAATCATCAAAAGAAGTACCTCGACTCGCTTATTACAATTCATTTACAACATGTCATCTTAATTAGAACGATGGCGTAGTTATCTATGTCAAGGACACATTAAAAGCTAATTTTAAAGAAATATGACTGGAGGATGCTTGTGTACGATTCACCAAAGAAAACCATAAATGGCGGCCGTCTGCGCATGTACACTCATGAAGAAAAGTCTTAAGGGTTATCATTTTTTATATAATTTACGTAGTATTGTAAACTATATAACCGATCATGCTACAATCTTTTTGAAATTTTCTTTGTTGGGTAACGTAAGCCAATGCAAAAAACGTGCACTGATTTTAATAAGGCCCTTCTGTATTAGTTGAAAAAAATTCACCATAAAGATCAATTTAATGAAAACCTGATCAGTAGTCATTAAAAGAAAAACAAAAAAAAACACATTAAAAGAAAGCTCATATGTTAAATTTATTCAAAACAAAACACAAACACGTACCAAAAAGCCATGGATGACACCTGGTCTTCTCTGATATATAAGTAAGAGAAATAACATATAAAAAAAAGTTAAAAGTAACCGAGACAATGAAATGTTATAAAAGATATCGCACTCACTCCAATAATTTGATAAAAAAGTTAAAATGCAATTATGATAGGGAGCTCATCGACTACAAATCTAAAAAGTCTTTAGAGTAAAATAAGTAAAAAAAGCCTTCCAAAGTTAACAGTAATGGTTTACTGAGCATAAAATCATCACCAGATCAGATTCTGTCATAAAAATGAAAAAAGCTAGCAAAAAAATATAATCCTTAACTTACCTCAGGCTGCTAAACCTCCATCTGTTATAAAGTCGATATTGTTTTCTTTTGCTCTGCTTGAGACAGATACTACGGAAGTGGAATCTGTTATTATGAATTTAATGTCTAACAGTGGCCTTGGATGTGATAAAATTACAAAAACGTTTTTTAAAACTAGCTCGACATATTCTTACTCCAATTATTTGTCACTAGGTGAATCTGTGTTTTAAAAAAGGGAGTCTTCTCTTGCCTGCTAACATATTCTATCATAACTTCAGGTGGTATAATAGTAAGACGAGTAATCATAAAGGTTGCGATAACAGTAATACGAGTAACTATAGACCTGTGAGTACTTTCTGATCTTGCTAAAATCATAGAAAAAATATTTAACTCAGGCTACTGAATTAAAAAGAAAATTTTAAGATTATTTATACGGATTATTAATATGGTTTTAGACGCAATAAAAAGACAGAAAATGCAATTGTCGCACTGACTTTTCATATCACTGAAGTTCTAGATAGTTTAACTATATTTTTAGATCTAATAAAGGCTTTTGATACTGTATCCACTCCAATTCTCTTAAAAAGGTGGAAAGTATAGACATTAGAGGCACCTCACTATTGATATATAAAGATTATCTCAGCGATAGAAAACAGAGTAAAAATTGGGGATTATATGAGCAGTAATTCCGTAGTGCGTTTTGGAGTCCCATAAGGAAGCGTCTTGGGGCCCCCGCTGTTTCTACTTTACGAATGACTTATTAAATCTAAACACTTATAATGGTAGAATCTTTGCCTATGATACTACTGTTATGTTTTCGATTCCTTGGAAACGCGCGCCACGCGCACACACGCACGCACGCACACGCACACGCACACATATACACACGCACGCACTCACATATTTTGAAAAAAATGAAAAGGGTTGGTGTTGTTATTAATAATCGACGTGCACTAGTGGTTTTTTTGGACCGTCTGAACTGTCGTGGCGCAGAGGCGTAAGCGTCTGCCTGTAAACGCGACGGTTTGAGGGTTCGATTCCCACTCGGGGAAGATGGATTTTTCTATTTTCATTTCGGATGGAGCAACGGAGTGTCTTAACACTAAGTTCACGTGGTTCCTGCAGTTCCCTCTACCTACCCTGCAATACGCTGGATAAAGCGTGAACATAAAAAAAAAGCAAAAAAAATCTCCATACTAACTCAGTCTAAATGAATACACATAACTTTAGAAGGAATTCTTTATTCTAATTAACCTCTTCAAAAAGATAATACATTTTAATAAAACAAAGCTTAACTAATAAATAATGAAAATGTTTCACAAAGGTCTACTTACAAATATTATTAATAGAAAACTTCAAAATGAAAACAAAATTGTACTTAAAGTAAATTTATGATAATTATAGCAAAGAAATATTAAAGAACAAAGAAATTTAATTATTTTGTTACAACCAAAAATATTAGTAACAAGAAATATACGAAAAAATATATACCTAAATGTCAAAATAATAAATTAAGGAAAAAGTAAAAATAAGAATGTGTAAGGAAAGAATGGTAAAAAAGATATGTGACGCAAAAGTGAGCGGTAAGAGAGGTAAGGGGAGACCTCGGTTGATTTTTGAAAACACAATATCGAAGATACTGGAAGAAGGTCACGTAAAAAGCATGAGGACTCCCCGGAGAGTATGTATGAAGAGGTTAATGACAGTGGACGAGGCGAAAGAGGTATGCAGGGACCGCAGCGTTTGGCGCTCCGTTCTCTCTGATTACCCCGCTAGGGATAGAGCGTGAAGCTATATATGTATGTAAACTGTTCATTGTTTTGAGAATAGTCAACGAATCTCTTAAATATAAAGAAAAATCAAATATAAATTTTAGTACGTAAAGTTATTTTTCTTTAATAATTATAAACATTTCTTATAATTGTTTATGCATCTGTATTGTCATTTACCTCTGTCATATTATTATTAAATAAACTTATTATTAATTTGAATGTAATAACTGCTTCAGGATACAATGTACAATACAATGTAATATTAAAATAAGATATTATTTTCTTTTAGACTTTGAGAGAGTAGATGTATACATACATATGCAGTACATATATCTTGTGTATTTACATATATTTATTACAATACATTTAAACAAAAAAAAATGCACATCAGTAAATGTAAAGAGTATTGAAAATATTATGGCCTTTTTTGAAATCAAACTTAAATGCTGCTAACTTTATGAATTCCTTAAATGACCTTGAAAGTAAATCATACAAAAATATTATAATAACGGGCGATATAAATATTATATAGTAAGAGAGTTAGGAGTACAATAACAGATATAAACATGTCTTAATGTTGTCAACGCATGGTCTTCTTCCAGGGCATTGTCTTTCAACTCGAGGTAATTATAATTAATTAGGTAATAATAGATAATCTTGACCAATTCATCTTAAAATTAAACAAAAATAGTTGTTCTTCGTATATAGCAACTAAAAATAGGTCTATAACCAAACATGCTACAATCTTTTTAAAACTTTCTTTGTTTTTTTTAGCTTCACGCTTTATCCCGCACATGGCAGGGTAGGCAGAGGAAACTGCAGGAACCATACGAATCTAGTGTTAAGACACTCCGTTGCTTAGTCTCTGCTTTCTCTGTCCTCGCTTTCCGCCTTTTTCGAGGCATTGCGTGTTGACTGGCGAAACTCAACGCCGCGCTTCGCCTAGTTTCCAGAGCGAAGAACATAAAAATAGAAAAATCCATCTTCCCTAAGTGGGAATCGAACCCACACACCGTCGCGTTTACAGGCAGACGCTTACGCCTCTGCGCCACGGCAATCCTCAAAACTTTCTTTGTTGAGTAACGAAAACCAATGCTCCAAAACTAAAACGTGTACTGATTTTAATAAGGCTCTTACCGTATTAATTGAAACAAAAATACAATATCTATTATATTATAAAGATCAATTAATTGAAATTTTGATCAGTAGCCATTGAATTATTAAAAGAACTTTTACTTCATTTATAATTTTAACAACTTTATAAAGGCTAGTTAATACTATGTTTGAAATGACGGTCGCCGTTACAGCCACACCTGTATTATGTGAAAAAATCGAGAAGGGTTGGTGTTTTTTTTTTAATAACTGACATGCAATAGGGGTTTTTTTTATATTAATTCTGTTTTTAAATATTTTTTCTCACAAAGATCAGGTTTTTTTTACATTCTTTATATTATAGCAGGATTGATCGATCTCTAATCTTTAGCAATAACTTTCTGTTAATTGGTAAATTGAAATCATCTATTCTCTTAAAGTAAAAAAATATTCATACTAACTCAGTCTAAATGAATAAACATAATTATAGAAGGAATTCTTTATTCTAATAAGCCTCTTTAAAAAGATTACACATTTTAATAAAACAAAGCTTAACTAATAAATAATGAAAATGATTCACAAATGTCATTCAATATATATCACAATAGAATATATTATGTTTACTTAAAAATATTATTAATATAAAGTTAAAAAATTGAAAACAAAATTATACTTAAAGAAAACTTATGATAATTATAGCAAAGAAATATTAAAGAACAAAGAAATTTAATTATTTAGTTATAAGCAAAAGTATTAGTGTGAAAATATACGAAAAAATATACCTATACCTAAATGTAAAATAAAAAAGTAAAAATAAGAATGTTTAATCGTCTGTGACGAAATGATAAAAAAAGATATACGACGCAAAAGTGAGTGGTAAGAGAGGTAAGGGGAGACTGTTGAAAACACAGTATCGAAGATACTGGAGGAAGGTCACAAAAAGCATGAGGACTCCCCGGAGAGCATGTATGAAGAGGTTAATGACAGTGGACGAGGCGAAAGAGGTATGCAGGGACCGCAGCGTATGGCGCTCCGCTCTCCCCGACTACCCTGCTAGGGATAGAGCGTGAAGATATATATGTATGTAAATCTTATCATTGTTTTGAGAAAAGTCAACGAATCTCTTAAATATAAAGAAAAATCATATATAAATTTTAGTACGTAAAGTTATTGTTCTTTAATAATTATAAACATTTCTTATATTTCTTCTTAAATTGTTTATGCATCTGTGTTGTCATTTACTTCTGTCATATTATTATTAAATAAATTTATTATTTATTTGAATCTAATAACTGCTTTTGGGATACAATGTAATATTAAAATAAGATATATACTTTGTAGATGTATACATACATATTCAGTACATATATCTTGTGTATTTACACATATTTATTACAATACATTTAAACAAAAAAAAATGCTCGTCAGATAAATATAAAGAGTATTGACGATATTATTCAAATTACACACACACTACAGATATGTAACAATGGCCTTTTTTTGAAATATTTTTTTTTCTGAAGAAAAGAAATAATAGCAGTTGTTAAAATGTAATTAATTAAGTTAATTTAAGGAATCTCGAAAGCATATTGAAATGCAATTTGTCTAATGTTTCAGCTTCAATGGCTTTCTTGGCCATATCCTCCTTGTATTGTGCCAATCGCTCCTCGGCAAACATTTTAGCTCCTCTATGTGACATGGTTTTTACATGTACCAACATATCTTCCCAAGATGTCTCCACAGTGTTGCAGAAACCGCAGTGAAATTTGTTTTCTCTTATCTAAAATAAAAACATAATTGAAAAAGAACCGCCGTGGCGCAGAGGCGCAACGTCTGCCTGTAACGCGACGGTTACTGGGTTCGATTCCCAGTCGGAGAAGATGGATTTTTCTATTTCCATTTTCTTCGCTCTGGCATCTAAGGCAAAGCGCGACGTTGAGTTCCGCCACTTAACACCAATGCCTCGAAAACGGCGGAAAGCGGGGGTGGAGTAAGCAGGGACTAATTAACGGAGTGTCTTAACACTAGGTTCGTATAGTTCCTGCAGTTCCCTCTGTCTACCCTGCCATGTGCGGGATAAAGCGTGAAGCTATAAAAAAAATTGAAAAGGAAATAATTATATAGCTATACTAGAGACATTTACATAATTATGTCCGAACTGGATATGTGGAACTAAAACTTAAATAAAATTTTAATATTATAAAACATACCTCTCTAATAAACTCAGAGTCTATTTCAGTAATCAGAAATATTTCATTTGTTTTTCTTGCATGGTTACAACATTCAACATGCTGTTTAAAGTCAGCCTCTATGACATTTTCTTCACACACAACACATTCTATTAAATTATTAGTCTTGATAAAACATACCATACTAAACATATTAATCACAAATTTGTTATTTATAATAAAATCTTGAAATATGCTATTTTCAACTGCCGTTAAACTTGCAATAAAATCTATAAAAAGTGTTTTTTTAAGAGTAACTTTTTTATGTTTTTTGACACTTTGAACGTGTTTTGGCAGTTTCTCGGAGACATTGTTTTTAATATTTGTACTGGGGGTAATATTTATTTTACTATCATCATTTGTTTCGTCACATTTTTTTTCTAATTTGGTCTCCTGATTATCCTGTTTAATGTGCACTGGGCTCGTGAATAACATGTTTTTGCTCTCGCTCACATTCACTTTACCTGAATGAAAAGGCATTTTCTTATTTTGTTTTTTGCCAATTTTCCTGTGTTCTTTTATATGGTTGTTAATAAAATCATAGTTAAATTCCAGTGTGTTACCGCATTTCTTACATGTAGCAGTATTTGATTCAAAATTTATATTAATATTTTGCTTTTGAAATTCATCAACAAAATCCAACAAGATTGCACTATTCTGAGCAATATCACCATCGACAGTTTCTGGTGATATTAAAGCATTTTTCATATTTTTAGACTGTTCTATGCGTTTTTTGTGACATTTAAGTATAGTTTGATGATGCTTTCCCTTGCCATGCTCAACTACCTTCAAAGGACTCATGACCCAGTTACAGAGGATACACCAACACCGTCCATTTTCATCGTAAGTAATGTAATCAGTTGCATTTAATACCTTACAGATTTGCTCATCAGACATTTCATCAACAGTACATTTTATAATCCCTTTTTTGAGGACATTCTTCTGCGCTTTTTCTTCTTTAGCCACAATGTCACACTTGTTACTTGCAATTTCAGTATTAAGTTTAATGATTTCTTTTTGTTTATCCTTTACTTGACTTTCATTTTTGCATTGTTGTTTAATTGGTTTTTCTAAAATTGTAACATCTAATTTGACTTCTACTAAATTTTGAAATTGTTCACAGCATTCTTGGTACTTTTTTTTATGTTCATTTTCATTGAAATGTGCCCTTAAATTATTTATTGATGACACTATATTGCATGTTAAGCATTGAAAAGTTGTTTCATCAATCTGTAAGTAATAAAAATGTAACAATTAAATATTCTTTATTGCATTAAAAAAAAAGATATGATAGACAGAAACATAGAAATATCATTAGCAAAGGTAGACTTATCTCTATAAAAGATTTCTTCCAGCCAACCTGTGAAAGTGGGTGAAAGCAGAAAGTATGAGAAGACAGAAAAATGCAATATAAGGTTTGAAAAAATAATAATAATAAAAAATCAATACATAAGGCATAGAAAATATGCATACATACACACCCATAAGTAAATAGACATATACTTACATTAATATATTCATATATATACATACACACATACATATATACACATAAAAAATATAATATAAACGAAACATAGTTAAATTAAGATTTCAGATACTTTTAAGTTCATTAAGTAAGTGTTTTATTGCTAAAATATTTACTATACAAAAAGTATCATATAAGGAAGCTAGAAAGTTATTTTGAGCCACTTATAATATATATATAAATAAAAAATCACTAATTTTCCAATTAGTATCACATAAATGTTAATAAAATATTATTATATTATATGAAATTTAATACCTTACGATAAAGATGTTTGTTTTCAATAAGTTCAACTTTAATTTGAATCAATTTTAAAATATGGGAAATGTCATTTTTGTGCTCGTCTTTGTTATCATATTCTAAATTGCAAATAGCGCAGGAGTTTTCATAGAGTCCATGCCAAGATTGTTCATTTATCACCATTTTATCAAAAGCTATAACAACATTATCTTTTTTTCTTAAAACATTGTGTTTTTTTAAATCTAAATGTAACGGTTCTAATATATGGATGCGGACTTTTGCCAGAACTGGCAATAATTTATTGCATAGCTCACAAAAATATTTGCTGTTAATCTGAAAGATAAAATCTTGAGTTATATTTAAACTATTTTGTTTATTATTATTTTCTTTTAATGTCTTCACACATTATCCCAAATATGAGCAGGCAATCAGCCACTATAGGGTTTTGCTGTCTGCTTTTAATTTGAGACTTGTCGATAATTTATATGGTTTAAGTATTTAGAGATCTAAATATACTGTGAAACTGATATGATTGTAATATGTAATTACTATGAAACTAACTGACTGTTCGCAATATCGGCTGATTACTTAACAGATAAACCTGAAAATGTCAGGATTTTCAGAAAAATACACAACAAACAAACAGAAACATTGGAATTATTTTATGTTTGTGTAACACAAAATATGATCCAAAACCTCAGGGTTCATGAAATTTAAACTATTAAAAAAAATTACAATAACCAAGTAAAATACATTAAAAAAAATTGTTTGAGATAGACTAATATAAGTTAAAACCAAGTAATTCGATTACTTATGCCTTCCCTCTACCTACTTCACTTCACCATAAATCATGCAGATAACATTAAATGAAATTTAAAAATAATATCCTATAAATTACTTATATCTAATAATAATAAAAGTTCACAAACCTTTTTAATACAATCTTCTTTAAAATCATCAACATATGTGGTTGCTTCTAACTTACTTATATGTGTTTCTTTAGCTATATGTGAGATAGTTTCATCTTCATCTTTGAGATAATTTTCGCAAATCAAGCAGAAATAATCGACGTAACCCGTCAAAATTGCATTCTTGCTGAAGTTCGGTGCCATTTCTAATTCCTATAAACTAAGATAATTTATTTTAGGTAAATTGTAACATAAACTTGTCAATTACCTAATAAAACCATTACTTTACTTTATAAATTTTTATGTAGGTAGGTCCGAAATACTTATTAGGTACTTACTTTTTTATTAAAAGGAAGATATAAACTGGTATTAATAACAGTATTAATATCAAAATGAATATGCACACGTTTCACTTAATTATTACTAAGCTTCAATGTGGTCGCGTAGAAATACAATACAATAAACAACTATATAAAATGTGTAGAAGTATTGGAAGTCTAGAAGTAGGCTCTTTGAAATATAAACCGGTAACTCCCAGAACAACTCCCAGTGTTGCTACCTGAAATACATTTAATGTAATTCTTTTATCGTATTAAACTTATTTTGTAAAATAAAATTTCATATAATAATTTCAAATTATGTAATAACCTTATTTGTTATTTATTTAAAAATCTTAATAATTTTTTTCATAAAACTCCTGTCTTGACGTAACAAAATTGATTATATAACTAATTATCTAATTGAACAAAATTATCAATTTCATATGCATTTCTTTAATTTTTTCTTATTTTCAAAGTAATTTTAAATTAATAAATTTTATATGACATAATTTTATGATTTAAGATTAAATTTTTTTATTTAAATTTTTCTTTTATTCTATACCTATAGCTTCATAATTAACATTTATTATCTGTGGTAGACACTAAACGCTTTTATTGTTAAGAAAGCGGTATATGTAAAGTACGCGCGTGTTTCGTTGTTTAGCGTAATTTGTACACATTTTTAGGTAGTAAAATTCATTTAACAGCTCAAAATGTAAGTATTCTCTTAATATGTTAAAATTGAATTAAGTTTTTAGTGTTTGTTTTTGTTTTAATACTGTATTACTGCTCTAGGGCGAGTACATCGAAGCCACGCTCAGAAATGACTTTGGAAGAGTTATCAAAGATTGAAGAGGAAGAATTTAGTACTGGTCCTCTTTCAGTTCTCACGCAGTCCGTTAAAAACAATACACAAGTATTAATAAATTGTAGAAACAACAAAAAATTGTTGGGTCGTGTGAAAGCTTTTGACCGACACTGTAACATGGTTCTGGAGAACGTTAAGGAAATGTGGACAGAAGTTCCTAGGACTGGAAAAGGGAAAAAGGTATTTTAGGCATTTAAATTTTTCTTCATCTATTTATAAAAAATTGTATCTTACCTAAAATAACCTACAAACGCAACCTAAGATTTAGTATAACAATTAATATACTTCATATTAAAATGAAAACATTTTTAAGAGTTTTGTTTTTATGTTAACACTTGAATCATAGACAAATCTGTGAGCAGTAATACTTATTAACAAAACAAAATTAATTTGCAGGGCAAAGCAGTGAACAAGGACAAATTTATTTCTAAAATGTTTTTACGAGGTGACTCAGTAATTTTGGTGTTAAGGAATCCTCTTGCAACTGCTGCTGGAAAGTAAACTTAGATTAAATATTGCTACAAAACTAAAGTGTTCTAATTTTTTAAGAAGACCAATGTCAGTATATTAAGTATAAATAGTATCATTATGATACATAAAACTTTGTACCAACTTTAAGAAATGTAAGTTTAATTTTTTCATTATAATATAAAGGAAAACAGATGAGAAAGACAAAGATTGTTTTATTTCCACTAAAATTATTTTAAGATAGCTCTATAAACTTTTTCCGCAACTCAACATGCAATGGCTTGACAGAGGTGAATAGTGGGGAATCAAGGGCTAAGCAACGGAGTGTCTTAATACTAGGTTCCCACGATTCCTGCAGTTTCCTCTGCCTACCCTGCCATGTGCAGGATAGTGTAAAGCTAAACAAAAGTGTGAAAAAAGAAATGTGCATAATACTCACCTATTATCATAATTAATGTGATTTATACATAACTAATTATTGTAATGTAAAATGAATACAAGTTTTAATTCCTGACCTGATAAAGGGAATCATAACTTGGAAGTAAAAAAATAAGGCATGTATAAATATAAAGTCCATCTATTAGATTGTTCATATAAAAGGAACAAAACTTGAATCCAATGGTTTAGGTCTATATTTTCAGGTATAGATTTTCAGTTCAATCAACAACTAGATTTTTTAGTAATTTTAATTTACTATATTTAAATTAATGCTAACTTTCATAGTATTATGAAATAAAAAATATATACTTTATTGCACAACTTAAATTAAAGAGCAAAAAAGTAAATAATAAAATAAAAGAAGTACAACTAGGCGACCTTATCGCTTAAAGCGATCTCTTCCAGGCAACCTTTGGAAGTTGGAGTTGTATAAGGATGGGCGGTGCATTAATAAAGAAATACATAAATATATATACATATACATACATATATATACACATACATACACATATATACACATACATACATATACATATATACACATACATACATATACATATATACACATACATACACACTTTCATATACATACATACACATAGATACATATATATTTATATATAAAACTACACATATGACATACATTATACTAAATTGAAAATAATACATAGCAATACCCCGTACAACTTTCATAGTATTATGAAATAAAAAATATTATAGGAGTAGGAATTTAGGGACAAAAAAAAGTATTAATAAACACAAGTTTATTTTTATGTAAATATATGTTTATTTATAAGCTAATCAAATCTCCTATACCGTTATTTATAATGTGCAAAGAAAAGACAAAATTACAGTCTCAAAATAATAAAAGCTAGCGCATTCAAACAAACTCCAGACACACTTTCTTTGGTTATATTTACACATTGTACATATAATATAGGTACATATACTATATTATAGTCTACCTTATTCCATTATCACAAATATTGATATAACATACATATCAATTCCAAAATCTTCTGGTTTATAAAGTATTAAATTTCAATATATTTTTTAACAGTCTGCGTAACATATTATTACTCAAGAAACTTGGTATTGATCGTTATTGTTACATGTATTAAGACTAAAAAAAATTCAATACTAAAATAGATACATAGATTTACTAACAGGTAAATCTACTATATTTTTAAAATAAGCATATTTGTCACCAAAAAGAATACTATAACTACATATTTAACTTTAAATAGCTACATGACTTCCCCCGCTATAAATATCAATCTTTTTTATATATTAATAATATAATACTAAATTAAATCTAATAAGCATATGAATTATGAATATAGAACATACATATATAATATTTGTGACATCTCTTCTACTATTAAAACTCTCATTAATAATATATAAATATTATTAACTACATCATATACATATATTTATGTTTTTGATTATGAATTTATTGCATGAAGAGTTATATTATATATTTTTCATATTTTGACAGTTCATTCACTTGCGACATTTCAGCACCACAGATTTGTACAAGCTGGCAGTGAAAATGGACGTTTAGCGTTATAATATAATAATTGCATTGGTATTGAGAGCATTATTGATTTATTTACAACAGTTTCTTTACAATCTTAATAAGGTAAAATATTTAAGTATAAAAGTTAACCTTGCTGTTAATTAAAAATTCCTTTTAAAGCAAGTTATGATAAAAATGACAACTTAAGTATGTGTAATGGGGTTATTGGTATAAATGCAAACTCTTACATGAGAAATATTTTGATAATTTAAAGGAAATGTTACCAAATTATTTCTGATGCATGTTTTTATATAATGAAGTAACTAGCTATAAGTTTTCTAAAATAAGGTATCTACAGAAATAATGGGAGGGAGTATCCAGAATTATCAACAAAAAAAATACATTTTCAACAATACTCCCAACTTATTAAATACTACTTATTAATAAGCTACACACATTAAGTCTAGCACCATAGCAAAATATTTAAAAATTACTAAGACTCAGATCTCATTAAGAAGCTTTTTGTATAGCATGTAAATAAGTAATTTAATAATTATTTGAATTGAATGAATAATGTGACTAAACAAAATAATATAAGCTTCTGGAAGAATTTCCAGTACAAAAGCCTATAATTGTTAATATATCATATATGCGGAATAAGGGACCAAAATATCAATACTAATTATAGTCAGCAATCATCATAGAAACTTATTGAGACTTTTCATGTCCCAAGTCAAAATATGTTGGTTAGATCATTTTTGATTCTAAGGATGCAATGTTAACTAAAATTATAAAAGACAAATAAAACAAAAGAAAAATTATGTTTCTTACTAAGATCCATATAAATAGTACATTATTCTTGGGTCACATATTATTTAGACATCTTTTCATCTAAGCTGTATTTTTCGAAGGCATAACCCAACTTCTATAAATATTAAACATTATTTTAAGACATAACTGCATTCTATAATTCTTTACACACTTTTCGCAATATTATTTTTATAAAAATACAAATTATTACTAATTCCTATTTACGATTAAGACACTTCAATGACTAACTAGAATATTTACAAGCTTAAGATAACCATTGTAATTTATAAACCAAATGTTGTTCAACTAATCTAATATGTACAATAAAACTATCTTTTTCCAAATCACCACCTCATAAGTAAAGTATGAATTTTAAGTAGCTTACATATTTTGTATTATGAAAGACATTTCAATTTTCTAACTAAATATAATTTAGTTAATATAATGTCAACATTCTCATAAGTGTAAACCTTTCAGTTGTAATCAGGAGCTAGTAATGTCAATTGAGTAGTAAATAGCATATCTGAGTGTAACTTAAGAAATCTTTATCACAATTAAGTATTCACATAGTTTTATGCTTGAATGAATTATGTAATATTTATAAAAAAGTTAATTTGAAAATGATTTCAGATGAGGCATATAAGACTCGTTTTAAAAATAATCGACTAGATACTTACTGTTATGCACTTTCCAGTTACAACAAAGCGTTTAATATTAATAAAGAAAATATTTAATTTCTATTAATTTTACTTTACCAGTCTTCTTAGGTTCGCTATTCATTTTCCCATACAAACCTCCTTACATGATTAATTAATTTATAAATATGTATGAAAAATAATTTACTGTACTGTATTATATGTAACGTGAAATCAATTAAATAAATATAAAAAATTAAATAAATATAAATATAAAGATTTCATTTTTTCGTCGTAATTTCTTTGCCTATTGATTTTCTATTTTCAAATTTTTGTTGTAAACTCGCAACATTTGACGGTTTCGTTGACAGTTTGGTTGCGTTCGGTTTCACGGTAGAGTCAGTCTTTTGTATTATCGTACTGGGTTTGGGAACTACTTTCGGTTTATTTTTATTTAAGCTGTCCGCTAACGCTTTGACATTTGTATCCGCTTTGGCGTTTCTATTTAAAGGCACATTCTTATCTTTGTTTATGCTCGACGAGGAATTTGTTGGTTTCAAGGCTGGAGTTGTATTTCCAGATTTTTTTTGTGAGGAAGGCGTGGGCCGTAATGGCGGTCGATTATCCGTTTTTACTGTCGAAGGCTTTGACGGAACTTTGGGCGGTTCCGCTGTTTTATTATTATTTATAACATCTGGCGCTTTAACGTTTTTGGCGTCAGCTACAGCACAACTTGAAACCAAGTCTGGACTGTTCGATATCGTTTTTGTTAAATTTTTGTTAATACTTTTAGGCGATGGAGGAACTGTTTTAAATGTCGAAGTTTTTAGACCAGGAGGTGTCACTTGTCTAGAGAAAGTCGGTATTTTCGAATTTACCTTCATAATGGGTGACGGCGGTTTTTCTATTTCTTTGTTATCATCTTGTTTCTGCATATACGTCGGTATATTCACAGCAGATGGATGTAAGTAACCGCTACTTGTGGTCGACGCATTAGACTTTGGCTCTGAATTCCCATAGACACTTTCAGGCCTTTTATAATCTGTGTTCATGTACGTGCTGTCTCTGTTGCTGTCTGCATTTTTATCTTTTTCTTTCTTTTGCGCAAAGTTAGATGCGGAGTAAATGGAATCGAAGTGACGATTTTGTATTTCATTCACAATTTCTCCCAGTAATCCCATACTTTCAGTGCTTCCGGAATTAGATGAAATAGGTTTAGGAACCTTGTATTCCGCAGGAGATTGTGAAGATTTCAAAGGCAAGTTTCCAGGAAGGTGTTTAAAAGGTTTCTCGGGGCTTTCTTCAATAATTGCATAGATATTGTCACCTGACTCCTCATCGATGTGAGCAAGCGGTGCCGGTTTTTCTTCAATACAATCGACATAATCTGTAGATTTAATATCATTTTGTAGTTTTGGTGTTTGGTACATTGATGTAGGTACATCATTAGGTTTGTTTTGATTAGGAAGAGGTGGAGGAGGGGCTGTGGGTCTCCCTACACAGGATAAAGGCCTGGGCACACCTGGTGCTTGTCGCATCGACCCAAAACTTTGTATGGCTGGTTTCTGTGTTAAAGGAGCTCGCATACTTTGTGCTCTATTCACAAACGCTTTAGGATCTTCACCGTCTTCAGAGTCCGATACAACAGGCACAGTATTTACTGGCAGTTCTATTTGCTTTTGTAGTATAGGATTTGATATTTGCAAATTTCTTAACGCCACTTTATCAACTTTAGCCATTTTTATTTGATTGTTCGCATTTTTGGGCAAAGAATGACTTCTTTCGACTGGGTTTCTTTCCTTCTCTTTTGGCTTTTCTTGTTTTAGGAAGGAAGCGATTCTATTCAAGGATATCCCTTCCTTTACTTTTTTAGGCTCCTCCGGTAGAGGTTTCTGTGGGACGTTATTTGAATGCATACTCAACGGTCTTTTTGGTAAATCTGACGAAAAATTTGGTACCGTTGGAGCTGCCCGTAAGGGGCCCAATGTTTTAGATCCTTGTAGTGGAGAAATTAGTTCTTTGGCGGTACACGTGGAAGCTTCCAGAATGGGACTCGATATAACTGGTCGTGGTGTGGCAGCGACGACGGGAGCCTCTTCTGTTTTGTCCGAACTCATTAGCGCTTTGATCCTGTTCTGGACGGAACTGTTTGCTCTTTTGACAGATGGACTTGATTTAGGGCTAGATTTCGTTGTATTAGGCACGACAGGCAATGGCGGTGCTGATCTCAACACTGGTTTCGTAGACTGACTAAGATTTTGACTATTGCTACCACTTCGATGCACTGGAGTTATTTTGGCGCTTTTCGTTTCATTCTTATTTTCGTTGTTAGTCGGTTGATTTTTATCTATTGGCGTAAGGGAAAATCCTCTGAAATTGCCAAAAAAGTTTACAGACGGATTGACATTTCCTGCTGGACTGTGATCTGAGTCACTCCTAAGTAGACTAGAGCTCATATCGTCAGGATTAGACAGTGTATGCACGTTAACTGGTTGTTGATTGTTTTGTGCATTATTTTGAAAGTTAGCAGCAAACTTGCTTGCACTTTTCGACAGACGTCTCTGTAGACTGTTCTTCTTTGGTGATTGCAATCTGTAAAAATAATTTTACTATGTAAATTTCTACTTAAATGGATAAATATTTTATCATTTTACAAATAAATACATATTTGAAGACAATTAATGTTATTTTTTTAATATTTGTTTAAAAAAAATATGGCATAAAGAATAAAATAAAACTACACTACTAAAGCAATAATTGGAAACTTCAAATTTTTTAAATACATTTTATGATTTTTCCTATATAAGCCTCTAAGAAAACGTTTAAATATTATAATAATTAATATTGTATAAATAGACATGCATATGAAATAAGAAAATGTTAGGAAGAACATGCTTAAGTAATAAAAAATGGCTTAATATTAGACATGCCAAGCCCAGAAATTAACCAAACGCACTCACCAAACAAAATTAACAGTTCCCATCTACAAGACTTACAAAGAAAATGTTAGAAAGAAGAAGAAAAGAAAATGGTACATTTTTAATACTTTATAAAGTAATGCTAAATGTATTTAAAAAAAATTACAATTGTAATAAAGTTGCATATAACTACAATTATATTAATTTGGAAAATATGGTGTAAAATTATCAAATGTCAAAATAGTATATTAAAATAAAGCATTATGAGATAGTACCAGAAAAATCAACATTTTTGTGTAATTGCTAATATCTAACTAAACTCTCAATAATAAGAAAATTAAGATTTTTCTTTCAAATTAGTTACTTTAATGTACTGAAATATTTTTACACTATACTATCCAAATTCAATATTGTAAAAAAATAATAAAAACTAAAAGAAAAATTTTAAATAAAACTAAAAAATAACATTGGACAAAAACAAATTAAAAAAAATAACAATCACAGACAAGAAATTGAGCACTAAACACGATAAACAAAAAATTAAAAAAAAAACACATGCTTATTATTACTTTTACAAACAAGCAAAACCTAATACTATATTATACTATGTTATATTAAGTTAATTAGCCCAAAGTTATTTCAATGATGAAAATATATGCACCATAATAGTAAATGATACTTCTTTATCTGTGCTAGCTATTACTATGATATTATTCTATAATAATCTTACTATATACATAATTTAACTAAAAATATTTTAATTTTATTATTTTAATTTCTATTACTTCACACTATTGCACTGGTCATACTAATTATCCACAAGAAACTCATAACAATATCTAAAATAGCTTTTAGTAGTTTTGATGAATTGTACTGTACTTTGATAAATAAAAATATATTTTTTTTATAAATTTGATTGAACCTTTATTGGATATTGGCAAATTTTAGTAATTTTACATTTATTTTTCAGTCATTTGATAATATTTAAAAGGCTATTTTATATTTATTTATTAACTTTTCTCAAATCGCTACGCTTTGGTAAATTAGACAAATCAATAGCAACAGGTCGATTGAATTTGTTTTTCAATTCTTTAACATTTAGTTGCACATCATTGTTTAATGCCGTTTCCTTATTTTTAACTATTTCAACACTTGACGTGGAAGATAAACCGGCTTGTACTATATTTACTTTATTAATATTACTATGTAAATTTGAATTTGAAGATTTATGTATATTATTTTTACTCACATTTTTAGTTTTCGTTTGAATTTCATTGTTAGATATAGTTTTGATAGGTTTTATATGAGAATGGTTAATGAATTCGTTAGTAGTTGACGCTAAACCTGTATTTATAATTTCAATATTTAATTTCTTTCTGCCGTCAGAATTATTCTCGTTTTTCTTCTTTTGAATATTTTTGACGTCAATCATTTCGTTGTCATCCGCCACTTTTATGTCGTCTTTATTTATTTTTCTATGGAACCTCTTTACTTCGCGTTTATTATCATTTTTGTTGAGAAACCTAACAAATTTTGGATACCAGCAAGTGTTTTTAAAATTGACATTACTTTTTAAGCTTTCATAATCGTTTTCATGTTCGCATATATTAGCGTAGATATTTTCCGTTTCTTTAGATTCTATAACGCATTTATTACATGGAACAGGTTGTTTCGGTTCTTTATTTTTACGGCCAAAAGTTAACAATTTAATAAAAGAGCTAGAACTTGAAAACGAGGAAAATTTGTTATTGAAGTAATGTTTGGAAGGTTGGTCTACAGATTTTACATTACTTTTACCCACATTCCTTTGGAACAAGTTCGATACGTACGTTTTCCTGGGTTTCTTCCACCAAACGAGGACGTTGTGTCTTGAATAATACATGAGGAAGAGGATCAAAAGTATCGACGGTACGATGCCGAGGAAGATGACATACATTGCCACCATGAAATTTCTTTGAACTGGAAAAAAATGAGATAATATTATGTTTAATATATAGATAATAAAAACTTAGTTTTTGTTTTTACACCTTAATTAAAAATAACAAACTGTATATAAGTTAAGTTAATTATTTTACACAAAATAACATCAAGATATGCATTTTATATAAGTATTTCTTTTGATAACACATTCTCTTATACCCATAGAAGACAAGCTACATACAAGCTACATATAACTTAATACTTAAAATAGTAAAGTTCAACTAATTGTAAAAAATAATTTATATTATTATAAATACATTAAAAATTAAAACCTTCTCTCTTAAAAGAAAGTGCAACTTAGATTACATACTTTTAAAAACAAATAAATAATATACATTAATGATTACTAATAGTAATATTAAATAAATAAAGAACTTACTACTCGAATCCGAGGCAGGGCCGGAGTCGACTGATCCTCCGGGACCAGGCAGGGCACACAATGGCGGAGCAAAACCGGTTTCACAATGACAGTGACCTGTAAACATTGATATATTTTTTTTTTAGCTTCACGCTTTATCCCGCACAAGGCAGGGTAGGCAGAGGGAACTGCAGGGACCATGGGAACCTAGTGTTAAGACACTCCGTTGCTTAGCCCCTGCTTTCTCCGTCCCCGCTTTCCGCCGTTCTCGAGGCATTGCGTGTTGAGTGGCGGAACTCAACGCCGCCGCGGAACGCAACATTGATATATAAGTTCAAATAATTTTATTCAAAACAAAACAACGTTTTTTGAACGTCAAACACATCACCACCGTTTCACTAAAGTTAGTGCCTCAGACCTGAGAAGAACCGACGCAAGAAACTCAGCGGGACATTTTTATATATGGTCTATAATTTTACATTGATTCTTTTTTGATAATGACACATTTGAGCACCAACAGATTGGAGCGAGCATCTCATTCCCAAGGTGTGTTGTCATTTAAAAAATCATTAATCAGGTAATAACCTTTAACACACGAACGTCTTTTCACAATTCTTTTAAATTGTGATATAGAGCATTGTTGGACGTTTTCTGGGATCCTATTGTAAAAGAGTACACACTGCCCCATGAAAGAGCGGCCTCGTTGCAATCTAGTTATCGGCGTTGTAAGTTTAAGCCTATTTCTAGTATACATATTATGTGAATCACCGATATATCTATATATCTAGATTACTTCAATTATTATCTATATATGAATATAAATCTAACTTAGATTATTAATATTGTCAGAAGATTTCAGTTGGGCAAATGCGCTAATCTCAGAAAGGCTCGTCGAAATGAAAAATAATATTTTTATAACAACAGTTTTAATGTTCCCTTAGGTCATGTTAATAGTTAGTTAGTTAACGTAACTCCTGAATGCAAGTATATAATGCAATAGGACTTTTGTTATAATTGGTATTATGATTAGTATAATAATTTACAGTTAAAAAGGACCAAAAATAAAAAAAGTTTTAAATTCCCTCTGCCTATTCTGATATACAAGCTGTGGATTTATCAATAAAGATAGTATATAGTAGCTAGCTTTTATAAATTGGTAAAATTACTAAATAAGTAATATTTTCAAAAATAAAATATTGTTATTTTCAAACAAAATAAATAATTAAATTATTGTTCCAAAACAAAAAGTCATTCGTCAAGTACGACGCAAGCGTACACTATCCTGTCAGAGCGAGAAAGAGATATATCTCCTTCTCTTTCAATTATTTTATAGTATGAGAGGTGACAGATTGACAACGTTTAATAGTATATTTGTTAGTACGAAATCTTTACGTCATTTATATTTAATTATGACAACCTCATACGTTACACAGCACGTATTAATATCGTGAAATGGGAACGATGATCCTGTGCCCAAATTATTGATAATTCTTAACTAATTTTTTGTATATAGCCTTGAAATATTTTACCCTATAGGTAGTATAAAAAAAATTACCTTCAGAATTGCAAACACCATGTCCGGAGCAATTGGACGGACACACTGACGTGTCTCGCCTCGCCATTTGTTCTCTGAACGCAGCTACTGACACACATCTTTGGTTTAAGCACATCTGTTTAATAAAAAAAAAATATAAATAATATATTTTTTTAATAAGAACAATAAGAAAAAGTTATATATATATAAAAAAAGTAATACATATATATATATATATATATATATATATATATATATATATATATATATATATATATATATATATATATATATATATATATATATATATATATATATATATATATATATATAACACTCACCCTATCGTCCCCACACTTAGCTCCATCCGGCACCATGCCAGGGTCTATGTCTGACAGACCCAAGTCAATCATAGCTGTGCGGCAAGTTAGTATTGTACCTGGAAACACACAATTATTACTAAACTACATATTAATAATATATACATAACAATAGTTTGTTATTTTAAAACTATATTGTTTCAAAATGTATTAAATAGTGGAATTTAATGATATGATTTCTTAAACAAATTTATTTTAGTGTTTTAAATAAAATTTATTATGTATTGTTAGAAACATACATTCTTTAAAAGATATTACAGTAAAGTTAAACTCTTCAAATCACAAGGAAAAAATAAGCCATTTCTCATGTTTTAATTTTTTTTTCCCACATTTCTCTGAATTTTCTCTATATTTAAATAAAATATTTTTAATTCTAGTAATTTAGTTAAGTTATGCTTTAAAAATAATGAGATAAATAAATAAATAAATTTACAAAACATACCATTATTATTAATAAATACAGCTTTCAAAGTAGACACTGATTCCATCCCAAACTCCAAGCGCTCGTTCAAGTGTTTACACTGTAGTAGTCCACACAAGGCGTCCTCTTTAGCACATTTGTAATAAACTGGCTGATCGCCCCTTTGATAGCCGCAGTTACCGTTTCTATATGAAATATATTTAAATGTTATTAAATATATATATAAATATATAAAATTAAATAAATATATTATATGCATGTTTTTTTTATATGTCTTCACGCTTTATCCCGCATATGGTAGGGTAGGAAGAGGGAATTGCAGGAACGATATGAACCTATTGTTAAGACACTCCGTTGCTTAGCAGGGACTGCTTTCTGCTTTTTTCAAGACATTGCGTGTTGAGTGGCGGAACTCAACGCCGCACTTTGCCTAGTTTCCAGCGAAGAAAATAGAAATAGAAAAAATCATCATCCCCGAGTGGGAATCGAACCCATAAACAGTCGTAACCCGTACAGGTAGACGCCTCTGCGCCACAACGGTCCTCAAATGAGTATGTATGTTAAAAGTTTATATTATGTCATAATTATCAACAATATAACGATTGTGCCTTAATTTATAAAGAGAGTGATATAAAATATATAGCATATATTATTAAATAATGTTACAACAAAAATATTTTTAAATAATTCAATGTAAAAAATATTTAAAGCAAAACTATAATTTACCCAAAATAAGTTACATACAATTTAGTTGTAACCTTTGTTACAAGTTTCTTTTTAAGAAATAATTATAGATGCAATACTTTCATAATCAAATTTTAATACTTAATTACAAACTTTAATATATTACGCCATCTTGGCACACTACAAAAACTTAACAACACTATGTAAATATAATGGTTGTAGGTTCAATTTACATTAAGGGCAATAACCTTTTGTCAGTTAATATAAGTAAGCATAAAAAAAATTATTAATTAAACAACTTACGAATCTCCCTTCAAATTAGACGACATATAGCATCTGATGTCAGACATTTCCCCCGTAGAGCCCCACAGGAGTCGACACTGATCTCTGTGTGTCCGACACGAGCCTTTTACACAGTATGCCTAGAAATATTTAAGCTAAATTAGCTTTTAAACGTTATGAAGCAAATTAGTTAGTATAAATCAAGAAATTATATTATTATTGGTTTTTTAATTCTAATATGAATATATTTTGTCTATTTTTTTCAACCATTTTGAAAAAAAAACAACCATTTTGGTTATTTTTTGTAGATACAAACACAGTTTTTTAAATAATAAGTTTGAATGTCGTACAATAAATTAACTATTTAAAGATCATTAGAAAAAGCAAAAAATTAAAAAAACATTAAAAAAAACAAAAAGCTACTTAAAGTATTTGTTAGTAACCATTATTATTATTATTGAAACACCACAAGCATCAATAAATTACCTCATTATTAGAGCAGGGCGTGGCGTCCATTTTGAAAACATCTTTCGGACAAAATTCAGAATAACCGCTACAGTATTCCGGCAAATCGCACTCCTTATCAGCCGACCGACACATTGTACCCGCTGACTTCGGTCGACATGTCTAATAATAAAAAAAAAATATTAAAAAAAAATCAAAATACATTTAAAAAAATTTTCAAAACTAAAGTTGGTAGGAGAGCTAGGGAGAGACCTCTGTTAACTTTCAGTAACACAGTATCGAAGATACTGGAGGAAGGTCACGTGATAAGCATGAGGACTCCCCGGAGAGTATGTATGAAGAGGCTAATGACAGTGGACGAGGCGAAAGAGGTATGCAGGGACCGCAGCGTTTGACGCTGCGTTCTCTTTAACTACCTCGCTAGGGATAGAGCGAGTTCAAAACGAATCAACAGTCAACAATTAACTGAAGTGAAATTCAAAATGTGGGAACTTGTTAGCATAAGTGACAGACATATGTACCAACATAACACCACAAAAATATTCGAAATTACGTAACTCGCCAAAATTCAAAATTCACATTACTTTTTGAACACACCTTGTACATACATATGTTCATTAATACACATCTTCAAGCTCTATCCCCAGCGGGATAGTCATAGAAAACGTAGCGCCAAACGCAGTGGTCCCTGCACACCTCTTCGGCCTCGTCCACTATCCTCTGCCTCATCAACCTCTTCCACCCCCCCCCCTCTACTCCCCCCACCCCCTCCTCCTTACCTGTGGGTCGCAGCACTCTCCGACGGCGCAGGTGGCGTTGCTGCGCAGCACGCAGGCGCGCGGGTGGCAGCACGCCACGCACGCGGGGCTGCCGTTAAGGCCGCAGTCACACTGCTCGCCGGGCTCCACGAACCCGTTGCCGCACGTAGCCGATTCGAATAGGCGTTTGGGTTTGTTCCTGTGGTGTTAAGTTGTTTTTATTAGTTTTAATTTTCTGATTTATTATTCCAAATTATAAATAGATGTCAATAAATGTGAAATGACCGTTGTGGCGCTGAGGCGTAGCGTATGCTGTAAACGCGACGGTTTATGGGTTCGATTACCACTCGGGGAAGATGAATTTTTTTATTTCTATTTTCTTCACTCCGGCAACTACGCAAAGCGTCGAGAGGGCGGAAAGCTGGGAACGGAGTGTATTAACTTAGGTTTCACGCTTCCCGCGGTTACCTCTGACATAACTTGCTATGAGCGGGATAAAACATGAGGCTATATAAAAAAGATAAAATAATTGTTATTTAAATGACGATCATAAAAAGCGCATATCATTCTTTGGAGAATATAGATGATTGTCCCGTAAAAAAAAAATGGCAAGGATCAAGTCAGAACCAAGATACTACACTAATCTCTCATTTCAACCAAAAAATCGAAACACATTGTGATTCAGTGATGGAACTTAACGCCGCACTTTGTCTCAGAAGAACGCAGAAATGTAAAAAATCCATATCCATAGTGAAAATCGGTTGTAAATTACAGTTCGATAAATCATCCAAAAATACAAAATAAATATAATTTACCACCCAACTATATCCAAAAACTGCCAAAAAAAACTTACCTCAAGCAATAATCCATGCCCTTTTCAAAGGACAAGGCCAACGATCGCAAACTGCAAGACGACCAATGCGTTGGCGTAACAGACGTACTGGACGGACTCATTATGCACTTTTCATCTGGACACTGGCAATCTGTCTCCGTGTCGTGTTCCATACCGAAGTTGTGACCCATCTCGTGGGCAATAGTTGTTGCCACTAAGCCTATGACCTCTGAATGGTTGGTCGCGACGCCCCCGGAAAATTGATACGTGCATATTGGCCCTTTTAGTGCTTTGCCCACCACGCCGTCGTTAAATTTTTGACGTCTGTTAATTGTTTTTTTTAATATCATCATATATTTTTAAATTAGATTTAATGTACTAATCTATTATTTGATTAATGTATGGTTTATAAAAAACATATATGCATGTTCTATTAGTGACGAATAATTAAGTAAGGTACCTAAGAGGCAGGTTCGAGTCCCATAACTTTAGAAACTTTATACATTTTCTAAAAATATTAAACTGTCAGTAACTTTAAAAATAACAACTATAATGTCCTCCAATTACCTTTTGCAATAGCAATATATTTAAAATAATTATTTCAACTATTTTTAAATTTATTTACAAAAAATCAAATATATATTAAAATATATTTTTTTATTAACAAATTTAAATAAAAATATATCTGTAGCATTAAAACTCACGTCAACAAATGTGCATTATCATTAGGGATGTCGTGTACAAGTCTATTACGTCTATAATGTAGGAAATGTGTTAGAGTCTTATCGCCGTTCTCCTCTAATTGTATTTCGTCTCTTTCACTCCACACTACAACACCGACTAGTGCTATGAAAATGTTTAATGGGGCATAAACCTGAAAGAAACTTGTATTATTAATAAATAGTTACAATAGAATTATTAAACTACCTATTAAAATCCAGCTGCTTATAGGGCGGGCGGTGTAGGGCGGCAAACACAAGTACATAATAATTTATTTATAAACGATTATATACTGAAATATATATTAAGGTGCTATAGTTGGTATATATTTTATTGAAAACGTGATGGTTATGTGTTATTTTCCTTTTCGTGAGAGTTTTATCTACTACTAATACAATGTTTTTGAATGTGATCTCAAAAGAGTTTCATTCCCCCCAAATCATCCTTTCGAAATAAGAATCTCTTGATTTTATTATGAAATTGCATTTTTCATTGCACTTTTCAAGAAACCTTAAATGTGAATGTTGAAACTTTATGTCAAAATATATATATAAAGGAGGGACGGTAGGTGTTAGGTAAAATATGTACAAGCACATAAGACTAGTTGAGATAGTGAATTATACAAGAATATAAAAAGTAAGGGCTTTATTAAAAATGAATTATGATTAAAAAAAAGTTCGTTAATGCTTCACAGAAAACATAAAAAAGTTCTTGTTTAACTCCAGGTGTAGCTCTCTAAATACTCTACTTATCACATTATGAACACAAGCAAATGAAAACATAAAAAAATAAGATATACAAAAACATATAAACATATACTTACAGAATTAATAATATTCGCAACATCCTTCAGTTGTCTGTGAACTGTACTAATACTTTCGCCATTGGCTCTATATTCCCGGTTATCGGCAACCAATACTAGTTCAACATATCGCGACAGCTTGTTAGCATTAAACGGTCCTCGCAGTTCTGTTTCGTCATATGTTTCTCTTTTGTACTAAAATGCGAATGTTTTATAAATAATATATACATACAGATGTAAAGAGAATGTAGAGATTTGTGATGAATTTCTCCGCGTTTCAAGTTTCTTTGATAAACACGTATAGATATTTTGACGTTTTATCTTTTAAAAAACATTTCACTGTTATCACGTCACATTGAAATTTATATGGAAATTTTAGTCTAGGGTAAAATGTTGAAAAAATATATAAAACTAAACGACCACTTCAAAGCCTAATATAATATACATATATTGTACATATTTTTGGATTTTTATTTATTTAATATGATATTTTGTTGTTACATTAAAAAAAATAAAAAACATTTTTTTTGTTACAATTAAAGAGTTTTTGACACTAATAAAAAGCGCGCGAAATTTTTTTCAAGTACGTTCAATTGGCTAACTTGTAGAATTTGTTTATGCAACTATCAATTAAAGTGTTCAAATTCGAACAACGGCTATATTTTTTACCAATCCACCTTTTCGAGATCTTTAAAATGGTACCAAAAGTGAAATTCTAGATCAATAGCTTGCGTGTTTAAATGTGCGCAATTGAAACGCAAAAGGTTTTTTTATTTTAAAAAATTAGGTACTTTAAGTAACAATAGCAATTTAACCTAGTCATAATATTCTTTGCCATACCCGACTAATTCTACTTTTTTCTCTGCTTTTCTCCGCTCTATACTGCTTCATGAGATCAGGGTCGTATGTCATGTTATTCGTCACTCCACCCGCGTAGCCGCAATGGAATTCATTATTTAAGTCTGAGTGATCATAAATATAATGTTTCGTATCTATTTCGTTACCTGAAACAAAAATATGTATACATTTTTTTAGCTTCACGGCAAGGTATACGGAACTGCAGGAATCATAGGAACGTATTGTTAAGACACTCCGTCCCCTGCTTCCATCTTTTCCGAGGCGTCGGAACTCAACGCCGCGTTTTGTCTAGTTATCAGGGCGAAGAAAATGGAAATAGAAAAATTCATCTTCTCCGAGAGGGAATCGAACCCACAAACCGTCACATTTACAGACAGACGTTACACCTCTGCGTCACGACGGTAATAAATAAATATATATAAAAATAACATAAGTGAAGTTTAATAGTCTGTTCAAGAATATTTAAAGTACATAGTTTTAAATGAAAACATAGCTAATTATTATACTATTATCACTATATATTAAAAAATAACCTCCTGATTTCAAAAAGTGTTCAGTTTTAAAATAAATAAACTTTTAAGCGTATATGCAGTGCATAACGGGATGTGTTTATCACATAGTAGTTCAATGCAGAAACATGAAGTACATACATCGTAATGCATAACATAATTTTTTCTCCAATCAATAAAACGAGAAAAAATATCTAAATTTAATACTACAAGTACAGAAAAAAAATTAAATAAAAAGATGCTAGAAAGAGTTTATAATAAATACAACGTTCCTGTTCCGAGGAAAAGTTATTAAGTTATTTTTGAATATATTCTCTTAATTAAGAGAGATTTCTATAAATAGGTAAACGAAAATAAAAGCTGCTTTACCTTCAGCAGGCTCTATGTATCTCATCCGCTCGCCGTCGTGTATGATGCCTCTAACACCATGGCAGGTCGATAGCGCCACCCACGAACTCTCCTTGCCTCTCACCTTACCGGAGTACTGGCATATGTCCAGCTCCTGGAATAAGAGAATAGAATTTATAATAAGACATATTATATTATTGTAAAAAAGGCTTAAGGAAAACATAAAAAATTGACGATATATAAAAAATAAAGGTATGTACAAAATTTAAATTTGAAGGATTTGTACCCGCGTCTCTGGAAAGTGTCCAAGCGCTCTGACCACACATAGTTAGTTATATATTTATTTATTTATTTATATATGTTTTCTTTACGTATTTTTTTATCCTTAGAGTGAATTAAATTATATCATAAAAAGACATATTGTTATATTACCGATAGCCAATCAATATTAACAAAATTTAAATTATTAAAAAATTATAATAATTCAGAGGACCATCGTGGCGCCGAAGGCCAGCGAGGCCAGCCTGTAAACGCGATGGTTTGTGGGTTCGATTCCCACTCGGGGAAGATGGATTTTTCTATTTCCAATTCCGCCACTCAACACGCAATGCCTCGAAACGGCGGAAAGCGGGGAACAAAGTGTCTTAACACTAGGTTCCTACGGTTCCTGAGGTTCCTTAAGCCTACCCTGCTTTGCGCAAGACAATCCGTGAAGACATAAAAAAAACGTCTATAGTTAGAATCACATCCACGCTCAAAACGCATAACGCTTTTGTAAACTGCGCTATAACGGTGTGGACGGAAATAGTTGAAAAGTATTGATGGTTAAAGTTGTGTCCTCGTGCTGGACACTCCCTTATATAGAAGCATACTTATATAGTAATAGAAAAGCTATTAATAGTCACATATGTTAAGTAAGATTGAAATATTTAAATCCATATAATACATATATTATTAATTTTAAATATTAAATGTAATACGTACAAATAAATTAAAGAGAAATGGGAAATTATGAGTGAGACTTATAGATTTTCAGTATATATTTCAAAAATATTTTAAAGTGTACACTCTGATGAAAATATCATATAGATATATTAATTCTATTTTACAGCATAATACACAGATAAAAAATAAGAAATAGTAATAAGCCAACCTCTATAGTGGGTTTATGCAGTATCGTCTCTCCGTCTTTCTGGTAGCTGATTACATGATCTCCAGCCACCAGGTCGGTGTTCAGTCGCAAGTCCAGCACATGTGGTTCACCATCTATGTCCATTGTCATCGTCACCTCTTGATGATGCAAGCCATCCTGGAATTAAAAGAACTTAGCTATATATCCAACAAAAACTTATTTATTTATTTATTTACTTTAGAAGTAAGTTACATAACTAAAAATTATAGAGATCAAATATAAGTTACTATAAACCAGGTATAAACAACTAAAAGCTTTATAAATCATATCATCATCATCATCATATCAGCCATAGGACGTCCATTGCTAAACATAGGCCTCCCCCAGAGACCTCCAGTGCGCCCTGTCTATTAATCCAGGATCATAGGATCCAGTGGCTGCCTGCAACCCGGACCAAGTCGTCCGTCCCCATGGTAGGAGGCCGTCCCACGTTGCGCTTGCCGGTACCTGGTCTCCACTCGAGAACCTTTCTGCCCCAGCGGCCGTCAGTTTTCCGTACTATGCCAATATTGCCACTTCAACTTACTATTTCGTTGGGCTATGTCGATTACTTTCGTTCATTTGCGATGTCCTCATTGCGCACACGATCTCTCAAAGAAATTCCGAGCATAGCCCTCTCCATAGCTCGTTCAGCGACCTTGAGCTTTTTTATGACAATCATAATTTGCAATATTTAACTTAGTGAATATTACTACTATCATTTATAACTACAACACATTTTAAACGTATGCGCGACGTTTTGGGTTTGATTCTCACTTAAAAAATAATTATTTTATTTTCTTCGTACTAGTAACAAAATTGAGGAGTTGACTTGAGAGACCAAATCTTGTCAAATAACTAACACTACGTTCCTTCGAAGCTATTTACTTCATTGATTCAATATCTTCAGTGTGAGGATTAACGACCCTCCATGTGTTCCCTCTATGTTGATGAATCATATCAAAAAATTTAAATTAACAATATTTTTTCCTAAAATACAACATTTTTTCTGCAATAATCATCCTAGAAATCACGGAAAGGAAACGGACATAAATCCCATAGTAAAAGCGTAATAAGTCTAAAACACATAATAACAAAGTATTTGCCGAGTTTCCTGTAACAATTTCCCATGTTATAACGACCGTATTACCACCGGTACGTACAGTCTACACCATAATTATGTCAATTGCTCCTAGAAATGTTTCCGAAGCATTATGTGGAGAAGAATTATTAAATAAATTGTATTTTTTTCAACATTGTAACTTATTTGCGACAGCAGGTATAGAGTGTCTTTAGTGTCAAGGCTCTCCGTCCTCTTTTCTGCACCTGAATTAGAGGCAATTTATGTTGAGTGTTAAATGAAACATTTTTTAAGCCTTTATTCAATACTTTTTCTTTAACGTAAGCAAATACATCTCAGTAGTTTGTTTAACATACTCCACATTTTTGTCCATTAGAATTATTATAAGAAGAAATTAAATATCTCTGATTAAAATTTGTTATTCAAAACTTAATAATTTTTAATATTAATATTTAGCTTCACGTTTTATACCGCACATGGTAGGGTAGGCAGAAGGAACTGCAGGGACCGTGGGAACCTAGTGTTAGGACACTCCGTTGCTTAGTCCCTGCTTTCTTCTTCCGCCTTTTTCGAGGCATTGCGTGTTGAGTGGTGGAACTCAACGCCGAGCTTTGCCTAGTTTGCCAGAGCGAAGATAAAAGGAAATAGAAAAATCCATCTTCCCCGACTGGGGATCGAATCCAGAAACCGTCGCGTTACAGGCAAACGTTGAGCCTCTAAGCCACGACGGTCCTCTTAATATGTATAAATCATTATGGTAATTACAATTTCCTTTGGGGAAAAACGACAATATTCACTCGCATTTGTTCAACGCGGAAGTGTTTTGCTCATGTGTATGACACATTCAAATCGCGAGTTGCGGTTAGGTTCACGGTTAAACACACTGGACGTGATTTGAAACATTAATTTACCTATTATTTCTATATATAATAGAAGCCTTTAGTGTTGAAGAATGTATAAATAAATCAATATTAATAAGATCATAGTTCGTAGCAGAAGAAACTTTCCTTTTCGTAAAAACAAAATTACTGTTTTCAATACTATAAAAAAAAACAATCAAAAAGTATATTTAATTAGATTACAATAATTAAAAAAAGAATCACTAATTATTTATATACGAGTAATTTATTAATGTCTGTGGATCTTTCAGAATAAGTCTTTCTAAATGAGTTAAATTCGTGACAAATTAAAAAGCTTTAATTTTTAATAATATATGTATATAATAATCCTTGATTCATACCCGCTCTTACAGCAAGTAGAGTATAAAAAACCAGAAATATTTACGTTATAACTACAATCCTGATACCAGAACATGCTATATAAGCAATGGAATGAAGCTGGGATGCGTTCAAGCTCCCTATAAGCTCGTAGTTGTTGTTGACCATATCCTTTTTGGGTAACACGCTGAGCCCGTAACGTAACATTTATAATGAGAGATAACAAGTTAACTTATAATGTTGAACAGTGATTTATAGTGACTGGTGATGAACTACAGGAATTGTAATTAAATAACATTAGGATGTCCAATGGTAATACTTTGTATCGTACTTGTAGCTATGTCTTGATTACTTCGTTTACGTTTTGACGTGACAACGTCTTAAATTAGGTTGTGCGGCTCGGAGTCAAATATGAAAATGGTAACGTAACGATGTGTCAACTGTCACCGAACTATGATCGGTCCGCCGCGCGTATCACTTGACACATGTACAATGTTTTAGTAAACAAAATATATTTTCTATACTAAAAATTTGTGCAATTTATACTATAATTTTTTTATATTATATATTTTATCAATAGATAGAAGCATATAGAGCTCTGTCCTATTATGAGTTAAATATATATATATATATATATATATATATATATATATATATATATATATATATATATATATATATATATATATATATATATATATATATATATATATATATATATATATATATATATATATATATATATATATATATATATATATATATATATATATATATATATATATATATATATATATATATATATATATATATATATATATATATATATATATATATATATGAGGCTTTAGAGCTATTCTAATATAACTTTTCAATGACGAGTTGCTTTCTTTGGACCACCGTCGCCTTGAATGGACCACTAAGTTGCTATCATTGGACTTTGAAACATTTGTATTAATGGTCCAATGAAGGTGACTCAAATGAAACACAAAATAAGAATTACTTTTTTATTCAAATTTTTCTTCTTAAATCCACTTGTACTGCTCATACATATATGTGGCTCTTAGTTGACGAAAACTTATATCTGGATGGTGCTTCATGTATGCACAGTACTATTTTCCAGGAAATTCTTTGGTTCTATTAAAACGATGTTTAATTTCATTTTTCTCAGCTAATTGGAGGCAAGCATTCTGACAACTTTGGGAGTAATATAAAAAAAATTATTGACAACTTTGGGAGTAATATAAAAAAAATTATTCTCCATTTCAACAACGTGATTGCTAAATTTAGTTTCTAAAGCCTCCGCAAGATCTACTTTTGATTCCACTATTTGAATTTCTTCGACTTTTTTTATTTTTCCCTTGTAATTGTCTTTTTAATATGGCTTTTGGAACGCCATACGTTCGACTTGTTTCATTTAATCTAATAGTTTTTTTAAAAAAATTGTATAGTTAGTTTCATACTATCAACCAATACTATTTCGTCACTTAACAATAATATTTCCTATTCTTTCTCTCTGCCGACATTCTGGAATATATTTATAAATATAATCCAATTACAACTAAAAGGTATCTATCTATCTACATGCAATACCAAAATATTCAATTTACAATATAAAACTCATTATTTATTAACGTTGATATTAGTTTCTTTGATTGGACCGGTCCAATGATAGCGTCACCATTCAGGTCCATTGATGGCAACTAGGCATATAAACAGAACGAAAGCAATTATTAAAAAACATGTAAAATTAAGTTAAAAGCTTAGTAGTGTATGTAAGCGCAGAGAAATTTGCTATTTGGATCTAACACAATCATTAAACATTAATTAAAACAATGTGACTGACATGACTTTGTTGATGGCTCGGTTATTGTATCACGGCCACCATTAACACAAATACAGACCTCACTCCTTACCACGTTTTGCGAGCGCACAGAGGTTTGGTGGGTAGGCAAGGGGTTTGGTACTGTAGCCTAGCAACGTATTAAACTTGCTGTGACATGTATAGTTTTTGAAAAAATTGAGTGGTCCAATCAAAGAGCCGGTCCAATGATCGCAACCTTCACCTATATACCTATTTGTCTGAGCGAAGAAAATAGAAATGTATAAATCCACTTTTTCCCGTGTGGGATTAAAACCCAAAAGCTGTCGCGTTTACAGGCAGATGTTGTACCTTTGTGCCACGACGGACTCCTATATCTCGTCACTTATTACTTTCTGCCTGATTCTCAAATGCTTAAGAACCCCTAAAGGCGCTAAAGCAAAACAAAATCATATATACATATATGATACACATATACATTAATAATAAACATATATTAAATAACATGTAAGAAAAGTTGTACCTTCTTAATTTAATACAATAAATTCTTCTGCAGTCTCTTTAAATAACTTAGACGGACGCCCATGAGTCACGGTGGCGCCACGACGCGATGGACGTCCGAGATACATAATATTATATTACAATTCGGAATCCCCAACGGTTGTGAAGCGAATTAAAACCTCGCATTGTTCCTTTAAAGGATTCATTATAAAAGGGACGCAGCATCCATTGTTGAGATGCTATTTACATATTTGGTTCAGGTTTATGTGGAACACTTCTTTTTAACAAAAATATGTATTGCTTAAATATAAGACGTTTGTTGTAGCTTTTTTATTTTATATAGAAAAAATTATAATATAAGCATCGCCAACGTGATTTTGTATGAAGCGAAGCGTTAAGTTTCAATAGTTAGGTAGGTGCAGTACCTAAGGTACCCGGTATTGTAAAAATAGATGTCCCAAGATTATTTTCTTTACTTAGTAAAATAAAGTATAAATTTAACAAAATAACTTCTAAAAATATCATGTACACTAATATACGAATGTGTGTGTCAGATAGTGATGGTGCAGTGGTTTACTGTAACGTGATCTGGCTGATAGCTGTGAGTTCAATCCCCACATAAAAATGCATCACTGTCACTGCTTCACTTTGATAAGTCACGAGATTGGCACTTAACACGCTATGTGTCAAAAATTCGACGGAAAATGGAGTGTCTTTTCTCTAAACAGTAAGTTTCCCTGCCTACTGGGTATATGTAAGTAACCATTAAAGTTGCAAAGACCTAGAAAATATAAGTTTAACAGCTTCAACGTAAGCGTGAGAATTGTTCTACTGATTAAGATGTATATTTCTATTACTAATTATTCCTTTGTTTTACTTTGAACGTCATTTTATCCACTTAACTTATTTGACATATACGTTTCGCTATTTCCTATTTATATATGTACTGGTCCAAGTTTTTTTATAAATTATTTGTAAATAAAAGCAACATAGTCACTTTATTGATTAAGCCTTTATTGTGATGATAAAAAACAATAATAATGTAAATTTATTTTCACACGACATAGCAACGGTACAACTACAGCAAAGTATCGATAAGAAGTGTTACAATTGCAATCGAACAATTTCTTAATACACGAGAAATGTACTTGCTGATATCTTTTAGCTTATAGAACTATAATGCTTGTGGAATTAATTGTTTCCACTTGATAATATGTGATTCATATGAAATATTTAGACCGGGCTTATCTTAGTGTACATTTTCATGGATTTCTTGGTCTTTAACGGTAATTAGTAATGCATTTTAACTTTTTCTGTAAAAAGCCTTAGGTTGTCCAAGTAAAAGCAAATTTGTATATTTTTAATTTAGCAAAAATTAGATAGATATAGCTAAGTCGAGATATAGATTAATTAAATCGATAACTTATGAACTCAGTGGCGGAATTCAACGCCGCGCTTTATATAAATTGACAAGTAAACCTTTAATCACATGAATTTTATTTATCATTTAATTCAATATAAATATTGCAATGGTTTCAGGCCAATTCTATAAGAGTAGTTATACTGAAAATTGTACTGCAATATAGTTATCATCAACCAGAACTTAAAATTAAGAGAAGAAAACATCAATAAAAATAAAAAAATATTTTATAAAATCAAATTCTAATACAATCAAATCACACGTAACGATATATCACGGTACTTTCAATGCTCTACACAGATATAGCCCTATTGATTGTCAACATCCGGCAGGGTCTCGACGAGACCTTCTAACGCTTAGTTCGTTTCTTATCAAAAGATCTTGTATTTTTAATACGCTTTTATTTATATGTAAAGTCAAGAATAGATTAAAAGTTACAACATTAAAGTTACTTTAATATTATTACATATTTAAATATATATATAATGTGGTGGTCTATATCCACCATGCGAAAAAATTATATCAATTAAAGTTTTTAGGTAGTTTTAAAAATATTGATTTTTTCTATTTAATTTTATATAAAGTTTTATTTCCTACAACACAAATTAATTTAGTTTATTTTAATAATAATTTAGTTTATTTTCCTTTAAAATGAGGGATTTTTTTACAAATTATACCTAAGAACTAACTAAGTAAGATTAGGGGTTTTTTTAGAAATAATACCTAATTTTGACCCTGTAGAGGCAACAAAGTAAATATACTAATGAATATACAGTCAAAATTCCATATTTGTAGCCTTGAAAGTTTGCGCTCGCCAATGACGAATCGGTCAGTCAGGACATTGTAATTTGTGAGTATAGAATGGATAAATAAATAAACATATATATGTTGTCTATAAAGTTATTTTATCTGTTCTAGAAAAAAAGCTAGCAAACCCTTCACTTATCATTTATTATCTTTGAATTTCAATTTTCAAATGAAATTTAAAACTTATATGCGTTATTCGAGCCTTGAACGTTGACATTGATTCCCACAAAGTGTAAAGAAAAGTGCACTCAGGTAACAGAAAAGCGGGGCAAAAATGCGAATCCAGGTCACGCAGTCGTATAAAAATATTTAAACTGAAGGTGTTAACTAATAAATCTTTTCGCGTATAATATCAGTTGCATCATATCGATGATTACAAAATCTTGTTTTGTAAGGTTATGCGAATGCTCTACAAATATTAATGGCAAAATTAGTCTTGGCATAATGTTAAGTAGTGTTTAAGGCCGTTCTAAACTTCCGGCGACCGCTCTAATTGTTTTATTTTTTAAGGTCTTTGATATTATTTAAACTTGGCATAAAAATTGCTTATTTATAAAAAAAATAAGTATTAGAATACTATTATAGTGAGATAACAGAAGAGAATCATTTGGGAGCTTCTCTCTCTTTCTTTCTTACCGCGGTCCCTGCTCTCTGCACGTAATTTTTTTATAGCTTCACGCTTTATCCCGCACATAGCAGGGGAACCACAGGAACCTTGGGAACTTAGTATTAAGATGCACGTTAGCCCGGCTTTATTTAATATGAAATAATTCATATTTCTTCAAAGTGCGTTTCGGTAATTAATTGAAGATTGTTTTAGACATGCCGCGATTTTTTTTCAAATTGTAGAGAATTTTCACTGTTATGGTCTCGTTCCTTCATGTCTTGCAAACAAATAAACTCCAAGCCTGTTTTAGCTTTGTTTGTTAGTAAATTTATTTTTTTTTTTCTTTATAATATTATGGTACCGGCTAATAAACTGTAACTCAACCCATAAGCCTATTCTGAAGTCTTTATTCTTAAGGCTTTTATCTCTATTTTATAAGCTACATGACACCCATGCCAAACTATAAATTTCAAGCCGAGTTTATTTTTTTTTTGGTATCTCGCTCACAGTAATTGAATTTGATACCTAATGTCAAAACACACCTTTGGATAAGAATTTAGACAATTAATTTAAGATAACATGTAAGTCCTAAAAACAAGTTGTAATACAAAGTCTATACAAGATGAAATACTAAGGCCATACACAACCACTAATGGGTTGATTTTTACAAAATTCCGTTTTAGAACCCCCATGAAAATTTAAAACTGTTAAGACTTGCAATAACCAACCCCTTATTGGGTGAATTACGTCTTAGTAAACACCTACGTTCTAAAAATAACCAGCAAGCAGTATTTGGAATTCCCAGCACAAGTAGTTCCTTAGATTACGTGATAAGAGAGCTAGTGAGTGACCTTTCCATTTTATATACATATGTAAATAAAATATATTTTTTAACGATAAAATAAGCCTAAAAGAAAACACAATACATGCATATAACATATAGAATATCGACAAAACGGGCGAAGCTGTGATCGGGTCAGTAGTGTACATATAAATATATAACTGATGTAGCATTTACTATATCAAGACGTTATTAATAAGCATCACCTTTCACCTTTGAATGGCCCCTTACTTATTAATAGGTAAAATTTATAACACTATATAATTTCATTTGAGGACCGTCGTGGCGCAGAGGCGCAACTTCTGCCTATAACGCGACGGTTACTGGGTTCGATCCCCAGTCGGAGAAGATGGATTTTTCTATTTCCATTTTCTTCGCTCTGGCATCTAAGGCAAAGCGCGGCGTTGAGTTCCGCCATTCAACACGCAATGCCTCGAAAACGGCGGAAAGTGGGGACGGAGTAAGCAGGGACTAAGTAACGGAGTGTCTTAACACTAGGATCTTATGGTTCCTGCAGTTCCGTCTGTCTACCCTGCCATGTGCAGGATAAAGCGTGAAGCTAAAAAAAAAATATTTCATTTATTTTTCATATATATTCATTATTTTTGATGTGATTTATTTGAAGTTAGTTAGCAGTTATTATCTGTGTTTTCAGTCAAATTAAATTGACAAATTTAGCAGTTCTCAAAATTTTCTCTTTTTTACGTTTTGTTTGTTGTAAGTTTTTTTTTTTAATAACAAGGGAACTATTAAATTTGCTGACAATTTTTCTATTTACTGAAAAGATTTTCTAACGTTCTTCACTTCCCCTAATGAGGGACAAATTAATGGCTTTTGAATAGCTTAAAACCACCCTTAGAAGAAACCCTCCTCATTAGAAGCTTGACTTGATATTATTACTCAAAATCGTCGGGATACGTTTAAATTGTGTAAAGGTATTATTAAATATATTAATTCTTAGCTTTATTTGACATAAAATTCAAGAAGCTACTAAATTTTTGTCTTAATTCCTAGATAAACAAAAAACAAACGGCTTGAGTGCCTAAAATGGAACGAAACCAACAAGCATTGTTTACAATCAGACATTGTTCCACTGAGCCACAAGGGCCTTATTACATATTTGATACATATTCTGAAGATATAAATATATTTAAATTTATTTTAGTTATAAAATAATTATATAACAACAAAAGTTTCCTAAGTAAATATCATATTTAAATAATATTGTTGGAAAATATCAATTATATGATATTATTTTACATAAATAAACAGTTTTATTGCTTGAAATATTGTTTGTTTAGAGCGAACGGTTATTTTAGGCAATTGTATTTAAATAAGTTCGCAATAATTGTATGAAATTAGTATATTAATTATTTTTTAATTTCAATTCTGTTGCATAATTTGCGCATATTTATTTTACATCCAGTAGTTATGAGTTCAATTCACAGATGATCTAAAAGTATTCCTATAGTAAAAATACTTATAAGTATTTTTACATTAAACATATTTTCAATGTCAAATATTAGAAATACGTCTTTACAATTATTAACTTCAATCATTCATCATGAGGATCGTCATGGCGCAAAGGCGCAGCGTCGGCCTGTAAACGAGACGGATTGTGGGTTCGATTCCTCGGGAAGAATGGAATATTTAAATTCCATTTTCTTAGCTCTGGTAAGAAGGTACAGCCGGGCGTTGACTTTCGCCACTTAACAAGTAATGCATTGAAAAAAGGCCGAAAACTGAGAACGAAGTGTTTTGAACCGAATTAATATTTACCGTATGTTTTGTAGTAGAGATCTCTCTTTTTGTTCTTGCATGACGCACGGTGGGTTGCACAAGCCTATATCGACTAAACTCATTCGAAGGACTTCCTGAAACAATATAAATTAAAAATTAATTGTAATATGGCGCCTCCATAAAATCCTTCAAGTAAAATAATATCTATCAATATTATATTTTATATTTCTAATATTCTATATAAATATTTCTAATATTTCTGTTTCATTAAAAAAATATGGCGTAATTTCAATTTAAGTAAAATGCTACAAATTATTATACTGTATAATATTAATAAGAATCAAGAGCCTGAGAACAGTTACTGAGGAAAGATAGCTTATAATTTATTTGCGCTAATCACATATATATTAATATATAATAAAGTAATTCATATAAGTATGTTATATTGCAATTATTTTCAGATATTCAATACAATTAATTATAATTTTATTTATTACGTACGTTTTAAAACAACATATAAAATTCCTATACCCTTTACTGAGAACTTGTATACAGATAGCGTTATTCCGCATAATTTGATCATGACTGCAGGAAAATGTGCAGGAAATGCACTACAAAACAATATGTACAATAAAGCAAACAACCAAACCTTCTTTGTTTATTATAAATCTATATATTAATACGTAAATTAAAAGCTTTAATATGTTTTTTAACGTAATGTCACGTACAGAGAGTATTAAGCTTGGTACGCTTATATTTTATTTTTCAATAATACCGCTTGAAAAGTACCCTTTTGTATGAAAGTACAATTTACCCTTTTGTATGAAAGTCAATTGATCTGCATGTAATTATAATTATTTAGGATTTATTCTTTTTGATCCTGCACATAGCAGGGTAGGCAGAGGGTTGTGAGTGTTAAAACACTCCGTTCCCTGCTTTCCGCGTTTTTTCGAAGCATTGCTCGTTGAGTGACAAAAATCAACGCCGCGCTATGCCTAGTTGTTAGAGCGAAGAAAATGGAAATAAAAAAATCCATCTTTCCCGAGCGGGAATCGAACCCACAAAATATATATAAAATAAAATTAAAATCTATACTTCTATAATAAAATGTTACATTTACTAAGGATCTTTTATAACAACACTCCTTAACTTCTCACTAGGTGAATTCTATTGAAAATAACAAGAGATTTCCTCATCAACTAAACTGCGGACGAATGTGTGTCGCGCATTGTCAACTAGGATAGCAAATAGACCTTCCTGGCATTAGCGTAGGTAGCAACTAGATTGTCGCTACTTTTTATATATACACTAGCTTTAGCTTTCAGCTTTGCCTGGGATGTCAACTGAAAATATTTCTACAGGTGCAGTGGATTGTATCGTAACGATTAACGTAAATTGTATATATTTTAGCTTCATGCTTTATCCCGCGCTTAGCGTGGTATACAGAGTAGAACCTAGTATTAAGACACTCAGTTCTCCAGCTTTTGGAGGCTTTGCGTATATATTCATATAATGCGTACGTAAGTTCTTTCACTTTTCATTTAGTCGATTTCATTTAGTGATACTAAGTAATGAATGGTTGTATTTGTTGTGTTTTATCTTTGCATGAGTCTATCAAACACGTTGCACACCTTTAATAATGCTAACATTACCTACTTCCAAGATAATTAATTATAATCTACCATTATCGTATAAAAAATCTACACTATTTAAATTAATCTTTACATTTTTGAGTAAGGATAATCAAGTAATTTTTATTTAAGCTCATATCAATAATAACTTTAAAAAAATATATTTAACTAAGAAAAATATCAAAAATAGCAAAAAACCGAAATAATAGCGCTGCAAATCGGTTAAAAAACGCTTAAATTACAATTTAATGCTTTATAACAAATACTGTTATAACAATAACAATGCCACCGTTATTTCCTAGTTAGATCGATGACCGAGCAATTGCTTAATTTGTCTCATCAACTCCTTCATGCGTATAACCGCATGTGGCGAACATTTCGGACATTCCTTTATTGAGACGATATGTATAAAACAAGCAGATTCTCCTCGCTTTACACAGGAGGATATTAATTATCTTTTAAATAATTTTGGGATATAAAAGGTATATTTTACCTCTTTCTTCTTTCACTTTTTACCAAAAATCTATTCAAAAAACATAGTACGTACGTCTTAGGGTTTAAGATTGCTCCATTTCAAATTTTGACTAAATTAGTGTAACAGTTATTACGGTTATTTATATTTAAAACAAACAAATGTACAAATTTCTCCCCTTTATAATATCAGTGTAGATATATTAAGATTTTGCATTTTTCATTTAGAGGTATATGTAATTATATTATATGTTTAGACAAGTATAGATATACTGTTGCGAGGTATCCATATAACACAATATCTTTCAGGTTGGTAAATTTTACAACATAAATGAAAAATAATAGAAAATAACAATTAAAAATTAAGTAACGCTACAAGTAACTGTTGCTTCTTAAAATAAAATCCACGAAATTTTGTTAAATAAATAAATTTCGTAAACAAAAGCTTAGTTATTGTATAATTTCTAATTATATATATTTATTGAAGTTTTTTTTCGCATAGCAGCGTAGATAGAGGTTAAGACTCTCCGTTCCACTATTTAAGTCCAAACTTCTAGATTTAGATTAAATTGTGGAGTTTAACACTGCGCTTTGTCTACCAAGTACTCACTAATTGACATCTAGTCACTATCCAACGTATAAAAATTTCACAACGCACATCGCGATCATCACTTTAGCAATAAAAATAACAAACACATATCTCTATTCAAGTATTATCAATATTTATATAATTTTACAATAGTTTCGTTGTTTGAAATCTGTAATAAGGACGTTTAACACATAAATACAAGTGCATTGCCACACGCGTAGCTTTTCGGTGGTACTGTTATGAAGTGGCCCACTTAGTTATTTATAGCGAGTTTTTGCGTATCATTCTACCATTGTTTTACCTCATATACGCTTTAAGATAAAGAAAGAAAATATATTCGTAAAGCAAGTTGTATTGTTAAATGAAATAAAAAAAAAAACAAAAATATCTTTTACTTCTATCTTACATGCTATAATAGAAGTTACCAAAAATAATTATGTGAAATTTACTTACAAATTACATTATATTTTTTAAAAGGTTTAAAATGAGTAATTTAAAAGTTAAGACTAACACTGATATTTAAGAAAGTTGTATTAATACTATAAACTAAAAAAATAGTAACTCGTCACTATATTCTCTTATAAACTATATGCAAGTAATGCCTCGAAAAAGGCGGAAAGCGGGGACGGAGAAAGCAGGGACTTAGCAAACGGAGTGACTTTACACTAGGTTCCTATGGTTCTTGCAGTTCCCTCTGCCTACCCTGCCATGTGCGGGACAAAAGCTTGAAGCTAAAAAAAAAACTATATTATATATACACGAAGACAAAATAAAATTATCATTATTTTCTTTACAAAGGTATAATAGACTAAAATAGTACCGAGTTCCTTGAAATTAAGTTATAACGAATATCGATTTAATAGGAAAGAACGTACATGACTTGAACACGTAAGAAGTATGCAAAGTACTTGCGAAAGGCGTCGCAAGGAGCCGACAGGAAACAGAGCGGCGTGTCAAAACTAACCCGAATACAGAGCTATTAATAGTTATGTAGATATAGCAGCTACTAAGATATGTTACTAAATATTATACATAAATGTAAACAAAAGGAAAAATAACTATCGAATAAATACTATCGACTAAAAAACTATCGATTTGTTATTAAATATCATATATAAACGATAAAAAGTATGCAATGATGTGTTTTTGTCTTTGTTTTGTGACATTTATTTTATAAAAAGAAATTTAAAATAACACCTTGTTAAAGTTTTTAAGTTAATGTTAAGATTATAAATATAATTGATCATTTTTAATGTATAATGATGTATAAATAAGGAATATCTATTTCCTGGAAGACCATTTACTTTTTGCAGCTAAATATTTTGTTTGTATTTTGTGACGTTTCTTTTTGATACATTTGACATATCCTCATTGGATCTTGAGAGGATGGATTCTGACCTTAGCCCCATCTTTTCCGATTAACATCCTCTTCATCGTATAATCGTTTCGAGTCTTTAACCACATCATCACCAAGCACTGATTTCAATATTTCTCCAGACTCTTCGACATGCAATTTTATGTCAACGCGTTCTTCAAAATCAGCCAAACAGCAAATATTTAAATGTTTAAACCTTTTAACTTTTAAATCTGATACACAAGTCGTTTCACAAAAAAATGATCTCAATAAATCAAACTATCGCACCTATTTATTCAAATGGACACAGTACCAACGGTTCCTGTACAAGAATACTTTCATTGTATTTCGCACCTCGATACAATATACAAAGCAGCATATAAAACAAATAAAAGAATAAATAAAATTGAAAAGTTGTTCTTTGACTTCCTTATCATTTTTTGATAATATTTCTTGAATATATCGAAACAGAAATATAAATTTTCACTTTTAACATTTGCTTTACTTGTCCGAACTTGTTTGGTCAATTTATAGCATGGATATTTTTATGATGTACTATTATGTTGAATGTCACATATATGTATATATATATTAGTTTTTTTTTTATTAAATAACGGAACTCAACACTGTATGCCACATGTAAGAACCATTCCATTCGTAGTCTAGAAGTTGTTCCAATGGCATATATAGATAGCAATATATATATATATATATATATATATATATATATATATATATATATATATATATATATATATATATATATATATATATATATATATATATATATATATATATATATATATATATATATATATATATATATATATATATATATATATATATATATATATATATATATATATATATATATATATATATATATATATATATATATATATATATATATATATATATATATATATATATATATATATATATATTCTATTATTAGAATTTCAACTGATAACTATTACGTGAAAGACAAGCTACAATGGCGTCAGAAGTAAACAATATTAAGAGTAAAATGTAATAATATGTTAATCAAATATTACGATATAATAAAGCAGATCACAAAACCGGTCAAGTACTAGAAGTACCTACTCACTGTTAAATGTCAACACTAGTCTACAGTCTACAAAATCTTAAATTATGAAAAGATAAGAAAAATATTGCAATTCATATCAATATTTAATAAATAAATAATCCACAGTTATCACGAAACTAAATATTATCACGCTCCGTGCAACAGTATGAAAACTGCGCAGCCTCATATGACACGTTGTGTCGTTTCGATGCAATTTTTTTTAAATATTTGCACTTTTGTTAGCTTCACGTTTTATCCTGCATATTGCAAGGTAGGCAGAGGGAACTGCAGGAACCATACCTAGCGTTAAGACACTCCGTTGCTTAGCCTGCTTTCTCCGTCCCCACTTTTCGCCTTTTTCGAGACATTGCGTGTTGAATGGCGGAACTCAACGCCGCGCTTTGCCCAGTTTTCAGAGCGAAGAAAATGGAAATAGAAAAATCCATCTTCCTCGAGTGAGAATCGAACCCTCAAACCCTCGCGTTTACAAGTAGACAATAATACGCTCGTATTCGTTAATATACAATAATACGCTAATATATATATATATATATATATATATATATATATATATATATATATATATATATATATATATATATATATATATATATATATATATATATATATATATATATATATATATATATATATATATATATATATATATATATATATATATATATATATATATATATATATATATATATATATATATATATATATATATATATATATATATATATATATATATATATGTATATATATATATATATATATATATATATATATATATATATATATATATATATATATATATATATATATATATATATATATATATATATATATATATATATATATATATATATACGCTCTGTTGCATAAAGTACTAATTAATAATTAATTACAATTAATAAAACCGTATCCAGTATCTTATTGTAAGTATATGAGCTGCTTGTGGTTGGCAAAACAGAACGTGATGTTAATAAACGACATACAACATATAATGTCTAACATTTGGTTGGAAGGTGGGGAAAGGAATATTTAGACACTGGAGAGTTGTGATAAATTATATCCCAAAAATATTTAATATCCTGTACAAAAACATCTATAAAATGTTATAGTAGGAAAGGGCAGGAAAAAAAGTAGGAACTAAGCAACGGAGTGTCTTAACACTAGGTTTCAATGGTTCCTGCAGTTCCCTCTGCCTACCCTGCTATGCAATAAAGCGTGAAGACAAAAAAATGGTTATAGGTAATAATGATATCTCGCAAATTAATGTATGTTTTAAATTAGACATACTTGTTGTTTAGTTTCATTTTAAATATGTTGTGATAGCCTGTAAGAGTGATGTACGACATATTCGCTTTTTCAGTATTATAAAAATATTTTTGTCGTATTGTATGTTACTTTGGCTTGCCTAATTAAATAAATAAAGAGCAGCTACTTATTAAATCCTAAGATGCCACCATCATTACCACCATCACGATCACCATCACCATACCATCACCATCAAACTCTGTTTTTCTCTAATATTATTTATGATAAAACTTTACAGATTTGATAGAAATTTAAACAGCTTCCCCACAGGTTGAGCTGATAACAAGTGATTTACGACCAACGGATTAAGCATTATCTTAACGGGATTTCTATAGATAAAGAACCGTGACATGCTTCTACAAGTTTGCTTGTTTTTTTACTATAGAAAATAAAAACGATACAACAGTATAATATGGTATACATTTGCAATTTGTTGATTACTTTCATTTTGGGTGCGATGCCTAATTTAAATTTTACTTAGAAATATCACCCTTATAATAAAAGCCTGAATGCCTTATTAATAATGCTTAAATTAATTAAAAAAATATAATATATTGTTATTGTTACATTTACATTGTATACTAAACTCAGTTGTATGGCACAAAGGAGGAGACTCAAGGAACATAGTTTTAAAACTCTCCGATTCCTTCTTCCCGTCTTTCTAGACATTGCTTATTTTGTGGCGGAACTCAACGCCGCAATAATATAGCAATTATTATAGAAATATATGTCCTTATTAATAATAGATAAACATATACATCATTTAATTTATTACATAGAGTATTACTTTAGCTTTATAATGTTTAACATTAAACGCATCAACTTCTCTCATTCACAATATATTAATAATTATTTTTCTTGGTAGCACAACCAAATAACTTGTGTTTCATAACTCATGAGAACACGTGTGACTGCTAGCTTTTGTAAACAAATATACCACGATCTAAATAAATAATGTTCTTATATAGTATTGGTATACCACATAAGAATGTTTACGTTTATGAAATGATAATAAATTATATCTATGCTATATAATGTAGGATAGACAGAGAAATATCACTCCGATATATATATATATATATATATATATATATATATATATATATATATATATATATATATATATATATATATATATATATATATATAACATAAAATAGGTACATCTTGCATACTATATTCTATTCATTTTAAGCGCACTGTGAAGAAGAACTAAACTGGGCTAGATTCGTAGTAACATCGGAATGTGGTTCAAAAACAAAGAAAACATTTTGATTAATGGTTATAGCAATATAAAGGGATTTATAACAAGTGTGTTAAATAAAAACATAAATTGATTATCTTTGGATTTTTCTAGAAACCCATTACAGGTAGTTTTATATTCAAAAATAACCAAAAGGTGAGCGACAAACGGCCAGTGTTATTTATACATATAACATTTCGAAAAAGTAAAGGTTAATTGTAATATGTAATATATTTTATATGTTCCTACTAAATGTCGTATTTGTTTAATTTTTTTTAATCAATGCATTCCTCTTTTGGGTAATGCTATTTCTCCATTCACCGTAACATTAGCGAAGTTAATTGCACGCTCGGAACGCCATATATTAAAAGAAGAAGAAGTAAGTCCTATCAAAATGTCAATCCACGTTTATACTATTGCAATAATCTTGTCATTAAATAATAATATGACGATATTTTTTTTATATTTTTCAAATGTATTTATTATTCGATATTTTTGTAATTGTATTAAATTGTTGTGTTAAAAGTCGTTCGACATTTTGAAAAAATAAATAAATCGAATCGTAAACGCGACAGTCGCAGGTTCAACCCACGTTAGATGTGATATATGAATTATTTTTACGTTCTCACTTTATTACACTAAGTGCAGCATTAAATTTCGCTTCTCTCTTTCTCAAAAATACCTAAACAATACTATTCTTGTTATTTTCAAAATGTTACTCCACATTAAAGATGGAAAAATATTTAAAATGGAATTTGAATCCGCGCTCCACGAAAACCATCTAACCACCTTAAACACTAAACCAAGCATTCTTTATGACGCGGCGTCTAAATGTGTTTTTTTTTAATTAAATAATAATAATTAAATGTTATTAATTAAGTAGTAAATAAGTTATCATCTACTTTTCTCTATTATACGTGACAATGGCAACACTATCTCAAATCCAGAAGATTTTTTTAATACATTTACAAATTTAGTTCATTCTACATTTTCATTCACTCTGAATACAAATGCATCAACAAGCTACTTCATTATAATAAATGTAAGTCATTCACAATCCATGCAACGACCAAGTTTTAACATTGTAAAGCGAGGATTCACTGATCCGTGTCTGTTAAGAATAGAGTTGTCAAAATATTAAAAACACAAAAGAAAAAGAATAAATAGAGTCGTGACATATTTAAGCTTCTATTGTATTCATGTATAAATAACACAATACAAATAAGTGCGCTTTTACCTTGGTAAAATTATAGTACACTTATATATTTTATATAGAAATATATATTTTTCTACAGTTTTTTACAGTTTTATTACGCAAATTCTAACTTTTAGCATCAACCCTAACTTCCCTACAATGGTATATATATACTTATATATATTATAGGTACTAAACTTTAGGCGACCAGCCAACCTTATCAAGTGCATTTTATCAATCGAGCAATAATGCTACTTACTATTTAGATTATAAACACTTTATTCGTACGGCAAACGTTTTTTTCGGTCTGGTGATTACACTATCGATTTCACATGTGACTGTGAAGACAAATAAGTTTAATTATATCAGAGAACTGTCGCGCTTGTACAGAGTTAACACTCTTCAGGAAATCCCATTTAAACCAAATCATATTTATAAATCAACTTTAACATATACAGCCTAATTATTGAAAATATTCCTTTTTGGCGAATTTTCAAGTGCAAACTTAACTCTCGTTAATTCAATTATATAACTTACGCATTGAAAAAGCTCACAAAAAAGATGTCGTAAGTATAATAAGTATATTATTGAAATATGTTCAAATTCAATTCAAATTAAAATAATTTTATTTAATATTTAACGAGGTATATGAAAAGGAAACTTTAAGTCTTTATTAGTGGAGACCCTATAAAAATCCGTATCGAGTGAAGGAAACTCAGTGCGCTAAGCAAGTATAATTTATAATAGGTATAAAGTGACAAACAAAAGTGTAATATATTTTTTCGTGCGCACTTCTCATTACGCTAGAAGGAAAACCAAAGAACAAAAGCTCGGCGACCTGCGGCGACTCTGCGACCTGCTTTATTTTTCATAATGAATCACGAGATGCAGTAAAAGTACCTATTGGCAACTAAACTATTGGCAAATAAACTATATACTAAAAGCACTTTTATATTTTGAAATTAACATGTAGAGGAAAGAAAGATTTCCTTTTAGTTTTGTTTAGCTTCACGTTTTATCCCGCACATAGCAGGATAGGCAGAGCGAACTGCAGGAACTATGAGAATCTAGTATTAAAACACTCCGTTCCGTGCTTTTCGTCTTTCGAAATATTACGTGTTGAGCGATGATACTCAACACCGGGCTTGCCTAATCTCAAATTTTATTTTAAATAATAAATATAAAATATTAATTGAATAAAATATATAAAAATTAAATTAATTCCTCATAAAATATAAGTAGTTCATCAATATTCAAAAGTAACAGAAAACAAATAGCACGAAGCGAGTTCTCGTCAAAGTGAAACGGACGTCATTTTTAACATGCCCCAAAGCGTCGAGGTAAAAAACGTATCAGATGCTCCTTTTTTTTTCTATAACGACGCCATGACGCACTGTGACTTCCTTCCATTGTGAGAATTTTATGAATTTTAAACTTGACTTAGTATAGATGCGGTGAATGTTCCCTCATTATACGTCTTTATTACGTACATCCAACGTAATAAATGGAATGAAATTGTGTTCATGAAACTTGATTAAAATTAGCCAAAATAGCTTAATTTTAGCTGTTTTTTTATTATTTTTTTACAAATATAAATACAGTTTTTATAATTTATTTTGTTATGAAATATTTTTAAGATACTTATAAAGAAATAATTTAACGTAGTGAGATTTAGCCGTAAGTCTATTAAGCCGAATCGAGCCTATCGACATTATTATAATTTTCTTTGTCATACTCTTCTTTAGGGTACCTACAGGTATTTTGTTAAAACCTCCTTAATAAAAAGAATGCCATCTAAAACGAAACGTTACATGAAATCGTGAATAATTCAAATATTACTTCGTCGTTATAACATAATATAAAAAATATTTTAATTTGTATCCACAATCCACGTATCACTATTCAATAATTTTAAAGCCCACATGGCACACTACAAGACATACCAGGATATAATTCTTTTTGAATATATTATATTTTAAGTGTAATCTTTTGTTTTCCTATCAACGATGAACTAACAATATTTTAGCCCATCAGTAGGAATCGACCCTATCACCGTTGCGTTTACAGTTATACCCTACCGCAATACCATGAAAGTTTTTATCCTCTGTTAAATACAAAAACAGTTACATAGCATTCAAATATAGAGCTAGTGGGTTCCCCGAGCACATATGCTTCATTTAATTAGCTTATTTTTTAAGGACAGCATAGTCAGAATTTGGCTAACGTGTGGAATTCGTTTAATCAATTATCAATTGAACTGTTCAAGTTCGAACATTGGCTACATTTTTAACAATCCGCCTATTTTTCCAACAAACGTAAAAGTAAAATTCTAGGTCAAAAACTCGCCTCTCTAAGTGTCCGCAATTAAAACACCTCCACAAATTATATATAATGATGAAGACATTTCATCTACACCAGTATGACGACAGAGACTTAAAAGTACGTATATAAGTATGTTAGTAATTACCGTATAATTTTTTACATACTACAAGGTCAGTTGGTTGCAAGTTGCTTTCTCTCATAACGATTATGCAGTACAGACTATAGTACTTACGCAAGGCAAAGCTTGGTGATCGAGTTTTATATGGACTATTTCTATAAATGTAGAGTAAGGATTACAAGGTATGCTTGCTTAATGAGTCAGTCAGAGAGGCATTATCTGGACAAAGAATTCCAGAAATTATTTATTTATATAGGTATTTGTCTCGTTTTAATACGAAAACCTTGATTTGTAACTACATGAAAGTTAATAACATAATATCTATAATAAAAAACTTGTTTTATTATTTAGCAGCATTGCAAGTAATAGGCAAACTGCGATATATACCGTATAATCAATATTTATTTATTTATTTATTTATTTATTTATTTATTTATTTATTTATTTATTTTTTAGCTTCACTCTTCATCCCGCACACGGCAGGATAGGCAGAGGGAACTGCAAGAACCGTAGGAACCTAGTGTTAAGACACTCCGTTGCTTAGTCCCTGCTTTCTCCGTCCCCGCTTTCCGCCTTTTTTCGAGGCATTGCGTGTTGAGTGGCGGAACTCAACGCCGCGCTTTGCCTAGTTTGTCAGAGCGAAGAAAATGGAAATAGAAAAATCCATCTTCTCCGACTGGGGATCGAACCCAGAAACCGTCGCGTTACAGGCAGACATTGCGCCTCTGCGCCACGACGGTTATACGATATTTATTTATTATGTCTAGATTCAATTGGACAAAGTAGATAAGAACTTTTTTCTCTTCTTTAGATAATATACATATAAAAGCATGATTTTAATTGATTGCCATTATTTACAAAAAAGTTAACCCATTAAAATTATCTAAATCCACAATATGTTATATACAAAAAAAGCTTTTAAATTGAAATAAATATCACGAAGCAGCTTTTACCGTTACCTTAGTTACCAAAAAAATAATTTAACTTAAAATATTCTTAAACTTAAACACTTGTACCGACCGAAAGTTCTATTAAACTACATTTCTGTGGCATAACCAATTGCTTGCAAACTGGACCATTGCTTAACAGGCAGCTCACACTAGAGATAAAGAAACCGTTGTCGAACTCAAATGTAAATCGCAAGCAAAACGCATGTCACAGCCTTAATCGGGCTTTACGCTCTGTGACTTGGTATATTGAAATGACTATAGAAGTGTAAAATTGAAATATGGCTATTTAATGTTTATGAAACGTCTATTATAGTTTATGGATACGACTAATATGGTTAAAGTTGGTTTTTTGACATTTTCATACATCTCTTACATTCTAATAATGAACAAAGCTACTTTCTAAGTAACTTTTCGTTAATTAAAAAGACGTCTCTGTAGTTAAAAATATATTCTATTATTACTTATTTGCACTTAACCTAATGGATTTATTTAATGATATTAAAAACTGTGGATATAATTTTTTCTTTTCAGTATATATTAAATTGAATAAACGTTTTGAGCCGGTAAATGACATTGCATTTAATATGTTATGGATGCATATAACAGCTCAATTATAATAAATCATATATATACATAATCTTTTTTATACTCTATAAACTTCATGTTTTTAAGCGCTTTTAAAAGTTCTATGGTTTTAAGCGATTTTTTACAAGAAGGCAAAAAGACGTACCTACAACAAGTAACATTTTTATTCATACCATTTGTTTACTGTAAGGTGTACACTGATAGGTAATACGCCTATTTTTATTAAAATGTAGAAATAATGAATAATTAAAGGCGCGTAAGGAATTGTTTCGATTTCTAAGTCACGCGTTGTGGACATTACTGTTGAACCGCTTAGGATGGTCACGTTTAATTTAAATGCTTTCTTTGTTTGATTTTTTCATGTACAATGGTAGATCTTCATACTTATTAATAGTAGTATACGACTACTTCTCGTTGGACTGGAATGAATGATATTTTATAAAGTTAGTCTAACCGTCAATAGATATAGTCGATTTTACTGACACATTGTAAAATAATTAAAGAATATTTTTTAAATAAAGATTTTTTAAGTAGATATTTTCGCTAAACTTCATTTTTTTTACTGTCATTTCGGCTGCACTTTGTCTATCAGTCATTAAGTATATATAAGACACCAGTGTTCAATATACCGTTTGAACTAAAACAAACCGCATATTATATATATCTATAATACTATATATTTATATAAAAAAACAAGGTAAAATACCCAAAACTATAAAAAAACTATTAAATAACAACATAAACACTTTATCACCTCACATATTTTATCTGTAAATCTTCATATGAATCATCTGAATACATTGTTTAACTAAGAACTAACTCACCTACATAAATTTGAATTGAATTTGCTGTAAGTCTAAGAAAAATACAATAGTTGTGAGAAATGTGAGTCTAACGTGACTCACGGTCACGTGTTATCATTATGTTTATGCAAGCAATTACACCTCGTTGTTTACGTTATATTACTCTTTCATTTGAAATCTTACATATTTTAGTATTACAGTAACTCTTGATAGTGAATAAATTATATATTGTGCACAAAATATATATATTTTTAATTCCCCGTCATATTCCGCGTAGTGTCCAGACACTTTGATGGTTAATTTACAAGACAATATTGAACCCACAATCGTCGAGTTCAAAGTTACATGCTTACTACTGAGCTGCGACAATATCAACAAATTAAATATTCTTAGAAAAGTTTTATCACCAAAATCTATTTTCATTTGTTAACTATTATACTTATGTTTGTTACAGCAATTGTACATATTGTAAGACAAAATTCTTTATCTTAGTATGTCAAGTGTGTGCGGACTTCTTAATAACGCTCTAGTTTTTTTGACAAGAAGAATTAGAAACGTGCATTGGAAGAATAAAAATGTAAAATACAAGTGTACTAGATACAGTTCAATTTAAAACTCAGTGCGTACTGTGATTTTGTTTGTTTAAAATTCTTTTAACTCATATATATATATATATATATATATATATATATATATATATATATATATATATATATATATATATATATATATATATATATATATATATATATATATATATATATATATACAAAATAATAAGCTTATATATAAGAATTAAATAAAAGAAAAAAAGCCTTTTAAGTTATGCTTCGCTTGAAAAATCACCTGCCCAGCAACAGCTGTGGTAGTTCCGTAATGAGTCACAACTCACGATTGATCGCCGAACGAAACTTCTACCATATTAAGAGATCGATAAAGTTCATTCATATACAGATACCTATTCTACCTATAGGTACAATGCAATTTACAAAGCCAGTATAAAAGATTTAATTTACAAGCTTTACAAGTAAAAAACATTGATCTAATATTATTACACGAATTTATTACATATGGTTAAAGAGCATTTTGTCTGCACTAGACTCAAAACTGAAAATATAAAACTTTATCCTAGTGGTATTGGAACCCATAAACCTCAAATACAATTAAACATATATACTGAATTTGCGTCTATGTGATTTTTTTTATATCGGCTAAGCTCATTCGTCTTCCTCTTTCGTGTTTTCTATTCAAGACCCGTTACTGGACTGATCTGTGTTTAACTGGTAAAACTAAATTGTTGAAATGTCACAGAATTGTTTTGAACTTAGTGCCACATCAGATATAAAATAATAATTAATCATTATTTTTTTGTTATAAAATGCACTTTAATACTTGGGGTATATTATTAAGGTTCAAATCCGCCAGTCAACATGCAATATCTCCAATATTTGGCAATAAGTGAAGCATCTAATGTCTAACCAATAGGTTCTCTCTGCCTATCCTGCTATATGCTCGATACGAAGAAAACCTAAAAACCTTTAGTATAGAACCATTATAGATCCTCCATTGGCTATTATAGACCATACAAACATAAATCTATATATATATATATATATATATATATATATATATATATATATATATATATATATATATATATATATATATATATATATATATATATATATATATATATATATATATATATATATATATATATATATATATATATATATATATATATATATATATATATATATATATATATATATATATATATATATATATATATATATATATATATATATATATATATATATATATATATATATATATATATATATATATATATATATATATATATATATATATATATATATATATATATATATATAACTTATTAGTATAAACATCTTTTTGATAGTGATTAACTGGCAGATAATGGTCAGTCAAAATATAATATAAACAGCGAAGAACGCTGCGTTTAGGTTTAGAGAGTGTATGGCTATCCCATAGTAATTTCCAAAATTTAAATAGAAACGAAAAACTTTCACACAAACGAAATTGCGGGCTACAGCTATTCTGGTTTTAATAATAGTCATTCGAATTGAGGACCGTCGTGGCGCAGAGGTGTAGCGTCTGCCTGTAAACACGACGGTTTGTGGGTTTGATTCCTACTTGGGAAAGATGCATCGCCTCGAAAATAGGCGGAAAGCAGGGAACTTGTCTAACTTACTATATGCGGGATAAAGCGTGAAGACAAAAAAAAACAAATTAACTTTAAAAAACAAATCTTTACAATTTGTACGCTCTAAAATATTTTTCATAAAATAAATCTATTTTTTTAAACTGAACTATAGCTCTAAAGTAAAATAGAAGAAAATAGTACAAATACAGTAATTCCAAAATGCACACATCGCTTGCACACTGGGTTCGGCAATGAATCACACTGCAGCTGCTCACCGCTCAGGATACCGTGGGCGTTGTTACGAAACCGATGACATTCATTCATAGTCACATTACTCTAAAGCAAATATTGTAATTACAATTATTCCGCAAGCAGAAAGTTGTTTACTATTTCACTGCTTACAATACATATACATATAAATTATACATATGTATATGTATACATACATATACATATCTATACCCACATATAAATATATACATACATATATATACATAAATATATATACATACACATATAAACATTTCAGTTGCGGAAAGCGGAGAACGGAGTGTATTTATACTAGGTACCTACGGCCTTTGCGGTTCCCTCTGCCTGCCAAAAAAAATAGTAATAATAACCTAATCCTCCAATAAAAAATGTCATATAAATTTAAACTTTAAAATAAAAACTAACTATATGTATTTTTATTACTCACTTGACACGTGTCCTGTCTATGCGGTAATAGAGTACGAATATTCATATTGTTGACATATGTTTCATAGATAAACGGAGATAGCTCGTGGGGATCCTTCACCAAATATTAATATCTAGATCTAAAATAAAACTCAAAATGGCGATCAGATTGTTGTATCGCAAGCGATAGAAGATGATATAGATATTTTGATAAATTAAATTAAAATTAAGATATATGGGACGGAGAAAGCAGGAACTAAGCAGCGGAGTGTCTTAACACTAGGTTTATATGGTTCCTGCAGTTCCCTCTGCCTACCTATCTACCTATCTACAGCTAAAAAAAATTGTTTCAAATGTCCAATTATTTATTTATGTACAGATCGTATCTTAAGAATCTCTGAAAACCAAATAACCAGAAAACTAATAATAATTTCCATAACTAATCAATGAATCATTAATTAATATCATGATTCACATCAATAATCACTTTAAAAATCACAAAATACCAAATATTTAAAGAGTATGTATATGATTTTTATACGCGGACATAAAATTTAATACTTTATATTAAAATTTAAAACAGCATATGCTTTCTTTAATGCATAAAAAGCAACAGGCATGTGCATGCAGGCCAATAAAAATTTAGGACTCGATTTCAAACAAAGTATTAGCAGCTGTTATGAGAATTTTATGCGGTATAAAAACGCAAGAATTTTTTTTAGCATCTTGTAACATAATTTGTATATACACATCGTTATAGTTAATAGAAACATTATAAAGCTAATGACGAGATATATTCATCTCAGGATCAATATTTGAAATTAAAAAAATAATTTTGTTTACAGATATATCGTTCACACAATACAAAAGGGCCACAAAAATAAACAATAAATTAAAACTATATTATTTAAAAAAAATATCATAAACCTGTTAATAAAAAAGATACTTGTCGTCTTTGTTTGGATATGTTTCCTTTTTTACTTTCATGAATGGAAACTGTCATAATTTGCATGTTCTTAATAGACAGAGTATATAAAATTGTATATAAATATAAAGCTTTAAAAAAATGTGGCAAAAATTTGTTTTGGCCATAACAATAATAAAATATAAGAATTTTAATTTGCTACCTTTTATATTAAATGTTTTGAATAATCCATTTAAGTATAAAATATAGCCTATATATTTCGACTTTTTCTTTATTGGAATGAACAAAGTACTCATAATTAACTCTTCCCTATGGAAGCAAAATATAATTATATAAAAAAAAAATTGCAAATATCTATTAATAGCGTTAATTGGCTAACATTTATTCTTTCGACCTAGAGAGGTTACGAGTTCAACTTGTACAGGAAAAAGGAAAAATGATATATTAGGTAAATCATTATTACCATAGAGGAACAAAACAATTCAAAATATTAAAGATTTAAACAGAATATTAATATTCAATAATATCTTGTTTATATAAACATTAATTAGGTACGCGATATAAATATCAGGCGTACATTTGTTTAGAATGACTTATCGATGTTTTGGCGCCGGGTTTTGCATGGTAAATTATACCATATGGCGGCGTCGGCCCCATTACTATATAGGGATGTTTATTTATATGCTAATACGTCATTATACTTGAATACGAGCCGTTATTTTCTTTGGACTGAGACAAAAAGTAAATGCGCTGGTTGATGGACTTCGCGGAGTAAACAACTTTGTTTAAAACTAATCATATGTAACATATGTTATGTTTAGCGATATCTGATATTAATTTACTCTAATATACTGTTTAACATATAAACTCCTTATTTTTGCCTTTTGATCATTTTTTTATTTATTTCGGTAGAAGGAACTAAAGAGAGATTAAAATTGATTTTCATGAAATAATACTTAATACTCCGCACGAACATTTTGGAATACAAAATAATTTATATATTGCTTCAAGATCTACTTTATTTTCTTACGAAATAGATGGATTTTTAAAAATGTTTATTTGTGATTTAGTATCGTCTTACTATATATATGTAATATATTGTATAACACGCATTTGTATATTTTATGTATATGTAATATATTGGAAACGTAAGTTTTCTTTTCTCTATCTTAACGGTTTTCTCTATTTCGTTTTTTTTTTTAACTTTACTATGTCATGAGGGTACGCGCCTCTAAAGTCATGATAGTATGTATATTAAGTGGTAGAACACTTTAAATATCTCACACAAGACGAAATCGAACCTGCAACCATCGCGTTTATAATCACTATTTCGACATAAACTGCACATAGCTTATTAGAATTGCGAATATAACACATACAATGTAAATTGTGACTGCATCACAAGTAGTTCTAACGCGTGTTGTTAATTAAAAATCAACTGTACTACACTTATAATAAGGTTTTTATTCCATTTAGGTGTGTTTATTATTGTTTGATAAGTAAAAGTGAGTCAGCCGCTCAATGCGACTAGACAGAGTTCTTGACCTCGCAATACATTGAAGATATCATTAAAACAAGTGTGAAATATATTAACGTATGGAAGTGGGAGGATATTTGGGGCAGAGGCGGGTATCCATTTACGGCAGTTACTGGTTCGTGTTTACTACACACATTAGATAATCTTCGAAACAAACTGTAGTCATAATATGGCAATGACTTTGATATTATATTAAAAAAGTAATACTTTTCTTTTATGATTAAGTATTGAGACCATTTAATACGATGATTGTGGGTTCTATGTTTTCGGATGAGTAATTCAAGATTCCTTCGCAGCGTTTATTTCCTTTATTTAACTGGAAAACTGTAGAACGGAGTGTTTTTTTTTACCTACTCTACTATTTGTGGTATAAAATGTGTTGCCCGCTTTCCGTTTTTTTTTTTTCGAGGTATTGTGTGTTCAGTGGCGGATCTCAACGCTGCGCATTGCCTAGTTGCCAGAGCGAGGAAAATGGTAATAAAAAAATACACCTTCCTCGAGTGGGAATCGAACCCACAAATCGTCGCCCTTAAAGGCAGACGCTTATCTTTGCGCCACAAAAAACATATAAATAATGAAAATCTAAAAATAAAATTATAGACAAAATTGATATCGACAGATTGACATAGCAACAATAGTCATAACTTACACCGGCCCGTTCTGGAGACGTTTGAAGATAAGCCTCGAAGGCGAAAGTGCTCGTAATTAATAGCAATATAACCAATTATTTTCACAAACACTTTGTTATAAAGTTAGAAAGTGTATCGAAAGTAATATAGGTAGATCGAATGGATGCGTATGCGTTTTATTTCTTAAAAACATTTGATGTTACCTATTAGAATTTCGTTTCAATCGAAGGCTATTCTAATATGTCTTAAACAAAGGGACCATTTTGTGTATGATTGATGTTCCGGAAACACCCTTTAGTGACAAATTCTATAACATTAAGAACCGGGTTCGATTACTGGGAATCTTAAATATTTGCATAAGTGCGATGAGATTTAAACCTCAGATCAATTCTGATTTACTATAGCATCCAAAAATAAGACAAAAAAAGATATGCAGGACGTGCAAGTTCATCTGCTGCATATTTATTTTAAGTTTACGTTATATACATTTTATCGAAGCTTACTTAAAGAAAACATACATTTTTTAACACAGCGGGATTCGAACCTGTGTCTCATAGAAATCGTTAAAATGCTCTAACCACTAAGCCACATGTTCTACTTCACAGTGCGTCGAATTTGTTATACGCTTTATACAACTTACTCCGTCTTAGCAATTCCGCAAAGAACAATCATTCGGCTCAAAAAGGAATGCTATTTTTATGAAAAGAAAAAAGAACTTACTTAATGACTATTTCGTGAGGCACAGGTTCAAATACTGTTGTGTACAAATCTTTATGTTTTCTTTAAGTATTTTTCCATACTTAATATGTATTAACTTTAAAAAACTAAATATTTTTAAACACTTTACTATTAAAATGACATTGCATAAAATATCCCTTTTAATAAGATTTATTTGGCTGGTAATATAAATAATATATTTAAAATAATATCAATAAATCATTAATAACCATGTTTGTACAGGGAATACCTACCACAACATATTTTATGTCAACTGTTCGGAGAATTGCTACTAAAATTTACCAATATGTCAAAGGAATAATTGAGGAAAAGTAATTAAAAGCTATCTGTATTTCTATACTATAATAATTTTACAAAGTTTAAGTTTAAAGTGTGTTTGGTTAGGAACTACTCAGTCAGTTTTTTATATTAGATAATAATTTCGTTGTAATTCAATAAGCTTGCAGTCAAAGGTATATTGGGATTTTTATAATTTTTGTCTGTCTGTGCATTAATGCACGCTAAAAGAGCAAGAGCTTAACTTATTGATATACAGTTATCACAATTGTATTATGTTAAATTTGTCGTTCCTGTTTAGAGTTTATTCTATTTAAAACGGCAACGGAAAATAATCAACAAATTGATATATTTAACGTATTTTTACCGAAACTGATACAAAATAGCCGTTTTATGGAGTTGGCTTAAACGACTATATTTAGTGTAACAAGTAAGGCCTAAAGAATATTGAGATGTTAGAATTAAATAACCTTAGTATATATTGAAAAAGTCAAGGTGGAACAGGAAAATATGACTTATGACACATGACATGCATTTTTACGGCAAAAAAAGAAAAAAAAAAACAAAAATTTAATGATTTAAATTGGATCTTTTTTAAACATACATTCTTCAATTATTGTGTAATGATATCTCATTTTTACCGTACATTCTCCTTTGTGTGTTCTCCATTCCACGTGACATTGGAGAAGAGAATTGTGCTCAACTGGCATGCTCGAAACGCCTAATTAAAGAGGAGAAGAAGAAAAAAAATCGAAAACAAATCAAATTGTATTATTAAACTGTACGAGTATATAGTGCAAGTAATCTTCGTTAACGGTACTTTTATTTTATTTACTTCTGAAGAGGAATGTGTTACACTTTCACTTTCCCTTTTTTTTGGACTTCGTGTTACAAGAAAACATAAAAATGTGTCTTTAAATGGAAGCAACAGTAGAATATATTTGCCAAAATTTTATTGTATCAAACAAAAATAAGAGTAAAATCCACAGTTCAATACAAATAATGCATTTAATGAAATTAAATTAGCTTCACGCATTATCCCGCTCATAGCAGGTTACGTAGAGGTAGCCGCAATAACTGTGGGATACTAGTGTTAAGACACTCCGCTCATTGTGTGTTGAGTGGCGGAACTCAACGCCGCGGTTGCCAAATAGCAACTAGTAGAAGGAAATTAAATAATCCATCCTCCTCGAGTGGGAATCGAACACACAAACCGTCGTGTTTACAGGCAGACGCTGCGCCACAGCGCCACGACGATCCTCATGTATCATATTTAATTAATTCTAGAACATCACAATATTCTTTATAAGATATATTATTTCTATTACATTTAACAAAGTTAATATTGGATACAAAACAGTCAGAAAGGAAGTCGCGACATGGTATTTGTATTGTGCTATGTACCCATGTATATATTTCCTGTTTGTATGAATGTATGCGAACTGATATAATTAAATACGACTAATAAAGACATTGTAGCGCAGTGGCACAGTATCTGAGTGCTAGTGTGAGGTACAGGTTCGATGCTCACTAAAAATTATTTCCATTCAATTCAATTCAGTTCAATTCAAAATATTTTCTATTCTAACGCTTCTTCAACCACTTTTGAATCGTCGAATGAACATGTTCATTCCATCGGTTCAGAAGGCAGTTCTTTTGAGAACAGCCAGTAAGAAACTCAACAGTCTTTAATCAATAGTCTATTTAAAATAAAAATATGCAAATAAAAAAAAATATGCAAAATACGCAATTAGCATCGCTATATGAGATGGAGACTTAATTTTTTTGTATTTTATAGTTTTTTTATAGTTTTGTAGTTTATTAATATCGTTAAGCCTTTATTAACATTTATGTCTACTTAAGAAGGAAAAATCTATGTGCAATGTGAATAATAAAAATATTCACCAAATTTTCCATATAATTCCTCATATTTTAACATATATTTTAATATAGTTTAGAAAACGTATAGTAAGGAACTTTAAGTCAAAAGAACAAGAGTGGAAATTCTACACTACAATTTTCTTTTGTAGGTATTCACTTTGCATTCACATATAAAAACTATGTGACAAGACAGTGGGATTAACCTAATGGCCGTCACGGCGGACCGCGCAAATGCGTTACCATGCAAAGCCTTATCAAGAGAAACTAACTATATCCTATTATCTAAAGCAGAATAATTTGTTTATTTATAGTAATAATCTCAGAAGTTACCGGTTCAAATTCAAAAAATATATTGAAGTTGTCAAATTCAAGTGTATTTATAGAAGAAGGAAAGCTGGTTCGAGCTAGTGCCATCTGAATTTAGATTTTGATTACTCGCAACGCAATAAAAAAGAATCTTGCTGCCTACCATATATTACTATCATCAAAACAAACAAAATATTTACATATTAAGTACCTGCCTAGTTACGAGTACAATAACTTTCTATATATAACTTAGAAGATACATAACTTTAAAGGAATTGGCTTTTGTTAGAGAGCTTGTATAGTCGCAGATCATAATAAATAAAATAATGACATGAAATTATTTATATACACAGTGACAAAAAGCTATTTTCATTCAGCAATAAATATGCGCTTTCTGTTGTATTTGGACAGCGTTTACCATAGACAATTTGTGTATGTAAACTCTATGTAAATATAAACAAATAATATGATAATTTATGAAAATATATCTTTAAATTTTTAATAACCATATTAACAACAAGCTTAAAAATAACTCATGATTTTTAAAGTGGCAATCCACGCTAAAGATAGAAAAATATTGAAAGAAAACAGATGAAAACAACGTAAAAAGTTGTAAAAAGCACACAAAATACGACGTATAATGATAAAGAACGCATAGGCCTAGTGGTCAGAGCGCTTGGATATTTTCTATCAGGTGCACGTTGTCATCTCGGTGCGTTCAATTTTCATACACTTTCTTTAAATAAGTTAAGAAATATAAAAAATAAGTTATTTAGGTATCATCCAACACTTAAAATTATATTTTTTTATATTTTAATTATTATTTTTTTGTAGCTTCACGCTTTTTATCCCGCACATGGCAGGGTAGGCAGAGGGAACCGCAGGAACCATAGGAACCTAGTGTTAAGATACTCCGTTGCTTAGTCCCCGCTTTCCGCCTTTTTCGAAGCATTGCGTGTTGAGTGGCGGAACTCAACGCCGCGCTTTGCCTACTTTATCAGAGCGAAGGAAATGGAAATGGAAAAATCGATCTTCCCCGAATGGGAATCGAGCCCAGCGTTATAGGCAGACGTTGCGGCTCTGCGCCACGATGGTCCTAACATTTTGCAATTAAATAACAAAAACAGTAGCAATATATTTCACGTGTCCTCAATTCGCGACGATAGCTAGCAATTTAGACAATTGAATGAATATGGGTATTATTATCCTATTGTCACGCTTTGGAGTTACTAATATGGCGCGTGCCGCGAATTGAGCCCACGTATATATTTTTAATATATGACTAAAGCGAGAGCTACTAGCATATTTTAAGATTTATACGAATCAATAAAAATGAAAACTATGAAAGTATATTGATCTTAAAAAAAAATAACCAAATATTAAGATTAATAAACTTCGAAAAAAAGGCGGAAAGCGGAGAAGGAATTGTCTTAACACTAGGTTCCCACAGTCCCTGCAGTTCCCTTTGCCTACCCTGCCATGTGCGGGATAAAGCGTGAAGCTAAAAAAATCTTGATAAAAATATATAATTTATATTAATTTATAAATTATGTTTACTTAGTGTAAGAAATAAGACTACATGCTTCATTATAGTGAGAAAAATTCAAACAATACAAATAAAAAGCGCATTCATTTAGTATAAATTATATCTGTAAGATAATAACTATAACTAACGGTTAACGTTATAAATACAACGTTATTTTTTTATAAGTGGACGATATTGGAATATCATTATTGCTTGTTGATTGTTCCTCGTAAACAAATTGTATTAAGAAGTGAAATTTAGAAAGAAAACTTCTAACATAGAATAGAAAGAACCTTCCTTGACTAAGATCATCGGTTAATCTAGTATACCAGCGCAATCAAAACCCTCGTCGACATTACTATACAAATTCTGAATGATAAGTATTCACGCCTATATTTTTATATTTTTTTAATCACACTTTGACCCGTTTATAACCGGGTAAACAGAGGGAACCGCGGAAATCATCGGAACTTAGAATTAAGACACTACAATGCCTGCTTTTCGTCATCTTCGCTCCGAAATCGCTCGCTGAGTGGCAGAACTTAACCCTACGCTTGTCAAGGTGACAGAGCAAAGAAAATGGAAAATAAAAACCCCATTTTCCCGAAGTGAGAATCGAACCTACTAACCATCGCGTTTACAGGGAGACGCAGTAAAGGCTTTTTAAATTATAAAATTTACGCAACGCCACTTGCACTGTAGTCAAACTGGTATACAAACATTAATTTCTCTGATTGCCTAACTGTTATGGGAAAAGATGTATAACAAGAACCGTATCAAAGGTGTCAATAGACCGATACGACTGGTTGCAGTTGGCTATTCAATCTACACTTCCTTGATAACTTGACTTGTTTATATTTTGTACCGTTAATAAGTGATGGTAGATGAAAAGACACTGTTCCTATATAGAGAGTTAGGCTGTGCTCTTTTCTTACATATTTTTACATTAGCTTCGGTTTAAATAATTTTTGCTTTGTGCCAATTTTTTGAAACACAGAAATATATTTATTAACTATAGTCAATGGTATTTTCTTAAGTAATAAAATATAATAAATGATATAAATAAACTGTACATAATATAAAATGGCGTACGGAGCATTTATCTTATTACTTTAAATTTAAACTTTTTAATGACATTTATAGAACAAAACAAACTTACATTCAATAAATAGGTTATAAAATATTTTTATTATTCACCATTGATTTAAATTTATATTTACTTGTACAATATAATAAGTTATTACGCGTATTAAAACTAAAGTTTCCAAAGTCGACCTTTGCTACCATTTGCAGTGAAAATTGCGAATCGCCTTGATCCAGTCTTTATTTACAACCAAGGCCGTGACATGTGCACTAAAAGAAAAAGTCGATGTAAACGCATATCTTGCAAGTTTACCTTTGTTCATATAATATTTTAAAGGAAGCGAAAATTTAGGTACCTATTGGATGAGCAAAACTTGTAATATATTAAGTATGTACCTATATGAAATTTTAGACAAAGACGCCATCGTGATGATGGAGCATAGCCTTTAACTATAACCACGATGGGTGCAGATTCGATTTCCACTCAGAGGAAAGATTTATTTCATATATAATATGTATACAATAAGAAGACAAAGTGCGTTGACTCAACGTGCAATACATGAAAACTGGTGCAAAGGAGGGATCTAAATAACTCTTTCATAAGCTTCTATATGCGGGAAGCTATTTATTAATATCAAATAAAAAAACTAAAAAAAAATCTATATTCTATAACATTATTTACACATTGTTTTAATACATCTATTTTTATACCACAGCACTAAACGACGCGATGTAGGGTCGTTCCACGTCGTTAGTACAGTGATAACTTAACAAACTCTGATAAATGCCCTTGTTAGTACTTAACGGGCATCTGATATCTTTATGTGGACATTTTATCCGAAGCAATAATGTTACTAGCATTTAACTACGACGTTCTCGTAGTCCGGTAAAAAAAAGTTAAGACTCCGCCTTCTATGAAACATTCTATGTGTCCGCGGTCTCTGACCGCATGTACGGTGGGTTACATAGAAACGATTAACGTAATGTAACATGATGAAAGCTTTATCTACAAACGTTGAAGCCTTAACCAAATAACACATTTAAATTAAGCTTATTGGTAATGGATAAAGACTTTCTATCTTATAAATTTTATATATATATATATATATATATATATATATATATATATATATATATATATATATATATATATATATATATATATATATATATATATATATATATATATATATATATATATATATATATATATATATATATATATATATATATATATATATATATATATATATATATATATATATATATAATCACCTCAAGTTATGTTGAACGGAATAATGTTCCTTACTTTCAAAAAAAAATGAATTATCAATATGGATATTTTCTAATAACACGTTTATACGAAGCTTAAAAAATATCAATAAAATAAAAAACACACATATGAAATCACCAGTTATTAAAAATGCTTTAATACTAATAAAATGGATGCCCATCGAATCAAATAGCCAATGTGTTTGTAATATACGCTGTTAATAGCAGCTATTTAAGAATGAGGACGTTGTGAATGACATTAGACAAGATGTTCCACATCGGCAGTAGTAAAACTCGTTAGACGCTATCGGCCCCTCTTTGATCGATACACGATTAAATTTCATTGCTTAAAATCAAAACACCAATAAAGGAATGGTTGTTTAATTTATTGTTATATGTATACATTAAGAAATTGACCTGCGTAAATGGAAAAAGCGTTTATTTTTTCCCAAAACCTTTAAAATATGATTTAAAATTCACTAAAACAATTACCAATGAGTCAGATGTAGTGTTGCTACAAGAAGATCTACATAAACTAGTCGATTGGTGTGATAAAAATAAAATGGTCTTGAATATCAACAAATGTCATCACATAAAGTTTACCCGTAAAAAGAACATTACTCCTTCAATATATTATATATATGGTGAGGAACTTAATGAAGTTAAAGAAATTCGCAACTTAGGGATTATATTGGACTTAAAATTAAATTTTAAGGAACATATGGACAAAACTCTTGATTTAGCGAATAGATCTCTCGGCTTTGTTCTGAGATGCTCCAAAGACTTCAAACATTCTACTACTGCATTAACGCTATTTAATTGTTTCGTTCGTAGCAGATTGGACTATTGTTGTTCAATCTGGTCCCCATTTACAAAATTTCATATAAACAGAATAGAAAGAGTACAAAAAAAGTTTCTTCGTCAATTGTCATATTGGCTTAGAATAAATTTGAGTACTTATAATGAAAGATGCAAATATTTCAATATCCATAGCCTGGAAAATAGACGCAAACTCTTATCAATGAAATTTTTATTTAATTTATTCAATAATGATATAGACTGTCCAGAAATCTTATCAAGATTTTACATAAACGTTCCACGCAATAATTCTCGTAGTTTTAGTAATTTCTTCTATAACCGACCATATAGAACGCAATTTGGTAAAAATTCTATTATTCCGGTTATCATTATTATATATTAGTATTTGTAAGCAAATTAAGGATTTAGACATCTGCTATGATACGCGCTCTTTATTTATTAAAAAAATAAATGATTTTATTTGTACAGCCCAGTTGTAATTAGTGATATAAAGTATTGTTATTATTACTCTTAACATAAATTAATTCAATGAAATGTTGTAATCTATAGAAATACAAATATAAATATTAATATTAATGTTATTTTTGTTTAGATGGTTTATGCTTTAATATTTCTTTTCTAATTATTAATTAATATTTTTTCTTGATTATTTAACAGTTTCCTATGTGTTTTTAATATGTAATTTTAATGGAATTGTTATTATGTCAATGCGGAATTTTTACATGTATTTGTCTTTGCTTCAAACTATGTTATAGAATATGTGTACGAGGGTCAAACTGAAAGTTCTTAGAAAATCAAAAACTAAGCATTCTAGCAAGTTATTAGTTTTATTATAACTTTTCAAAATAGCGTCAATTTACATCAATACATCGCTGCATTCGATGGAACCACTAAGAAAAGCACCTTGCCCACTCGGCCTTAGGGGTCTCTTCAACGGCGTTTTGAAACGCAGCCACTGCTTCTTCGGCGTCCGTAAAATGTTTTCCTCGAAGTTTTTCTTTTATTTTCGGGAATAAATAAAAATCGCAGGGTGCGAGGTCGGGGCTATACGGCGGGTGACCCAGTAATTACACGTCTAAGGTCGCCAAATAGTCGATCTTTTGCCTGGCGGTGTGCGACGAGGCATTGTCGTGATGAAGGAGGATCCTGCTGTGAGGTCGTTTCTCTCGAACTTTTTCCAAAACAAGTGGCAAACAGTTGTTAGTGTACCACTCTGCATTAACCGTTTTCTGATCCTCTAAGACAACTGTCGCGTAATGACCTGTCTTTCCGAAGAACGAGGCCACCATCTTTTTTCCAACACTTCGACCTCTCTTCACTTTAGTTGGCAACTCTTCGGAAGGAAACACCCACTGAGCACACTGTCTTTTGGTTTCCGGATCATAACAGTAAATCCAGCTTTCGTCACCCGCTAGTATGTCGAACACAGCATTTGAGTCACCTCCGTTAAATTTTTGGATCATTTCTCGGCACCAATTATGCGGCATCCAGCGGGCACAAAGCTTCCTGACCGCTGGCTTCCTGACCAATGGAAGATTTTGTGCACTTGACTCATACCTATGCCTAGACTTGTCCGAATCTGCTGATAGGTCACTTTTTTGTCAGTCTCTATCATACGCCGCACAACACTGATATTATCTTCAGTCGTCGCTGTAGAAGGCCGTCCCTCACGCAAATCATCGGTGAGATTAGTTCGACCACGTTTGAATTCATTAAACCAGTTGTAAACTGTGGCACGAGATGGGGCTAAAGAGTTCTATTTTCAAAATTTAAACTTATTTTTTTAATATAATGCTTTTAAGTTGCCAGTTCTAAAAACTTTCAGTTTGGCCCTCGTAATGTTATAAGTGCATGCTGAGACTACCTTTAATTAGTAGAACATTTTCCATGTTCAAGTTCAAGTTGTTATATTATCAAATGTATTATTGTTTCTACTGTTGGTTGTCCTAATAAATACCTAAATAAATAAATAAATAAATAAATAAAAGGCGTAGGAAAAATACTGCAATCTGCTTATTATGTTTTCAATTATACACTGTCGTGTTTACAGTTTCTTAGTCTTCTCTTCTTCTTTCTTTATGCTGTATTCCTCATATGTAATATACATATATACCCTAGAAGACGTTTTACAATGGGGTTTTCCCATTGTAAAACGTCTTCCCATTTTGAAATCGAAATATTATAGATATACGTATTACAGATATTACATTATATTTAGTATCAATGACATCACAATAATCTGAACATACATGTCGAATACACGCAACAAGTTGTACGTTGTTACAATATATATAATAGTATAGGAAATTGGGACTTCCATGCGTTAGTGTAGTGTGATAATAAAGAGTGTGATAAATTATTATATATTAGTATTTGTAAGCAAATTAAGGATTTAGACATCTGCTATGATACGCGCTCTTTATTGTAGTGTGATAATAAAGAGTGTGATAAAATTATTATATATTAGTATTTGTAAGCAAATTAAGGATTTAGACATCTGCTATGATACGCGCTCTTTATTGTAGTGTGATAATAAAGAGTGTGATAAAATTATTATATATTAGTATTTGTAAGCAAATTAAGGATTTAGACATCTGCTATGATACGCGCTCTTTATTGTAGTGTGATAATAAAGAGTGTGATAAAATTATATTGTTACTAAAAGCAGTCAGTCAAGTTATATATTCCACGCAAATGAGTTTGTTTTTGTAGATTTTGTTGTTGTAGAGTATATGTGTTAATTTTTAAGTAAATTTTTGCATTTGTACCACAAATTCTACTTTTTTTTATTTTTACAGCTTCACTCTTCATACCGTTTATAGCAGGGTACTCAGAGGGAACCGCAGAAACCATAGGAATCTGGTGTTGTCACTCCTTTCCATGCTTTCTGACAATTTGAGTCATTGCGTGTTGAAAGGCGGAACTTAACAATGCTTTGCTTAGTTGCCGGAGCAAAGAAAATGGTAATAAAAAAAATTATCTTCCCCGAGTGGGAATGGAACCGATACATCATCACTTTTACAGAACACAGTGCTTAGTCATTCTGCTCTATTAACTAAGACAGTAAAAAGAAGAATTTCGAAATGCAACAAGTGTTAGTATATTTAGTAATTTTATCACTCATTTCATTTATTACTATTCAGATTTTCAAATGGTAATCGCAAGTATGAAAATATTAATTAAAAAATTAAAGTTTCACAACATTCACAAAAAACTACATTTACAAATTTCGACACAGCGGCGTGATAAAGAACCCATAGCTTAGTTGTCAAAACGCTTGGACGGTTTCCAAGAAGCGCGGTTTAAATCTCGTTTCCTTCAAATTTTCATGTTTTCGTTATGTCTGTGTTTGTTTTAGGTATGTTTACGTTTTTTTCCATCCTTAGTATGGATAAACATTTTAAAAATCATAATAATATATAAAAAAATAATAAAACAGACGCATGTCGCTACAAAGTTAATACTTTAAATAGAATATTATGTTTAATTTACACAACGGTTAGCAATGTATAGTACAAATGCATGTGTTAAAAAGAAACAAGAAAAATATGCAGTAATTAGATTAAATTGACCGTAATGATTGTAATAAGCTACATATGCCGCCCACTGCATTTTCTTTTGTCATACAAAGACACTAAATGGAATTAATACTTTAATTTTATACAACCATATTTTTTTTAGCTTCACGCTTTATCCCGCACAAGGCAGGGTAGGCAGAGGGAACTGCAGGGACCGTGGGAACCTAGTATTTAGGCACTCCGTTGCTTAGTGCCTGCTTTCTCTGTCTCCGCTTTTGCTACAACCATATACAGTTAGATATGATAATGAGAGTCTTATCAGTTAACGAGTAATGTTTGAGCGAGAGCGGAGAACTTAGTGTGTTGACACTAATTACAAATATTGTTGCACTTCTCCAGGTAGAGAGTTATGCGGTGAGCTGCATGGGGTGGGCACATAATTTTTCCTTTTTTGCGAATAGGAATTTTCGAATAGGAAGAGATAATTCAGTGTTAGGTCGTCATTACCTAATTTTAGGCCATTTTCCGAGACATTGCGTACTGAGTGGTGGAGCTCAACCACGCACGTTGGATAACTAAATGAATAGTAATGAAATAAAATATGGAAAAGCATAGAAATAAGTTCTTATATAACCCCCAGTGTTCCTACTTAACAAAGAAAACAAATAATGAAATCAATATATAATTAATTAATGTTATAATCGTTGTTTAAGCTATTGGTTTTTAACGACTGCAAACTTGCTTTTTTGTCATTAACAAGCAAACAAATCATTATACACTATACTTAATTGTGTACAGTCATTGATACTTTTTATTATTACAATGTGTTTAACTATTAGATTTTTTGCACGTACTTCTTTTTTACTTCAATACAACCCATATAGTTTGTTTTCTTAATATTGCGTCTTAAATGGTGGAACTCAACTGCGCTTTGTTTTTTATCTAGATACAATGAATAAAAATATGTCACTCCCCTGACTGGGAGTCGAAACCACAACAACTGCGTTTACAAAAAGACACTGATTCGCAGCACACCAATTCACGATTCATATTCATATTTTATTTTTATAAATAAGTTTTGCGTATAGAAAGTAAAACAGTTAAGAATTTTTATTATTAGAAAATCAGTAAAATTATATGAATATATGGTTGAATAAATTTATAGCAGCAAACAAAAAAAATACGTAAAATATGTGTATAAGAAAATTACTATTTTGTTAATACAATTTGTATATAGTATATACCATATGTATATAGCAGGACAAGACACTCCACTCGTTTATATCTACTCGAATTTGAGACATTACATATAAACAGGCGAAGCTTAACACTGCAGTTCATCTTACTTGTGCAAAGAAAAATAAATAATATATAATTCCCTTGAACACCATATCGCGTTTACAGTACATGCTTCTAATCCTATGTAACGCATCCACACAGTTCTAGGGACACATCTTTTCTTATATTATTTTTCAACTAAATAAACTTTTTTACATGACAAATATCGTCATTAAGAGAATTTCTCGTTTTATAGTACATGCCAGTGAACTTAACTCTAGTAGGTATAAAATAAGTCACTTTCTATAGAAGATATGCTTTATTTTTCAGTATAAAGAAGTTTAAAAAAAATATAAAGTACGAATAACTTGAAAAGTATACAATCATATTTTTTATCATTAAAAAACAATAATTAATGTTCATAAACAAATTAGAGATTAAATAAAGTAATGTTTTAAGCAAGTATAATTAGTCGACTATTTAAGGACCTGTCAAATTTTAGTCACTTTAGTTATCCCTTAAAATTTGTGTAGTGTACAGTGAAAAAAAAACTTCAAACATCGACGTGAGTATTGCATATCTACTATACATACAAGGTTTTAAACGCGGCAATTAATAGATTCTTTATAGTGTTTATTTACGAATTAAATTTGGACCAGTAGTTTCTGAGATTAGCATATATCATATAATCAGAAAATATTTTGATTTATATGAACTAACCTTATATATTGCGTCTTTATAAATATGGAGATGGTTTTTAAAGATAAATAAATATTTAATTAGTCTAAGAAAATAAAAAAGAAATTTAATTGCGAATATTTAAAATAATATAAAATTCATATATTTGAACAAAACTAGGTAAAAGTAGGTCACCATTTAGTCATAACGTCAGGTGTGCCTTATCACGAAGGTCCTATTTATATTTGCTAAGCTTAAAAATATTCAACGTAAAAGCTGCTAACAAAGCTAAGTAGTAACGAGTCGACGTACACAACGTTCAATTAGCCACAGTCTAAGAGCTTCGTTTAAATATTTAATTCCTCTTATTTTCAATTAAAACTGTTATTACATGCTGGCTAACTTCTATTATGTGAAAGGCTGTGTATAGTTGTTGTAGACTATTCGATTTAAATAATCGAATATAAAAATCGATAAAAATGTTAAAATAATGCTAAATCAAAAATGTTTATAAATAATTCTCAATTTTTCTATAAATGGTGTTACATCTAATATTTTATATGGCAACATCTCATACAACTAATTCAGGCAACAAGGCTAAATTCGTTCATGTCGCTTAAATAAACATGCCTATTTATATTTACTTAAAACATTTTTAATACGCGTTTCTGTTTCCGGTATACATAAAGAGGCTACTGACAATTCTATAATAACAGATTGAACTTTTGACGGTAAGCAAACTAGTAGGAGAATAGTAGTGATTAGACACTCTTTTTTTAGTGTTTACATTTATAAGGCATATCTCTAAACATCTTTTATAAGGTCTTAGACAGCTAGCAAACTTCATTTTAATTTATTTACTTCCCAAAAGACCAATGTATAGTAGTAATTGTACCAATAGAGCGTGTGATTACAATATTTTATCATATATTTATTGCACGAAGCCTACCATAAAGAATTCGTGTAGCTTTATCGATTAACATTAGCTATCGATAACCTTCACTTGTGTTTAGTATTGACAAGAACAATCTTATTATAGCTCTTGAATAACAATCGTTTATATTTTAAAATATTATTATTTAATATATATGCGGTTTAAAAAATTCAAAAAAATTAAATTAAGCTTCACGCTTTATCCCGCTAATAGCAGGGTAGGCAGAGGGAAGGCCGCATGAACTAGGAAAAAGTAGTATTAAGACACTCTGTTTCCCTCTTTCCGCCTAATTTCCGGAGGCAATGCGTGATGAGTTTCGGAACTCAACGCCGCGAAGGGCTATAAAGATTATAAATTTTGGGTACAGTATAATTTTGAACCCGTACTTTCTAGAATTATAGGTGCAAGAGTTTTTCTATATTAGTGAATCATGTTGAGTAACTGATTGTCAGTGATTCTTCTATAAGATTATATAAAATAATTGTGTTTGTTTGAATTATTATTCTATTCGTACTTGATATTGGAGTTAAATGATTTTTTACAGTGTTTATTTATGTATTACAAAGTAAGCGAACGGAAACGAAACCTGTAACATATTACACTTATTACACACTTATCTTTGAGATAAATAAGATAAATTTCTGCATATTAATTTATTTTATTTAAATAATTAAAAATAAATATTTTTTCTAATAAATAATTAAATATAAAAGAAGATAAACCTAACTTAAAATTATAAAAACAAATAATAAATTCTATTTTCGTTAACCAAAATGCAATTTTGTCTCATCGAGATGCTCAGACGCATACGGTGTTACAAATATAGAACCCGCTTCCAACAAACAACTCGACGGTTTTAAATATAGACTAGTGTCGATGGAAGACCTTTTGTTGCTACGAACTTTGTGAAACCTTATTGCTCTTACTAGTGTAACTATAACATGTATCTATAGCTTAAATTACTATTATTATAATATATAATTAATTAGCTTAATTAAATACAAGATTTATTGGTTGTAAAATATATGCAACAGTATATATTAATGTATTTGACCGTATATATACAATCGCGCAAGATACTTAAATTGATTTCTCATTCGATATCTAGCAATAACGCATAAATGACATTATTTAATTAAATATATATAAATATAATATGTAAAATGTTAATATGTTTAAAATTTGTGAGGTATAAAGCTGTTTTACATACAAAAATACATAAAAAAACACGTAAACTATTGTAAATATACAATAGAAGTAAACTGTCTACTTATGTAATTTCTTTCAATCTTTACATAACGTACATAATATAAATACGTCAATAATAGCCCACGCAAAGTCATATAATATACCTACCCGTACAGTGCTAAGGCGATAAGGTAACTTACCGGTCAGAGATAAGGCTTCACTGAGATTTAATCTGCATTCATCGCAAAAGCTCCGTACGTATAAATTTTACAAGATTATTGCGAAACGATCGTAGTGGTGCGTTAGAGTGTCTAAGTTAAGCTTGCTGAGGTACCGGGTTCGGGGTGTACAGATTATATATGTGTTAGTTAAATATTTTAATAATATGTTTCTCCCTAATATTGCGACGTAAGCTAGGAAAAATAAATAAATTTAATTTTAAATTTATTTATTTTTCCTAGCTTACTGCACAGTGTTTTGCATTATGAGAATAAGAAAGAAGATTATATATGTATTTATTGAATATAACTGAAAGTAATGGCAAAAAACAAGAGACCTTAACTAAGTCAAGATTTGACAGCTGTCAAAATGAAAGATGTCAAATGATAACCGACTAATCGTTTCTTAACCTAAATAAATATCGATAAGCCAAATAGAATATTATTACAAATAATAATTTTATTATTCATAAGATTTTGGACGGAACTGTTCCTATACAACAAGTACACCTAGTAAGTAGTCTTTTAACCGCTCTTAATTTTGGTCTTTTAAAGTTACGACACCTAGTTAATTAGAGTTTCTTCGTCCTGTTTAATTAACCCGACCTTAATGCAATAAGGTTCTGGCCCAGCCCCATAGGTTATGGGGTCAAGAGTCGACACTAATTTGTCACGCGAGAAACGAAATTTTAGCCTAACTACACGTTAATCCAACGTTAACTACTAATACTATTGTAATTATAAAAATTTTTTAGATAGATTCTAGATCTGATAATTATTACTTTTAAGTATCCAAATCAAAAAGTTCATTGCACTTAGCTTCAATTATATACACATATTCCATTATAAATATAATAACACACGTTTACGTCTGTTTTTTATCAAAGTGCATCGGCATTCGGCCTAAATTACTTTACAAATTAACATTTTTGCGAACTCCTGGAGGTGCGAACGTCGAACCCAAATGTTTACTTTGCAAACAATGTAATGAAGCTTGCTAGTCCACACGTAATAGTCATCTGGCACGAGGCCAAAACAACCTGGCAGCGAAATGCCATATCTAAAAAAATCATATAAAAATTATCACATGCTTGATGTTTAATGAAACCGAATGTAGTATTATTTTTTTTAGCTTCACGCTTTATCCCGCATTGCAGGGTAGGCAAAGGGAATAGCAAGGACGTTATGAACCTAGTGTTAAGACACTCGTTGCTTAGTCCCTGCTTTCTCCGTTCACGCTTTCCGCCTTTTTCGAGGCATTGCGTGTTGATGTGGCGGAACTCAACGTCACGCTTTGCCTTATTTCCAGAGCTAAGAAAGTGGAAATATAAAAACCCATCTTCCTCGAGTGGGACCCTCAAACCGTCAAACCATCGCGTTTACAGGCAGACGCTTAAGCCTCTGCGCCACGACGGTCCTATCTAGTATTAAATACTTTTTTGTATTGATTTTAGTACTCAAGCCTGTAAATATTCTAAGCACTTAACTTTTATTGACATTAAAATACGGCTTTAAAAAGTAAAAATCGAAAAAATAAGGGTTATCACTTTTGTTTTATATAATATTAGATGCTATTTAATGCTCGTTAAATGGAAACATATTCACTGCCTACGTAGCGAAATAAAAAAAGTGCTCTAGCGTTTGTGGCTTTGAAATTTTGTATGACGGTGTATGTTAAATTGTACTAATTATATCGAGAATGTTTTGCAAAGGAAATGCTACATTTTAGATTAGCATTGTAAAAAAAATTTTACCAATAGTTTAGGTATAGGTTTTAAGCGTAGTACCTATATGTATAACTTTTTTAATATAGAAAAAGTTTCAAGTAAACGATTATATATATACTTAAAGCAGCATTAAATCTAAAATATCGTGAAAGCTGAAGCAATATCATCAGGTCAAAAGAAAAATCAAGGGAGTCAAAGTTAGGAGTTGATTCATAAAAAAATTTTCAAATTACTTATACCTCTAAAAAAATATATATATAATTCTGGAAGAGAATAAAGACATATACCAGTCATACACTTTTAATCTTGTAAACATAGGTATATTGTAATAAATTTTAAGAGGATTTACACTGAAAATAGAACTTTTCTCGCCTATTTAAGCTATCGAACAGTTTATAAACATCGGACTTCCGGTCTAAAAGTATACATGATTGAGCATGTAAGATTTCAATAACTCCTTGTACCCCGGAGTCACTTTATATATCTTTACTCACTCAGTAAAGTTTTACAGATATTTGTAGATATACAATATATAAGTGGTTTTATATGTACGAAATAACAAATATCATTATCAAAATAAAACTAATTTTCCCTAAAATAAACAATATAGCGTCACAATTTAATAGGAATAATATGTTAGTAAATAATTAAAACGTAGGTAAGGAAATGTATATATTTTTTTATAGCTTTACCTCGCTCGGGGTAGATTAAACCTCAGAAACAGTGGGACCCTAGTGTTAAGACACTACGTTTCTCCCATTTCGCCTTTTTAGGAACTGTGTGTTGAGTGGCGGAACTCAACGCTGCATCCGCCTAGTTGTTAGAGCGAAGAAAATAGAAATTCTTTTAAAAAAATCCTTTTCGTGTGGTAATTGAACCTACGAAATGTCGCTTTCAAAGGCACACGCTTGATACTATTTAAGTATTTAAGTATTTATCTTTCATCTAAGAAAGATATACACTAAGATAACCGTTCAACTCGAACTCAGCGGAAACTCGTAATTTGCACAGCGCAAGAACAGTAAATACCACATATATAAATAAATAAGCCTATCGACGAGATTATGAAGCTTGGGAAATATTTAATCTTTGCCAGTTTTGAATATAAGCAGATGTTTTATAATGTTAGTTTAAAGTGTTATTTACGTTGCTTACATTATAGATATTAATTAATACATATAAGTAAATACATAATATATAAAGCTTAATTAAAGCTTAAAACCCATGGCCGTGGATTCAATTCTCATGAGAAGGAGGGAACTATTTTAACTTCCGCCGTAAAACACAAAGCAGTGTTAAGTTCCACCATTAAATACGCAGAAGCTTTCAAAAAATGCATAAATTACCTAATTACGTGATTTTATATAGTGAATTAAACTAGTACATTAATTATCGCCTTGTATTGTAACTATAAGTCACCCCAGTAAAAATACCTAGAAATGACTCTGACATGCAAATTATCACTTTACCTTTAGCCACACCTGTTTACCCCAAATTGTAAACAGGTCGTATCACCACTAGTATTGTTGAATATCGACACTAAAATACTTACAATATATATATATATATATATATATATATATATATATATATATATATATATATATATATATATATATATATATATATATATATATATATATATATATATATATATATATATATATATATATATATATATATATATATATATATATATATATATATATATATATAAAAATTTAAAAAAAACGCCTAAAAAATAATACTTAAGGTATATTTAGTAAACCGTTGATTCTTATCATTTGAGGGTCCAATCCTCAGTGGGAGGCATCGCGTACTATTTTAACAGTTCCTTTACTTTATAAAAAATAAAATTTTAAAAGTAGACAGGTTAGGAAAGATAGACTAAGTTCATAAGGAGGATAGACTAAGTTCTCTGTGTAGCCTACAAAAGTTATGGTATTAAAGTTCTCATTTACAATAAATAATAGAAAATTAATAGAATTATGCTTATAAAGGTAATAAATTCACCACACTTTATTGATAACGGCACGATCGTTAGTGTTTTAGCTCAATGGTTTCAGACACGCAGCTTTTTTTATTTATTTCCATTTCAATCAATTACTTAATAGACTTCACGCCTTATTTGAAATCGACATAAAGTAGGACTAAGGCATGTTACTACAAAAAGGTCAATATATGTATATATATATATATATGAATGAGTATTTTTAACTTTAAGTATTTAAGTATGCAAAGTGCGATACCGTCACCGTAAGCGTTCGGATATCCGTTAAGTTTCGCATATCTTATATCTATATTGTTACAACTGTACATCCAATTGGCAAGGCTTGAGGACAAAGACATAAGGTTAATTAATTTATCTTATAATTTTATAATAAAACCGGTAAAAGTGTCATAAGGGCGAATCATCTTTCAATGAAATGAAATGTTTTTAATATTATGTAAAATAGATTAAATACAAAATAAAAAAGTACCTAATTAAATTAGCTTCACGCTTAATTTCGCACATAGCAGGATGACAGAGGGCGGTTCTCTCAACAACCGAAGAAACCGAGTGCTAAGACACTCCGTTTGCAGAACTCAACGCCGCGCTACTTATTTGCCAGAACGAAGAAAAAGTAAACAAAATACTTACTTGTACCTATAAATATATATTTTCTTTTTGATGAATTATATTAAAATTAAATTTATTTATGATATTTGGACCACCTATTAAAGGAATCACGTAATATCATAAATATTAACTATTTAACTTTTACGTAAAAATTTACTTCGCTACTCCAATTATAATATAAATCGTTAGATAACGATTGTAAGGTCGATATTGGCACAATAACCCGCTTGAACTGTAGCATGTGTTCCGTTGTGTCACAAGGACTATATTCCAAAGGATTTTCAGCCATAGACGCTAGTTATTACGGTCGTTAAACTCAACTTTGGTCACAGTTGATAAAACAACGGTTCAAAAAACTCGAACAATAACATTATATATAACAATATGTATTCCTAAAATACGTATAACTCACAGTTATTTCTTTTTTCATTTTTAATACAAATTTAAAAGGAAGAGTTTTATTAAACAAAGAACTCTAAGCATACGTCTAAGCAAAGTAGTAGAAAAAAGGCATGCAAATATGTCTATAAGCGCAACATTTAAGGGTTCAATCCCCTCTAGGGGGTAATTAAATAATAATGTTATTACATACCCCCTCCAAACACAATGTCTCACATTGTAAGTATAAGAGGGAGTGTATACACTGCATTGTGTATAATATATTCAGAGAAAATGTATTAAGAAATTTAGTAAAAAAGACACAAAGGCTAAAATTTAATTTATAACTATAGTCCATTCAATTCAACTCAATTTATACTCGTACAAAGATAGCGTGTTAAAACTATATAATATTATAAATAAATTATAATTAGTTCCATTAATTGTCCACTGAAGCATGATATAGCAACTAAAAATGATATTACCGTAGAACACGTCAAGTTACCACAATATTGGATAGACTACTTAGAAATTCAAAACTTTAATATAAAAAAAATATGTTTAATTTTTTATATCCCGAAACTTTTAACTAAAAATATATGTCTTCGCCAGAAAAAGACGTGGGATGTTAAATTCAATATCTGTAAATCGGATAAATATCGATATATAATTTTAGACTAAAATTTAAAATAATCACCGAATAGTACCTTTAATACATGTAATACCTTCCTTTGTTCTTGACAAAAGGTACTTGAAGAATGAGAATATCAATATCTTTAAATAAATCACATCACAATTATATGATTTAAGAAAATTAGTATAATTTTAATTCTTGTATGCCTTCATGTGTGCAGATCATATATTATATGTTTAAAATCTCTTTATTTACATTTTATATATTTATAAAATATTATTAAGTATTTATATTTTTTTTATATTTTAAATTTTATAATCATATTTATGATACTTTTTTACGGTCACTGAAAGCCAACGTTGGTACAGATTGAGTTTTATAGCTCATGAAACAACATTTATGCCGAGTCCTTCTTTTTTTAATGTCACACTGCTGTTTATTTCATGTTAATGGTTCTTGTATTACGAACGTAGGGACAAAATAACTTAGAATATGACTGACGGAGACGGGACGGAACTAAGCAACGGATTGTCTTAACACTAGGTTCCCACGGTCCCTGCAGTTTCCTCTGCCTACCCTGCCATGCGGGATAAAGCGTGAAGCTACAAAAAAAAGACTGACGTTATTTATTTGTATAGCAGTACATATATGGTTAAAATAATCCATTTACATAGTTACTATTTCATTAATTCTATCATAGTTTTAAAAAAGAAAGCTTTGAACTAACTAGGTACATTTAGTTCTTCAGTAGCCGAAAAAGTTACTTTTATATTTTTTCATATAAGAAAAATTTGGCTAGAAAACTGAAAAAAAATTCTGAAACAAAATATGTCAAGTGGCCCTTTGAGTTTCAAGAGCACTTGCGTACCGTCGCCTAGCGTTAAGTCCCTTGCTTTGTCCCTGCTTTTTCCGTTCCCGCTTTCCGTCTTTTTCAACGCCGCGGTTTGCCAAGTTTCCAGAGCGAAGAAAATGGAAATAGAAAAATCCATCTTCCTCTAGTGGGAATCGAACCCACAAACCGTCGCGTTTACAGGCAGACTTTTCGCTTCTGCGCCACGACGGTCCATTTTACTATGTTATTAAGCTCTGTGATCGGCCACAAAAAGAGCTTTCTCTTAAAGCCACATGGTAAAAGACATTTCAACAAATTGACCGTTAAAGAACGCCCATTGTTAAAAAAACAATAATTGTTTTACTCTGGCACCCCTCCACACTTGACGTGCGTACAGCTGCGATAATAAATAAACGTAATGAAAATACTATTGTATTAAATTGTATTGTTGGTATAAATGCTTTTTGAACTCTTATTCCCAAGTTATAAATAAAAAATCTAATTAAATTTCTTTATAGTAATAATAAAGCAATAGAGCTTTTGCGTTTATGTTCATCTTTCAAAGCTTTGTAATAGTTTCATATCAAAGATGTTAGATGTCAAAATAAGACGGTTTTTGTCATATATTAGATCTACATGTACATGTAAATATATGCAATAATTTCTATTTGAATGTAAAACATATATGTAGTCGGTGAATGTATCCACTAAACCTTTCTGATACTAAATCCTAAATAGTCGATGTTGGAATTTAAAACATCATACATGCAAAAAAATCTTTACTTCCGATTCTAGATACAAATAAGAAGACATCAGTCGTTTTTTGACTCTTAAAATATAAACAACTTTACGTATTATTTAAATAAATGCAATCACTCTATACATAGTGACGTGTCACTACTCACTATGCATAGTTTTGTCACTAACAACCGGATGTGACGTCATTAGGAAACGCAACATGTCGCCGCGGTAATTGCTACCATATGACAGCAAGTAGAACCAAAAATAAATTAAGCTATCTTAAAATTTTGTTTGTAAGCAATAGTTAATTTTTTTTTTAATAAATAAGATACAAAGTTTTACTTTCAAATTTTTATCATTTTAGCTACTTATCACCTGCTTTAATCTTTTTTTTTACTCGAGTTACCCAAATATCGATATTAGTGCCTGAATTTAGCTAAATTCTAGACATCTGCAATTGATATTGTGAAGCATAATGATTATAAATTAATCGTTCTATAGTTCTTTGTAAAATCGATATATACCTAATTATCATATAAAAATATATGAATAAGACTAACAAATTTTTTGCAAAGTAAAAATTATTCAAATCGATAATTATGACCTGTCATGTAGGTTCTTTTGCATAGCTATTTAAATCGATTATAGTATCGATATGATCTTATAAGAAGAGACAATCGTGAGACACAAAAGCAGGATCTTATTAAAATAGCCGATCTATAAACAGCTGTTGACGAACACAACTTTCCCAACGTAGGCTTCCGTTCTCTAATTTTTATTGTACATCAGAACTAAACGAACCGACACGGTCGCAAGTGACTAGAACTTTAATTATTATTGAATGTATGTATACACTTGAAAGTAATTTAAAATTGTTTTTTTTTTATTTTATTAAGTTTAATTTACTGTTTTAGATATATATAAAGATATTTATTAACTTAGGTACATATATATATATATATATATATATATATATATATATATATATATATATATATATATATATATATATATATATATATATATATATATATATATATATATATATATATATATATATATATATATATATATATATATATATATATATATATATATATATATATATATATATATATATATATATATATATATATATATATATATATATATATATATATATTGTTTGTTCATATATGGCAACCCCGACTATTTAGAGTCTTGTGCGAACACCCCGCGCGAGCGGTCAGTAGTAGCCCAGTAGTTGTCGAGTTGTAGTAAAGGGGGCACGTGAGACGGCCGACGCGAGCGCACGTCCTTCCTGAATCTAATATTAATTAGCGGTGTGATTTTCTCTCACTCAGCCTTATTTGATTTCCCTTTTGTGTATTAACTCTTGATAGTGAACCTGACAAAGACAAACCTACAAAAGATAATAGTGCAAGTAACCCCTAGTGAAGAAGACTCAAGTGAGACATTCCATGCCGGCCGGGAACAATCAGTGTTTGTGTTGTGAATCATGAAGATAAGGTACTGTACAATTTCTATTATCCTAAAACCGACTATAAAGTAAATAATTAATAAATAACCTCCCCCTCAGCACGCTTCCACAAATGCGGCACACCCTACCCTATATTATTCAATATACATTTTCTGTAGCAGGGCGTGGTTTCACTATATACTATATACATTTTTTGGTAGCAGAACGCAGTTTATTATATTCATTAAATACTACTATAAACATTTTCTGGTAGCAGAGCGTAGTTTTCATCCCTCTGGGCCCCCTTAATTATAGCGTAGTTTAATCCCTCTGAGTCCCCCTGATTATAGCGTAGTTCATGCCCCTGAGTCCCTTTCATTACAGTGTTATTCTCCCGTTTTGGTATTTTGGCTCTTAATTTGGTACCTAACGCATAATTACAATATAATTTGATTTCCTAACCTTTTAAAACGTGTTCGCATCGAGTTGTTTAAAAAATAATGTTATATGAAATTTTTATACATATAATATTGAATATATAATTGTGTAGGGTGAATGTATAATGTGTAAAATATATAAATAAATATTGAATATAATTTTATATATTAAATATAAAATATAATAAATACACATAATATGGTTACATATATTTTATAATATTACGCCTATACGTTATTACATATCCCGTTTTAAATTATAATTGAAGTTAGTTAAAATATTTTAATATAATTTCCTTAAAAAACTAACTTACTTTAAAATATTATCCCTACACTTTTATTGTTACCCTTTTTTTTTATTTTTATTTAAATGAAGCTTAAGCCTTAATTGTAGTCATATTGTATATCATATTATTTTGTTGTATTGCGATATATGTAGATGCGACGCGTCCCTGAACTTGACCGTAACTGGTTTCTTATCTCGCCAGCTGTTGTGGATTCATTGTTTATTACGAGTTTATTATTTTTTCAATATTTTAGTTGAGTTATTTGTTTACTTGATTTCTGATTTCGCCCGTTGGTAGTGGGTTCATTGTTTATTACGAGTTTATTATTTTTTTTAATATTTTAGTTGAGTTATTTGTTTACTTGATTTCTGATCTCACCCGTTGGTAGTGGGTTCATTGTTTATTACGCGTTTATTAATTTTTAATATTTTAGTTCAGTTATTAGTTTACTTGATAATTTAAAATGGCTACTCATGATGAAACAGTAAAATGTTCCTTATATACGGAAAGCGCAGAATATAGAAAAAAAATATAGGTGTGGTACGCTTTGTTTCCGATTGGATTGCCGATACCTCGGAACTTCTTGGCACTTCTGAAATACCTAGATTATTAGTTAGGTTCAAGGATTTAGATTCTCATTGTAATTTATTTGTAAACGCGTCCTCAGTGCTCCTGGGTGGGTTAGACCCGGCTATCGATTCCCAAGAACTTAATTATATAAAAAAAGAAGTGCGTTTAGTATATAAGAAGATAGACGACCTCCGGGTGCGTCAATTAGAGTTGTGCCCACCTGCTCCCGTAGTTGATCCCGTCATGGCCGGTACACCCGTGGGAGTGAGTAATAAAAATATTACTGAGCGAACTACTTATAATAGATTACCTGATTTACCTATCCCTAAGTTTGATGGACGCCCTGACTCCTGGATAAGTTTTATTGATCAGTTTGACAGTGTAGTAGATTCCCAACACCACTTAACCCCCACAATGAAATTACAGTACTTGGTTGGATCCTTGGCAGATGAACCTAAGCGGTTGTTGCTACATTTAAAAATTGAAGAAGGCAACTATGAAGTTGCTCGTGAGTTGTTGAAACAGCGGTATCACAATACACGGGTTCTTGCTGATACCTACATAACCCAAATACTTACCCTGCCGGAGATTTCGAATAAATTTACAGGTTTGCGCGCGGCCTTTTTGAACCCCTTGTTAACTGCCTATCGCTGTTTAGAGCGTTTAGAGTTACCCGTCTCCTCATGGTCTTATATGTTAGTACATATATGTTTGACGAAGCTTCCCTCTGATTTGAAATCCCGTTTTGAGCGTTGTTATGGCGGTGACGCTAATGAATTACCTACCTTTAAAAATCTTATTACCTTTTTGGAAGACGAATGTCGTCACCATGACAACGTTGGCAACACCTCCCTTGTAGATTCTAACCTGACGAAATTTAAAAGTACTGTGCCTAAACATACTTACTTTGCGGCTCCTCCCTCCCCTATATTAAATAATAGACAAAAAATGTTACCTGTAATAAATAATAGTAAAAAATGTTACCTGTGTGCTTCCTCTTCCCATTACCTCCGTGAATGTCCCGAATTTAGAGCTATGAATCCTAGAGATAGATCGGGATTTGTAAAACATTCCCGGTTATGTTATAGGTGTTTGGACAAACATTCAATTCTTATGTGCAAGCGGGACTACAAATGTTCAACCTGCGGTCGCTCATCCCATCACACTATGCTATGTTTTAATGATTCCCGTAACCCAGTGTATCCCACCTCATCCAATCGCAATTATAATTATAATTCCAAATTTGATAGACGCAATTATCCGCGTACCCGTCCTGCTTCTACCCGCGGTCCCCATATGGGCGGGGGCCAGCATAAGAAATATTCCCCTTCGCAACTCCAGCGCTCCCCCCAACGACATTCCCAGAGACCTTCTCCCCCCAGAGAAAATGCTCCGCCCCAACCTAGACAGGTTGAAAATAATAGACAGGTTGAAAATATTATAAGATATCGTGATAATTCCTATAATAGAGAAGATAGACCCACATAGCTAGATACTTGTATTACTCCCCCTTCCCCTTGCCTTAATATCTCACCCAATTCCCTTATATTATTGCCTACTGTTAAATTACACGTTAAAACTGCTAGTGGCTATTTTATTGAAGCGCGTGCCTTATGTGATACCGGTGCCCAGGGTTGCCTCATTACAACCGATCTTGTTGTTAATTACCTCAATTTGACCATCTCCCCCTCCTGTGCCCCTGTACGTGGCATAGGTAATATTCCTTTAGTGGTTTCCCGTGGTTCTATTTCCCTGTGTTTTAAACCTTTGTATAATTCCTTCCCTGAGGTGTCAACCTCTGCTATGGTTATAGATGTGATTGCCGGTACGCATCCTGAGTTTGAGTTCCCTGAGTCTGTGTTTTTTCCTAATAGTGATTTTTCCCTTGCTGACCCTACCTATAATAAGCCTGGCCCGATAGATATACTATTGGGTGCTGACGTATTCGGCGCGCTTTTATTACAAGATAAAATATTTAACTTTAAAGGCCTTACTGCTTTATCTACAATTTTTGGTTATATTGTTTGCGGTCCAGTCGCTGCCGATTATGGTGAATTAGAGCCCCCCATGACTGGAATATCCTTATCCCGTCTCATCGAGAGATTCTGGAAGGTCGAAGAGACCCCTCAAACCATGATTAGACCTTAGATAACGATGGTGAGATTTATAAATAAAACACCGAAACTTACCCGTTGAGCTATCTGTATCCTTATCGCGTTAGCGCGTAGTGTATCCTTGCGGTCTTCCCTAAGACGACTCTCACTCTTTCTTGACAAAGAAGGAATCATCAGAGTCGGTGGTCGTTTATGAAACTCCTTTAACATTCGAGGAATTAACTACAATTTTTGCTAAAATTGAAGCGGTATTAAATTCCCGGCCGTTATGTCCCTTATCTAATGACTCTAACGATCTAGAAGTTTTGACGCCTGGTCATTTTTTGATTGGCCAACCTCTTAGTGCTTTGCCGGAGTATCCCTATAATAATGTAAAAATTAATCGTTTAACCCGTTATCAAGTAGAGCAACAGATAACTCAACATTTTTGGTCGCGGTGGCAGTTAGAGTACCTATACACTCTGCAGACTAGGCAGAAGTGGACTGATCCAGTGAATCCTCCAACAGTAGGCGAGCTAGTCCTCATAAAAGATGATAATTTGCCCCCTTTACAGTGGCGATGTGGTCGCATTTCCCAATTTTATCCTGGTAAAGATAGCGTTGTGCGTGTGGTCGATGTTAAGACATCGACAGGTATCCTAAAGAGAGCCTTAACCAAATTAGTTCGTCTACCTATTAGTTAGCTCTTCCCATTTTCTCGTAAACATTAGATGTTTAGGGCGGGGGCTATGTTTGTTCATATATGGCAACCCCGACTATTTAGAGTCTTGTGCGAACACCCCGCGCGAGCGGTCAGTAGTAGCCCAGTAGTTGTCGAGTTGTAGTAAAGGGGGCACGTGAGACGGCCGACGCGAGCGCACGTCCTTCCTGAATCTAATATTAATTAGCGGTGTGATTTTCCCTCCCTCAGCCTTATTTGATTTCCCTTTTGTGTATTCCCTCTTGATATTGAACCTGACAAAGACAAACCTACAAAAGATAATAGTGCAAGTAACCCCTAGTGAAGAAGACTCAAGTGAGACATTCCATGCCGGCCGGGAACAATCAGTGTTTGTGTTGTGAATCATGAAGATAAGGTACTGTACAATTTCTATTATCCTAAAACCGACTATAAAGTAAATAATTAATAAATAACCTCCCCCTCAGCACGCTTCCACAAATGCGGCACACCCTACCCTATATTATTCAATATACATTTTCTGTAGCAGGGCGTGGTTTCACTATATACTATATACATTTTTTGGTAGCAGAACGCAGTTTATTATATTCATTAAATACTACTATAACATATATATATATATATATATATATATATATATATATATATATATATATATATATATATATATATATATATATATATATATATATATATATATATATATATATATATATATATATATATATATATATATATATATATATATATATATATATATATATATATATATATATATATATATAAAGATATTTATTAACTTAGGTACTTAGGTAATATAAGAATAAAGTTTAAGATTAAATCGATAAAAGGAGAAATGTTGAACTCTTGAGCTTGTACGGTCACATAAATTGTTGTAGCGACCAATAACAATAAAAACAAAGTAAATAAATAAAGCATCGGATGCACCATCTGGGACGTAGATACGTCTGCAGGATTTTTGTTATAAATATTTCAGTAACTATACCGGAGCATGCTGTTTCATTAATATTAAATATTTTAAGTTGGATGTGACAATATATAGTCTATACATATAATATATAGTATATACGTGTTTTACTTCTAACATATACCTAACGTAGTTACAAAAATTATAAAAAAAATCTGTTGATCTCCCTATTTTAGTTTATCTTTATAAAGAGTATTATAATATATATATATATATATATATATATATATATATATATATATCTATATATATATATATATATATATATATATATATATCTATATATATATATATATATATATATATATATATATATTATTATTTTATATAAGTCGATTGTCCAGCCAGTTTCACTGTATTTGCAACAAACACATACTTATTATTTTTACTTATCTGTGAATCAAAGCTAATAATAATATAATAATGTTAAAATAAAATGACTTTTTAAATCAACATTTTCTTCCCATACCGTGTGAATCACTATTGATTTCCGACGGACGTGCATTCTGACTCACTGAATAGGTATAGCATATGTTAATTAGAAGTTTCATAGCAACTTCTTATGAATTGTATTTTAAAAGTACCTATTGATATATTAAAAAAGTATACAACGCGACGGTTTTCACGACAGTTTATGGGTTCGATTCCTACTCGGGGAAGATGGATTTTTCTACTTTCGTTATCTTCGCTCTGAAAACAAGGCAAAGCCAATACGCAATGTCCCGAAAAAAGCGGTAGGCAGGGACTAAGCAACGGAGTGCCTTAACACTAGGTTCCTATGGTTCATGCAGTTCCCTCTGCCTACCCTGCCACGTGCGGGATAAAGTGTTTCTTGTTATGATACTTTTACAAGAGAAAGATTTTTCTTCTTTAACATAATAATATATACTTATTTCATTATTAAAATGCATACAATTATAATATATTGCATATAAATTTTATGCTAGTAACTGATTAATTATGGGTTTGCATACACCATTGAGGAAACATTTGTCAATACAGTGGCCGTGGCTGTTTTATACAACACTTCCTCTGCTACCTGCCAAGTGCCAATTGAAACCCTAAAAAGGTTGCAATTTAAATTTAATGTTATGTCAACCTATATAGCATGAGATTGTCGTACACTATTGTTCCATGAATTATTTCAAATGGAAATCGGAAAATGGAGTGTCTTAACACTAAGTTTTCATATAGAAATATGCGGGGAATACCGTGAAGATGCAATAATTATCAAGTAATGAGTATGTACAGGTATTATTATGCCTTTGTATTATAGTGGCGGAACTCAACGCCACGCCGGTCTGTGTCTTATCACCCCTAGTCTCGTCCCCTAGTGCGGTAACTATCGAATTTCAAAGTTTAGAACCCACAAGCATCGCAATAATTTAGATGGATCATAACATCTGTGCCATGGTAGATATATTAATTTTGTATTAATATTTTTGTGTATTATATTTCTTATGCACTATTTGACTTCTTACGCGTATTATTAACGAATAGCAATTTATATGTAGTCATAGTTTTTGAAAGGAACAATCGGTTGTATTGAATAGTTGACATAGTTATTTTGTATAAAAATTGTTTTATTTGCATTTATTACTATCAGCTTTATTGAGGGTCAACGCAATGGCGGACGCGGACGGCCGGAAGTCCGGCGATATCATACTTTTACCATCCTAGCCAGTTATACAGTGTAAACCTACTTAATGCCCTTATTAATAATCTTTACTTAGATAAGATATATGGGCTGGGTTGGCCAATATTACACTTTTACATCCTGGTAACAAAATAATGGCACATAAGATAAATCTGTAATAAGTAATCAATATGAAAACACTTACAAGAAAATAATAAGAACAAATTTTTCTTCTTGATACTTATATAAATTAAATAAAATGACAATTAAGTCAAAGTATATGCCAAATCTTTTAGATATAGCACAATATCTCTTTACTTCAATTACACTAAAGATATGTAATTGTTTACATCAATATTTAGCATAATACTTGAAAATGTATAAATTGCACTTTTTAACTTTAATGAGTATATACCTAAGTATAATTTCTAAAAAGTACTTGCTTTTAAGAAATCAACTTTATAATTACATTATATCATACAACAAAACAATCATTTTTGTTGTCTTTTATTAAAATTACTTTTTTTATAAAAAATATCATTTGTACCTTTAAGCTATTTTGTAAAAAAATATATAAACAATCTTACATTAATTAAAATTATATTTTTTATAGACATGAAGTTATTTTTTACACTTGTAAAATAAAAAGAATATAATTTTAGATTGTAATATCTTCCAATTAAAAGTTTCATCTATTATTTGTAAATATAACATTTTGTTCCATTGAGCAAATATTTTTCTTATTTTAATATAATTGAAATAATAAATAAACTTAATATCAACAATAGAAATATATATTTTTTCACATAAGCTATAAAATTAACCTCAAATGAAGGTTATAATATTTTTAAAATAAAACTTAGAAACAAGATGTTCATCATTTAAGAATGATACTTCCTTCTTATTTTTTAAAGAAAAATAATTCTTTTAAATTAAGTTTTCATAACTCAGCCGATTAGAATTTATCTGAAGTTGAATTCTAAGAAGTATAACAAACTTACGTATTTCTTGAGCATCTGCACTATCCTTTGTCAGGGCTAATAAAATTAAGTAAAACATAAGCCAGCAAACACTCAAACGGCCACACTTAAACATTTTCAGACACAAAGTGTTTCGTTTTTTAAACATTTAGCACTTATTTAACTATACTGTTCAAATAAACAAAATATGCATGTTTAGTATGAAAATAAACACGATTATTATAAACAAGGCACTAAAACGATATCATAACGCCGACCGCAGCCAACTACAATTACCTACTAAACAACTGACATATAACACACAAACGTCAAGTCAGCTAGTTGACGTATGCATTGCGATTTGACAGAATATATAACAGATAACTATTAAATGCCTTATTCATAAAAAGTCTTATCGAAGATTTAAAATCCTTAGCTAAAATTGTTTGATAGAGAGTTTGTTAGAAACGTGTATTCATAAACCCCCATAAACTTTCTATAACTAAAGTGTTGCTAATATAAGTTAACAATCATAATGTTGCCAATGTATTAAAGTCGTCCGATTCGTTATAATAAGTGATAGTCGCTTCAACTTAGCGTGACTATAGACAATAAAATATTCTAAAATTATATTGTTGGCTATGGCTCGATAAGAACCGGCTGGATTTTAAAAAATGAATGTTTATTTTACTTAGGCTTATAAGCTTACTTACGTTTTAAAAAATAGTATCGAAAGTAATAAAACAACCAAGAAGTGGTATTTGGTTAAAAGAGAATAAGTATTTCCTAAATGTATTTAAGCAACCTAATGGTCATGATTAAATATACTTGTCCAAACTTTTCTGATTTCAGACACCCTAGAATTTCTACTTTTGACTTTGATATTTTAATGTATGTAAAAAAAAATATTAACGATTTTACCAAAATCGGTGATGTACACAATATTAATACAAGAAACAGGCATAAACTTACCGCGCCTGTAACTAGACTAAATCGCATCCGCAATTCTTTTATGGGATAGTCTGTATGCTTCTACAATAGGATCCCAGAAAACGTCCAAGATTGTTCTATATCACAATTTAAAAAAGTTGTGAAACGACGTTTGTGTGTTAAAGGTTATTACCATATTAATGATTTCGTAAATGATAACACACCTTGGGAATGAAATGCTCGCTCCAGTCTAGTTCAAGAGTATCGTTGTCAATAATAGGAATTGTGAAATAGTAAATATCTAGAAAATTTAAAAAAAAATAAAAAAAATAAACAGATTAAGTTCCGCTGAGATTCTTAAGCCGGTTCTTCTCAGGTCTGAGGCATTAACTTTAGCGAACCGGTGGTAAATTTAACTAATTATTTGACGTTCAAAAAATGAAGCTTGTACTTCTTATTTTGAATAAAATTGTTTTGACTTTGGCTTTGACCCTACGATTTAGTCCTAAACCAAAACGTATGATAATATATAAATATATATACGTATTGGTTAAGTATAAGGATTTATATCCTTTTTTCATTGTTTATATGTTATCTACATAAAACTTAAATTTATAGTTATTTCTTTCTTCTTTATAATATTTGTAAAGAAAACATGAAATAACCACCCTCTCTTAATAATTGTTTCTGCTACTGTCTTAATTAAGTATAACTTCTTAAAATCATATTTATATTATTTTCTTTATAAATAACTACATAAAGTATGGCAACACTACATTCTACAGTTTCGGGAATACCCTTTAAGTATTACTCTATATCCTGACCAGTAAAAACTAGTCAGTAATATTTTAAATATCATCACTTGCGGACTTAGCGTATTATATTATACTCTAGCTAGTGGGTTGAATCTGCATTTCATGGCTCAGTCTTTATCGTATAACTTTTAAGTGTTATAATAATATTCTTAATTTCTTTCTACTTGCAGGCGTCGAACACGATGGCGTCAAAATACAGCAGGAGTTGTATATTCACTGGTCATATCGATTCGTTATGTTTGTCATGTCAAATGTATGTGAAAGTAGACGATATAGAGCGCCACGTTGAATCTCCGGAACATCACAGCACTCTGAAATCCATTGACTACGTAGAGAATTACAAGGAAGATTTGATCTGGAAGGTATGTAAAGGACGAAATTTCCGCTCTATTTTTTTATAATCAAATTATTTGATTATTATGATAATCAAATTATTTGATGACCGTCGTGCCGCAGAGGCACAAGGTCTGCCTGTAATGCGACGGTTTCAGTCGGGGAAGATGGATTTTTTTTATTTCTATTTTCTTCGCTCTGGCAAACAACCGAAGTGCGGCTTTGAGTTCCGCCACTCAACACGTAATGCCTCGAAACAGGCGGAAAGCACACAGCACTAAGCAATGGAGTGTCTTAACACTAGGTTCCCACGGTCTCTGCAGTTTCCTCTGCCTACCCTGCCTTGTGCGGGATAAAGCGTGAAGCTAAAAAAAAAACACAATATTTGATTCATCCTTTATAGTCAGTCAGTTAAATCGCAAAGAGCGATTAACTAAAGACGGACTGTCTTAACTCGGCCTTTCTTTCGCTTCCCACCCTGCCATCACATACTTCAAGAAACCATTATGAGATATTTTTTTAAATATTATGACGTTGGCGTTTGTCTCGTTGTCAAGTCTGTCAACACATTTTGAATAGTGTACTAATCCTATACTTCGTTTTGTAATGTCAGGCTTATTAAGGTATTAAATTCGCATCAACGTACTCTACTAATTAGGGGGTTCGATTCCCATCCATTCCATGCACATCGTTGATTTTCAGCACTCACCGCTCAACACGAAATTAAGATCGGAGCATCTTAAAACTAAGTTTCTTTTATTTTTATGATTTTTAAATTCTTAATCCACACTAAGGATAAAAAAAAATACTTAAAGAAAACATATAAACATTTTGAACGAGGCGGGATCTGAACACGCGCTTCTTGCAAACCACGCAAGCGCTCTGAGCACTAAGCCATACGTTCTTTACACCGCGTCGTTAAATTTTTACATATCTTTTCTTTAAGTAAGTTTCTTATTCTCATGGTTCTCCTCTTCCTGTTATGTACCTGTTACAGTGTGAAATTTAATTAATGATATGCTCATGAATATATTACACATAGATTATATAGGGTATTGGGATATTATATTATTCTAAGCGGTCATCAGGTTCTTTTTTAAGCTCTGCAGAATAGAAACTCCTCTTATCCCGATTTTCATCCAATTTCAGGTTGGCAAAATTTTATCAAAATGTGTAAACAATAACTTAAATTATTACTTATCTTAGGCAGGGATACGATTCTAAAGATTTTACTGTTAACAAAGTCAGATAATCTAAAATGTTTATTTACAAAAATTTTATTTTGTAGGTAAAACAAGGATATTACTGTGAGATATGCAACATATTGATTGCAACAGTTGCTAAAGTGCGAATTCATTTGACCAACTCTATCCACATCAATAATAAGCCTAGATATCTATTAAAAGGCTGCAAAGAAGGGGTGATTGTTTTTGATGATATTTTCATTGAAATGAATGCTTGGCATAGCTTGAGTGATGGGTCTTGTTTGGTTTGTAATGAAGAATATCAAGATGAAGATACTCACATCGGAGATCCAATGCATGTCGTTAATCTTATTCAGAGCAACATGGAGCTGAAAGACAAAGTGGTCTACCGAAAGGTAACTACAATATGTTTTCTATTTATTTGTTAAATATTATCAATTCGTTTATTTGTGCTTTGTCATTATAAAAATGAACTACCTTTTTTTTAGCATAGATATGTAAAACCAATAGGTGATAAAAATGATGAATAACATTTTTAAAACAAGATAAATATCTTCCTTTTTCTAGATTGATGACAATGCTATCAATTGCTTGACCTGCAACACTCTTCTAAATGTGGAGTCTAAGGCATCTCATATTGAATCTTCAGAACATAAAAAACAATATTTAAAATGTCAAGAAGATAGAAAAAAAATAAAAAATCAAAACAATGGTGTTGTCAACCAAAATGGTTGTGAAGATACGAATAATAAAAAGACTTCAGAGACCAACGAAACGTCAGAAGTAAAAGAAATAATGGACACAGACAAATCTGCTACAATAAAAAAAGATAATGAATATTTGGAAACTCAGGAATCGAATACTAACAATACTTCATTAGTAAAATATGAAAATGAAATGCTGCCACCTATGGAGGCTTTAAGACAAGCAAAACAGTTTGCCAAAGATAATCACATGAAATATAAAAGAAACAGTACATATTGTAAAGTGTGTGATATCAGGATATCGTCATCGCTTAAGATGATGAAAGAACATGCCTTGGAGATTGGCCATAAGGAGAAAGTTAAGCTTAGGCAGACAAAACTAAATAACAAACCTCTACCCTCTAATAAGAAGTCCATGCTAGACTTCATAGATAGTGAAACAAGTGTTAGAGGGGTATTTTGTAATGACATAATAATTAATGATGAAATTTGTATAGAGGCAATCAGCATGCACATGGTCGGTATCTCCTACGACAAACTGCGTTGTCACGTGTGTGAAGTATCATTCCACAAATCACAAATGGAAGAACATAAACGTACATACAAACACAGCAACGCTATGCTTGTGACTCCTGTTCTTACGGACTTCAATGGTGAATTCATTAGAGAGGTAAGAAATCATTATTTATTATCTTATTAATTTGAATTTAAATGTTTCTATGACGTCTATATTGTGTGTGGGTTCGAATCCCATTAATATTACATTGAGTATTCTCTTTTAGCTAATTAAATTAATTTTACACATCTTATAATTTGGGTGAAACTGGGTAGCGCTAAACAGTGGCACTAAAACAAAATCACACTTTAAAATGCGTAGAGAAACAAGAATCTGCTATATATCCTACTAAAATAACCGGGAATTGAGGACCGTCGTGGCGCAGAGGCGCAACGTCTGGCTGTAACGCGACGGTTTCTGGGTTCGATTCCCAGTCGGGGAAGATGGATGTTTCTATTTCCATTTTCTTCGCTCTGGCAACTAAGGCAAAGCGCGGCGTTGAGTTCCGCCACTCAACACGCAATGCCTCGAAAACGGCGGAAAGCGGGGACGGAGTAAGCAGGGACTAAGTAACGGAGTGTCTTGACACTAGGTTAATATAGTTCCTGTAGTTCCCTCTGCCTACCGTGCCATGTGCGAGATAAAGCGTGAAGCTAAAAAAAAATAAAAAATAAATAAATGAAGTGTAAATTGCTTTTAGGTGAGATCCGGTGTGTTTCACTGTGGATATTGTAACTTCATAGAAGCGTCTTTGGATGGTATGCAGAATCATTTGAAATCCGAGAACCATTTGCAGAAGAAGAGATTGTGTCAAATACGCCTATATGATCATATGCCAGGTGTAGTTCAATCAAGGCAACGAGACGGTTTTCTTAACTTTATGAGAATGTTACATAGTTAATTATAGATGACTAGTTTACAATCATATGTACATCATTTTTTTATTCATATTTCCATATTTCTTATTACCTAATATAAACAATTTCTTTTGTTTTTAGTATATTACAAAATAATAATGTAAAATATTTTGATTGTCTACTTTATAAATAAATAAATCAAATAAAACTAATAAAAATTAATTTGAGGCTTTTAATTTCTTCATATTAATTATTGCACATCTCAGTGGAATTTTCATTGAAATGTTTAGTTTATAATCGATTTTATTTGTACTATACCGATTATAAGTATTCTTAAATTGAACTTATTACTCTTAAAACCGTGACTTAGTAATTTACCTTCAATTCGTATCTTGTCCAAGCAAAACAATAAGCCCTTTGTTATTAACAAACAAAAAAGTAACTTTCACATACTTAAATTACAATGAAAGCAAATTATGGTTCACAAATTTCTAGATAACATTTCTTATTGGAAATGTATGTACTTTCTCAAAACTTTTATGTCAAAAGTAATATCAGGTCGAAGTTCTTAATTGCTAATAAAACTTATATACTAAATAATATACATTTGTTCACAAATCATAAATGTAGGTCTTCAGATGTTTCATGACAGCTGCCAGCTGCGTTTTTTTCATTTTTGTCTTATTTTAGAAAGTAATAACCATTTTAGTTAAGCTTCATAAAATCATACATAAGTCTTATATTTCTATAATCACTTAATATATACTACAAGTCTATCACTCTTGCAAGAATTGAGCTTGTATATTGAAAGTATAAAGATCTATCTCATACAAAGCAATACCTACTTACAAAAATTAAATATCTGTACGTAAATTCAAACTAAACCGAGTAGACTAAATCAAATTGACCAAACACAATCAATAAAATGTACAAAATCAATTTTAACAAATACACTTTAAATTGACACAAATTTTAAAACAAGAACTTTACAAGTCACATATTTTTGTGTGTGTATATATATACACATATTTTTGTGTGTGTATATATATATATATATATATATATATATATATATATATATATATATATATATATATATATATATATATATATATATATATATATATATATATATATATATATATATATATATATATATATATATATATAAACTTAATCTAAATCACAAATCTGCCAAACACTGGAATTATACACAGCCAGCAAAACAAAACTTAGACATGTGGTAAGAAATGAATCTGAAAGTGACAAGTTTTTTAGCTTATTGTTCAAATGTACTTAATAAATTTTGGTAGTATAATTGTAAATGCACTCTGGTTGTAGGTTCGATTCCCACCTGAGCAAATGGACTTGAATCAAACCAAAACCTTAGAAAAATAGGGGGCTAAAAGTAGAGGAAGGTAAGGTAAAAGTACACTGCTGCATGCAGGATGCAACGTTTATTTGCAATGTAATTAAAAAAAAAATGATTGACAATTATTATTGACTCAACCAGTTTATAAGTAGCGCAGGTTCAAATACCGCTACGTTTCATTTTCAAATGTGTTAGTATGTATCAAACTTAAAAACACAATCATGTTCAATTAGAATCAGTCTCAATGACTCACTATCACATTTGAACAAAGAAGTGTTACATAAAAAATTATAAAATATAATATTAAATGGTACCAAACTTACAATTACATATGAAAAAAGTCATTGCAACAGAGCATATCACAATGGTGTACTCAAACATACATATATTTAATTATATAACCAAACTAATATCGACTTAGGCTTTCGCATGTTACAAAAGATAGCAAGTTCAAATCCCATTTAACATTTAAAAATGTATTTACTTCATTAAACAGTATATTTTACACATTCATTTATTAAATCCACGTAATTTTCGCGACAAGTACATACACACTTCACTTATCACTAAGTAATTTGGTGTCCATATTGAATTTCTGTATTCTATGACAAACACTGTCCAAGTCCATTTTATTATTGTATGGGTGACATATTCTTACTTTCCGCTCTCTTTTCTCCGTGTACATTTCTATAACGTCCCACTGACGGAGAAGTCGGAGACAATTTCTTATAGCATCTGTTGAAACAGCTTCGCCTGTAAACAACATTTATGTTAAATAATTAAATACTTGTATTGTTATATTATCTTGTATTGTAATATTATTATTAAATACTTGTATTGTTATATTATTATTAAATACTTGTTATTATTATTTGAATATTACTTAAGTACTAAATTTTTACCAAGTGTGTTTATTTAGAAATTCAAATTGTAATTACAAAGGTGTACAATAAATGTAAGAAATATTCAATGTAAATATGTATTTTTAACAGAAATACAACTGACTAAACAAGTTTTAATATATAATTTATCACAAAAATGACAATTTAAATCTTTTAACTATTAAAATAAGTTTAAAAAACGTATATTTGAAGGTAGCGGAACTAAAAGCAACTCTTAAACAAAAAAATCTAAATGTACACGTAACATGCCAATAACATAAATAAGATCGCGTATGACGTTAACCAAGAAGCGTAGGTCCGAATCCTGTTGAAATTTATACACAATTTCTAAATATAACATAATATATTTAGGAATTGTATATATTTAGTTACACTGTAATAAAACTGGAGAAACTGATTGGACCGATATAAAATACTCCGACTTTATCGACACCAAGATGGATGTGTGTGTGCTCGTGCGCGTGTGCGTGTGCGCATGCGCTTGTTCCTTTGCGTGTGTGCAAAAATATCATAAGAACTTATTAAAAAATCAAACAAATAGAAACCAGCACTAACCGTATGCCATTTTATTCTGTGAGAACTTCTCCAAAAGGGCATCCAGTGTCGTCGAAACCAATTCCTTCTGCGTGGAAGACCTCAAGTTCTGACATGTCACTGAATACGCTTCGAGCAGGGGACGGATTGTTAGAAGGAGGCGACGTCTGCAACATAAATAATATGTTATATGTACTTATAATGTAAATAAAACTAGAACCTGACAGAGGATCGTCGTGGCGCAGCGTCTGCCTGTAAACGCGACGGTTTGTGGGTTCAAATCCCTCGAGGATAAGATGGATTTTTCGTTTCCGTTTTTATCGCTATGGCAACTATGCAAAGCGCGGCGTTGAGTTCCACCACTCAACACGCAATTCCTTGAAATAGCGAAAACGCAGTGTGTTGACCCTTGGTTTCCATGGTTTCTGTAGTTCTCTGTCTACCCTATGTGCGGGATAAAGCGTGAAGTGAAAAATATTAAATTAAACTATTAACAAAAACACCGGGAATCGAATTCTAACCAAGTGGGTGCACTCCGTTCTTTACTTCCCATACAATTTTCGACATATTGCGTGTTTATTTGCGGAACTTAACGGCGCAACTAGTTTGACCGTAGTGAAAAGAAAATTTAGAATGGGAATAGAACCAATTATTTCGTCCACATCGGCACTGGCATTAAGTTAGTAGTTACTAATGTTAAATGTAATACAATATACAACACTAGTAGACCGTTGCAACTTCGCTAAGATAGACATTAATTTATTAAATAATTTTGGCATATATATGGTATAGTATTCATCCTTCTCCCCTCATCACTACAATAAAAAATCAAGAGACCTTAAGCACCGAGAAGTAACAGGCATCTTAACAGTAGCTTTTGAGTTTATTAAATGATTTTAATAAACCTCATCATGTGATTGTACATAACTTGATTGTGTTTAGTTCCACAACAAAATTTACAATGCCTTAAAACCCTAGCACATGTGTCTATAGCAACAGCAAAAAAAGAACAAAATAATAAAACACATTTGTAGGAGTACCTTTCAGAGATAGCCTGTTGCGTGTCCGCTAGACGGTACTTGATGTGTTGCGTGGGGTCCGGTCTCTCGTCCTCGTCGTCGAAATTTCGTGCGAACCTTCTCGACCAACGCTGTTCTTCGAGCACATCTGTTGCCTGTGTTGTAAATAATTAAATAAATTAATTTACACGATTTAATAAATATTACTATATGAAAATATATAAATAATACGACAGTAGGAAGCGCTATTGTATTTTACTTGTCTTGACACTTTATTCCGCACATGGTAGGGTAGGCAGAGGGAACTGCAGGGACCATAGGGACCTAGTGTTAAGACACTCTGTTGCTTAGTCTTTGCTTTCTGCTCTTTTCCAGGCTTTGCGTGATGAGTGGCGAAATGCAACGCCGCGCTTTGTCTGGTTTCCATAGTGAAGAAAATGGAAATGGAAAAATCCAAACTCGTCGAGTGGAAATCGAACCCACAAACTATCGCGTTTATAGGTAAATGTTGTCCTCTGCGCCACAACGGTTCTCATAATAGAAAATATGTCGATATTATTTTTCTTTTTAAAATTGGGTGTTTTTTTTTAAATTGGGCGATATTATTTTTCGATATTATTATTGTAATAAAAGCTACGGAAAGCGGGGAACGGAGTTTCTTAACAATAGGTTCGACGGTTCCAACGGTTCCCTCTGCCTACCCTGCTAAGTGCGGGATTAACCGTGAACACAAAAAAACCTAATGTATAATCTTTTATATAAATATACTCAAATAAATACCTGCATATCAACAAGTATCTCCTTGGCGACTAAATCCTGTAACGCATCCAGAAGTTTCTCCTCGATCCTGGTGCAAGGAGCGCACAGTATGAACTCCTGACTTAGTATCTCGCTCAGTTGTAGCGCAGCCTCCATTAAATCTGAATGTCTTATTATTTCATCGCCGTTTTGTTGACATAATACGCTTTCCAGGGCTGTCACTGGAAAATTAGTAAATTTATCGATTAATTTCAAGTGCATTATTGTTATACATTTTAAACTTTCGCGATTTAATTTATTATCGCGATAATCTTTACGTATTACAATACCTTTATTGCCCGACGTTTCGGTGAAGTTGCATTCACCGTGGTCACGAGCTGACTGTTATACACTTTCTAACTAGATTCATTCATTATATCTTGGTACTTAATTATATATTTATATTATACATATGGAAAGCAAGTTATTTGTCAAAAAAATATAAAACATTTTTTGCACGATTTTCAAGAGGAGACCGTGCGTTTCAAATCTCGCTGCATTCAAATTTTTATATGTATTCTTCAAATATTTTTTCTATCCTCAGTTGTGAATTAACACTTTAAAACTCATAAATATAAGTTATTTGTCGTTCGTTTGACTGGACGAAAGCTCCGATTTAAATATAAATAAATTTGAAAAATTAATATTAAAAATTTAATCTATTAGACAAACGACATGTACATATTGTAATATCATTTACAATATAAACTTTTTTAGGTTCACGCTGTATCCCGCATATTGCAGGGTAGGCAGAGGAAACTGCAGGGACCATATGAACCTAGTGTTAAGACACTCCGTCGCTTAGTCCCTGCTTTTTTCGTCCCCAAACTTCATTCTCAAAATTTCTGTCCACATAGTATTCGACTAAAATAGGCTTATAATAAATAGCAGTATCTAATAGAATCAGGCTACTACTGCATGGCGGAAGCAGATACATATTAGTTCCTTTCTTAGGATGGAAGCCTGATACTATTAGATACTCCCAGAAATATAAAAATTTGAACGCAACGGGACTCGATTCGCGAACCGTGCAAGCGCTCTCACCACTGAGCCATGCTTTCTCCATCACTTTGTGAAAATTCTTATATGCTTTATACAACTTATTTCGTCGTTAGCATCTCTGTGGGGAGATTTTTATAAATGACCGCTACTGAAAGACATTACATTACAAAGAACAATCCTTTAGTTAATCCACACTGAGGATAGAAAAAATACTTAAAGAAAACTCACCCAGTATGGCGGGCGCGGCGTAGTGCGTGACCAGCGCGTTGGCGTAGTACGCCAGCTCCAGCGACGCCGGCACCGACGACTGCGCGCGCACTCTGGTGCTCTCCACGCGCACCAGCGACGCGCCCAGGGTGTCCAGCTGGAAATGGATTTTATTATTACTGAAATGGATTGTTGACACTCTGTTACTGTTCATAGAGGTTTTCAGTTTTCATTATAAGGAACCAGGTTTTTATCATTGACCACAAGCTGAAGTTTAAATTGCAACGTTTGGCGTCGCACTTTGTCTTGCAATACAATTTTACGACAAAGAAATTTTAGTTATCTAATAATTATATAAAAGGTAAAAATTTCTTTATCATACTAGATGTTAATAAGCGGCGGTTTATGAGTTCTATTCCCACTCGTAGAAAATAAATTTCATTTTCATTTCCACTCTGGGCAACTAAGCAAAGATCTACGTGGAGTCCCACCACTCAACACGCAATAGGGTACGAAGTGTCTAAACACGATTCCCTCAGTCTACCCTACTACGAGCAGGATAAAGCGTGATTATAAATATAATCTAATGATATGTGTGAAGTACACATACAAAGATTGTTTTAGATTAGTTTTGTATAATAAAAATTATGTTACATATAAAATAAATGTAAAAGTAATAAAAAAAAAGAACTGTCAATAGGGATTATCACCTCTTAGTTAAATAGATTGAGTAGTCAAGTGGTCAATTGTATGATAAACGCCAAATTGTTAAAAATAAAATAAAAAAGGATACTGGCATTCATGCCCATGGATGCGTAGATTCTTTAAAAAATAAATTAAAATTCACTAATTTAACAGTAGTATTGATTAATAATAATAAGTTTTAATGTGACTATATAATCAAGAACAGAACAAACATGGCGCGTAACCAAAAAATGTGACCGGCCACCTTTTTTCCAACGCCAAAAAAGAAAAAAAAAAAGAAAAAACTCACAGCGCGCCTCACGACGAGCGCCGCGTCCCCGCAGTAGCCGAGGTCGCGGCCGTCGCGGCGCAGGGCGCGGCCGCGCGCGCGCACCGCGTCCGCCAGCGCGGCCGCCGCGCAGCCCGCGCGCCGCTCCGTCAGCAGCACGTACGCCACCACGTTGGTGCACATCAGCGCCGTCGACTGCGCCGCGTCTGGGCCGGATGCGATTACAACGATTATAATAATAATAAACAACTACAAATATTTACTACACGAATTGGCAGAAAGCTTATACAAGACGACACCAATTTTACTTAACAAAATTTCGTGAAGTGAATTACTCTTGCCTAAAGCCTCCGGACTTAACTGACTATCAAAACCTAAAACTTTTGAGCTACAAAAGAAGATACAATAGCGTAGTCTCATCGCTGTTAATATCATATTTAAAGAAATTAAATCTATGAATAATTTATACGCTTAAAAACTATTCGTCGTACAATTTTAAATAAACTACTGGTGGATAACTATTTACGAACAAACCTCAAAGTAAAACTGTCCAGTCGTTAACCAAAATGAAAATTTACAACAATGAATGTTATGTGGAGGTCGAAGCGATTTGTTTTTTGTCATCATTATAAAAATATTAAATTGTCAACGAGAATGACAGAGCCATTGCAGTTTTCAGCCTATTTAAAAAGCAACTGGAGTCAGTCAGATTTGCCAACACATTATACTACCCTGACGGGCTTGAAGTTAGACAGCCTTGTCATAAAGCCTAGAAAGTATACAAATCTGCCACAGTTCAAAATACAAGAGATAAAAACTAAATAAAAAAATAATCGAGGACCGTCTTGGCGCAGAGGCGTAGCGTAAACGCGACGGTTTGTGGGTTCGATTTCCATTCGAAAAAGATGGAATTTTTATTTCCATTTTCTTCGCTCTGGAAACTAGGCAAAGCGCGGTGTTGAGTTCCACCACTCAACACGTAATGCTCGAAAAAAGGCGGAAAGCGGGGACGGAGAAAGCAGGGACGGAGCAACGGAGAGTCTCAACATTAGGTTCCCACGGGTCCTGCAGTTCTCTCTGCCAAGTGCGGGATAGTGCCAAGCGTGAAGATATAAAACAAGAAAAAAAAAGTAACACACCATAAACAAGATGTCGCCCGATCGCCTCCACCATCATCTTGTGCTCCGTGCTCACCTCCGCCCCGAACAGACTGCTGTGGCTGTGATTATATAATATTTGCTTATCTAAACTAACTGCTAGGTTATTATTTGGCGTTAGGCTTTTCTCTATCGGCGCTTTCAGATAATTGTACTTTTGGAATGATGTTACTAGTTCCTGCAAGAAATAAAAACAACATATAATAAAAATATAATGTTATTCTAATAAAATGTCTCTCCCAATTAAAGAAAAGAAAAAAGAAGTGTGAATTTGATGACATATTTCCTTTTTTAAATTTACAGCATATTTCAATATAAATTATCTAAAATATATAAAAACCTTGAATACATAACTACATTAAAAAAAATTATTACTCCGTCCTTTTCGCCTTTTTTCGAGGCAATGCGTATTGATTGGCGGATCTCAACGTCGCGCTTTGCCTTGTTGCCAGAGCGAAGAAAATGGAAATAAAAAATCCATCTTCCCCGAGTGGGAATCGAACCCACAAACCGTCACGTTTACAGGCAGACGCTTAGCCTCTGCGCCACGACGGTCCTCAATCCTGTTAATTAATGTTAGTTCTAATCTTAAAATATAAAATCACTATTTTTACATACTCTCTGGGAGTCTTCATGCTTTTTTCGTGACCTTCCTCTAGTATCCTCGATACTGTGTTTTCAAAAGTCAACCGAGGTCTCTACTTACCACTCATTTTTGCGTCGTATATCTTTTTACGTTACATATTAACTAATTTACAAAGAAACAAACCTTGAGAGATATCGGCTGATTGAAATCCACCCTAATCCCTCCATGATTAGTGTTCAAAGTGCTCCATATCCCCCGAAGAGCCGACCAGAAGGTCTCCATCTGCTTGGGCATGCCCAGCTGTTCCCTCACAAAGTTGCCGTCGACGAGACGGTCGTAGTTCAACGTGACGGGCACCAGGAGTGCGTCGTCGATGGTACCGTCTAAATAGGCGTCTGTTATTACCGAGAGGATCCCAGCTGGAAGAAATTTTATATCATTAATAAAATGTCAATCCACAATGAGGATAGAAAATACTAAAAATTTGGCCGCAGCGGGATTTGAACCCGCGCCCTCTTGCGAACCGTGCAAGTGCTCTCACCACTGAACCATGTATAATGCATACAAGAATTTCGACGCAGCGTGATGAAGAACGCATGGCTCAGTGGTGGTAGAGTGTGGGCGCTTGCACGGTTCACAAGAGTACACGGCTTCAAATCCGGCTGCGTTCATACCTTTATATTTTTTCTTTAAGTACTTTTTTTATTACTACGCTTATTTTTCATACTTACACATCTTCTACTATATGCATTTATTAAATTTAACCAGAGCGAAGAAAATAGAAATGAAACAATCCATCCTTCCTGAGTAAGAATCGAACCTACAAAACCCTCGCTTTTACAGGCAGACTGCACCTTGACGTTACATAATATTTTTAATTTTAATTAATAGATATAATTTTCAACTGCCACTGACATCAAAACTCATACCTACCTCCAGATCCTTTGCGCAAGCAACAAACACAAAAAGTTGTTAAAAATTTGTTAATTAATAAAACACGTTAAAACACGTTATTGTGTTAGTCATATAACTAATGAAAAACCTATACATATATTATATGTAGGTATGTATACTTTAATCATTACTTATTTATGTTACAGTCGATTTATTATTTAGTTTTGATTCAGAAGAAGACTATAATGCATTTTCTTAGGAAAATCACTTATTTTCCTCCAGTATTGTTATTTTTATTGATATTACTATGAAAAGAAAATTGACCTCCGCAAACTGGTTAACAATGTTTTTAACAGTTTTCGTTAAAAACATTTTAACGTGAAAATAGTCAACATTTATTAGTTTAATTTTGTAATAGTAAATAATACACTGCTAAATATCATCAGTGGTGAGAGCGCTTGCACGGTTCGCAAGAAGGCGCGGGTTCGAGTCCCGCTGCGTTCAAATTACTATATATTTTCTTTAAATATTCTTTAAGTATCAAGAAATATTTTTTGGCAAAATCACTAAATCATTTACTTTAATCATAACTACATTTGGCTTTATAAAGATTTCCTTTAATAAATACAGTTACAATTAAAAAAAACTATAATAAACAAAAAACAATACATAAGTATACTCATAAAGTATCATGGAATAATACCTTTAGGTAGTTGTGGTTTCCCAGTCCTCGTCCGTCCTCCCTCAATGAAGAACTCCATGTTATTATTTGCAGCTAAACTGTTCAGAATATACGACCTGAAATCAAATGTTTTATTTATGTTACAAATGAATTATATAGAAAAAATGCTATAAAAAACACTCTTTTGCAGTAATTTTAACTAACTAGAAATGGTAATTTGAAGTAGCATACTTAAAACGTTGTAAATAAATGATTTTATACGGTTATTTACCTCAAAGCAGATTTGTATATAGGATCGCCATGATATTCCGAACCGTCGACTCTACGTCGTACGAAAAATGCACCGCAACATCGCAAGAACCATCTGCAAAAGAATTTTAAAGTTAATATTTTTAGGGCCACATTCATAATTGATTTAGAGGCACAGCGAGTAAATTAACTTTAAAATATATTTTTAACCATCAAGAAATTTTTCTTATCAAAAAAAAATAACCAAGCCAGTATTTAATATTGCTACCTTTAATTCTATTCTACAAGACACATACCATAACATTAGTCTTCTAAGAAAAAGAAAACTTAGCAAGAGTGAAAAGTGAAATATATATATATATATATATATATGTATATATATATATATATATATATATATATATATATATATATATATATATATATATATATATATATATATATATATATATATATATATATATATATATATATATATATATATATATATATATATATATATATATATATATATATATATATATATATATATATATATATATATATATATATATATATATATATATGTATGTGTGTGCGTGTGTGTATACACACATGGGTGTGTTTGTCTGTGTCTGTCTCTATGTTCTGTGTAAATAAATATAAGAGCAGTTAAATAATAACTATGTAACCGGAAGACTCACCCGAAGAACGGTATCCTCATGTTATCTCCGGCCGCCACCAGAGGCGGTCTGAGACCAGTCAGATACAGCGTGAAAGTTACAAGGATGTAATCAAAGTGAGATCTATGTAGAGGCACGAAAACCAATGGTAGGCCCGCTTCCTTGGCTCGTCTTAGACGTTCTACGCAAGCGGAGCGCGTCCCGCAGCCTCCACCCGCGATCCTTCTAACTGCTTTATGACACAGCCACGCCACTAATCTATGGGAAATTGTTATAATTCCATTTTTATATTATTTTTCATTTTCTTTGTTTTGATAAACAGTTTTCGGAAAGTAGAGAAAGAGTGAGGGAGAGAGAATTACTGTTTAATAAATCAGATAGACTGTTGTTAGGAGCCTGCAAGTCTGGTGGTGGGGGTGACTAATGGAACTCAATGTCGTTGTTTTTTATAATGAAGGTAGTCCTTTTATAACGAATATATGAAAAAACAAAATTAAACCTACTCACAAAGATAAAAAAACATAAAAAATAACTTAAGCCTATTAAATAAATTATGGTAAAGTTATGTACTGCAAAATATAAAGCATATTTAAAAACATTTTAAAATAGGCACAATAATCACATGAAAAAATAAGTGTTGCATATTAATTTATAGGACTTATATAGTACTCGTATATACACTTATATAGTTGTATGGCGCTTATATAGCATAACTTATTTTACTTGTTTAAAAATCAATTTACTGAATGAGAAGTCAAGTCATAACATAGTAGTATGCCCTTTATATATATATATATATATATATATATATATATATATATATATATATATATATATATATATATATATATATATATATATATATATATATATATATATATATATATATATATATATATATATATATATATATATATATATATATATATATATATATATATATATATATATATATATATATATATATATATATTATTGTACTAATTAGCAAAAGTTGCCGCTACACGAGATTCCATAAGAAATTCTATGTCAATTTCACAACACACCTCAATATGGAAAAAACAAACTTGGTGCTCTAAAAATGTAATTAATTATCCAAGAATGCTGTCGCAAGTAAAATAAATGAAGAAATAACAAATATTTTTAACGATTAAACTCCGACCACGTCAAAGAAAAAAAAGGCGACTAAAGACATATAAAGGAAGAGTAGTTAGTTATTCTTTATTAAAATCAAAACAGTTAAAGATGTACACTAATTGCGTTTTTAAAGCGTCATACTTTTTTATAAGTTAATTATTTATTTCTCAACATTAACTATACGAGTCGTATTTAAGCTCTATTATATATACATAGTAAAGCTAGAGTTTATAAGTAAATCGTTTTCTATTACGGTTCGGTTATCGGTTTTGGGAACCCAAACCCAATGCCGCATATTACTTCTCTCGATAGTAATTTAATTTCTTTTTGATTAGTTGAACCCATTATGGCGATAACCCAAAAAGTAAAACATAAACGTAAATAGCAACCGTAATAATTTCATACTACAACATATCAAAAATTTTCATACTAAAGCAAACTTGAACTAACCTTAGAACATTATTAGACATAGACGAAGATATATCTTGCAGGACTTTCATAGCCCTAGCTTCTACCCTTTTCCTGACGTTAGCGTACGTTTTCTCCTCACCACGTTGTCCGTTTGCTGTAGTATTTAACTCTTGACGAGTTGTGTCCTCTATTGCTTTTTGAAAATGTTCATCTTTAACTACCTGTTACCACAAAAATAATATTATAATTATTAATTATTAATAATGATTACTAATTATTAGTAAGTTATACAACACGCGGCGTTGAGTTCCGCCACTCAACACGCAATGCCTCAAAAACAGCCGAAAGCGGGGGCAGAGAATGCAGGGACTAAGCAACGGAGTGTTTTAACACTAGGTTCGTATGGTTCCTGCAGTTCCCCTCTGCCTACCCTGCCATGTGCGGGATAAAGCGTGAAGACTAAAAATAAGTTATATACTAAAGTAAAATAATATTTTATCTAATTAAGACCGTCTAATTAGAACCAATCGTGGCGCAAAAGGCGCAGCGTCTGTCTGTAAACGTGAAAGTTTGTGGATTCGATTTCCACTCGGGAAGAATGTATTATTTCATATGCATTTTTTCGTTCTAGTAACTCGCGAAAGAAGGCGGAAAATTATACGGAGTGTTTCGACAGTTCTTGCGGTCTCCTATCAAAACATTATTGATAAAATATTTTGGCTTCACGATTTACACTATTTTAGATTTAACTATCTTAGCCAGATTGATTTCTATAGGCACTATATCTACCTTGATTATGTGAGACCTACGTAAAACTTAGGGCTAACATACTCTTAAATTTAATTTACCACACCAAAGTATAAGTGTTTAAAATAGTTTCAATTAAAAAAAAACACCTTTATTATTTCATTTTATACCTGTATTTTATTTCACAATAGGAGTACTATAAGAAGCTATACCGCTTCGTTACATATAGTGATTATGAGGCACAACTGTTTATATAAACAGTGAATGATTAGTTTATAAGAAATGTTAAAATATATTTTTATTTTTCATTTATAAAGTATAAAACGAGATTTTAGTAATTATTTATATTTTAGTAAAGAAAATAGATAAATAAACAGCCAATATACATAAATAATTACTTTTGATAATTTAAAACTCTTTGTTTGATTTTCAGTTGCGTCTAAACATTGAGGTTGAATGGAGACCTGAATATATTAGAATTGTGTTTCAAACATCTAGGCCGCAATTAGCATAAGATTACCGAGTTAATTGTTGTCGTGTAACAATAATTAGTTGTGAGCAAATGATTCACTCCATATAAATTAACTACACCGTGGGAGTATACATTATAAAATAAATATACATAATTTTATATTTACGGAATATATTTTATATATACAGTTGTATGTTAAATGATTTTTTAAGCTGCAGGGTAGACAGACGCAACAGCAGGAACCGTGAGAACCTAGTGTTAAGACACTTCGTTTTTCGCGTTTTTCCAGGAATTGTGTATTGATTGGCGGAACTCAAGACTGCGTTTGCCTAGTTGCCAGAACGAAGAAAATAGAAATTAAAAAATACACCTTCCCCAAGTGGGAAATGAACCCGCGCCTCTGGGCCACGACGCCCCTCTATATTTTGAATTGATTTTACATATCGTAAAGTTTATTGCCACATTGTAAATAGGGTGATCAGGCCGGACCAGTCACTTCCTCCCCCATATGTCCCACACTAGTACAGAACGAATAATCCAATTATCGATTTAGTTTTGATAAACATAGTATTATATCTATATAACAAGGTCAAATATTAAAAAATACATAACAATTACAAATATTTTTGTTACATAGATAATTTAAATATTATTTCTTAGTTTTCTAGATTTAATTTTCCTTGTACTTTGTACTTGTTTAATCTTTAGTTATTGAACGGATTATCAGCGTTACGTTACTTACTAAAACTAATATACAATCATTTATATACATTTTAAATAAAACAATTTAAATGGGTACTGCAAAGTGCAAAGTGTTCGAAACGTCGGGTTTCCAAAAAATGTCAATATATGCAAATAATCCCATTAAATTGTTTTATTTAAAATGCATAAAAATCGAGAAAATCAAAGATCTTATTATCTATATATATTAAACTTAAGTTATTGAGTTTCTAACAGGCAGCTGTAATCACGCAAAAATAACCTGAAATTTGGCCTACAGAATATTTCAGTAGGATATTTTTATGATTTTTAAAGTGTTAACCCACACTGAGGATAGAAAAAATACTTAAAGAAAACATATAAAAATTTGAACGCTCTTGGACTTGGAATTTGGACTCGAACCCGCGTGCGTTCTACATCACGCCGCGTTGAAATTCTTATATGCTTTTATACAACTTATATCGTTGTTAGCATCGATCGATCATCGCGGGTTCGAGTCCCGCTGCGTTCAAATTTTTATATGTTTTCTTTAAGTACTTTTTCTATCCTCAGTGTGGATTAACACTTTAAAAATCATAAAAATATTTAATATAAATAGCATTCTCTCTCGCCAAACGATTGTTCTTTGTAATGGTCTTTGGGTAGCGGAAATTTGTAAAAATCTCCCTACAGAGATGCTAACAACGATATAAGTTGTATAAAAGCATATAAGAATTTCAACGCGGCGTGATGTAGAACGCATGGCTCAGTGTTGAGAGCGCCTGCACGGTTCGCAGGAGGGCGCGGGTTCGAGTCCCGCTGCGTTCAAATTTTTATATGTTTTCTTTAAGTATTATTTCAGTAGGAGTTCACTGAAGGAGGTCTTTTAAAAATTTCACCAAAAACGTTTTTATAGTCCACGCAAACGAAAAACGAAGTGTAGCCTCATATTAACTCTATAGTAGTAAAATAAGTAAAATAGATACAGTACTTACACTCGGTACAACGTCCTTATAATCATAACTGACGAGGTGCACGCACTGCGCCAAGTCGCACAAATATCGAGAAACCACCCCTCCGTTAGCGAACGTTTGTCTTCCAATGTTGAGAATATTGATGACGGCACCAGATTCCTCTGTTTTTGGATCCTTCCAGGAGTCCTGAAAAAAATATTTACAGTTTTACTGTCAAAAGTATTTGAATTAGTTAAGTTTGTTTTTTAAAACAAGTTAGTATTAATAAAATATATAATAAATAAGAATTGTATACAAAAACAATGTTAAATATTACAAAAGTAGATTATATATCAGTAGTATTAATTCAAAAGAAGCAATGGTCAATAAAAGGCTTTATTTATTTTTATTTATTAATCTAGGCTTTATTTTAGGAGTAAGAAAAACTTTGCTTTATAACTATATATTCAATTTAGTAATAAATTATTAGTATATTATGTTACACGTAATATACTTATAAATAATATTTCTAACGTCATAATATAATAAAGTGTTTCGTTACAACAGTCTGTTTGAATAATGCGCGCACATGTACATTTAAATTTAATTAAAAATCCTAAATATAGCAAAATTCATTCGTTTAATAATTTTTATTCTAATTTTCACGCTTAATAAGAATTTTTGCTTCGTTTAGAAACTAACCTACATTTCTATAAATAGCTTTAACAGGTATATTCTATTACATGGCTGTGTGGAAATCAGATAAAATATAAAAAAATGTATATGTACTTCAGATATATATATATATATATATATATATATATATATATATATATATATATATATATATATATATATATATATATATATATATATATATATATATATATATATATATATATATATATATATATATATATATATATAGGAAAGATACATTATTATCATTTTAAAATATAGAGAGGTGTAAACAATGTACAGCTTGATTCACAGATTCAACGAGGTCACGGTTTATAAACGATAACGTGGTAACGTCGCAATGAGATTTGTACGTAACATATTTTGTTACTAGTTTATATAGCATATTTAAGTTCTAAATTTTAAAAGAGTAGAAAGAATATTAAAATCTATTTAACTACGATCTTATATAAAAATCTATTGAATAATATTATTGCGATAGATAAATTTTAACGAACGTAATAATTATAAGTAATTAAATAGAATTTCTAATATTTTCAATAAGTATATCATCGTGCAATGTACGAGGTCGTCGTTCGCCCGTTTGCCCGTTCGCTCGGACGCGGTTGGCTCGCGCGTGTCACGCCACCATATACGACGTACCTTGTTGCGCGTGAGTTTAATTTTGGAATAAAGCGGCCATTACAACTGACAATATGAATGAATAAAGCTTAAGTTGTAATGCATAATGCTAACGAATGAATGTGTCATAGATAAAATATGGCATTTTTTAATTGACGCGAATAATTACTTAATATATCTAGATATATATATTACTATTTCTAGATATATTACAAATGTCCTATGCATTTGACACATCATTATGATATTTTTCTAAAATATGTTCATTAGTGGTAAGAGAGGTAAAGGGAGATTGATACTGGAGGAAGGTTACGTGAAAACCATGAGGAGAGAACCGAAGAGCCATGTAGCTAATGACAGTGGACGAAGCGAAAGACGTATACAGGGACCGCAGCGTTTGGCGTTCCGTTCTCTCTGACTACCTAGCTGCGGACAAAGTGTGAACATGCGTTATCGAAAAACACGTAGACCATATGTTTAGAGCGTATTCGGACATAGATTCTGTGTAATTTTATTAGGTAATATAAAACAATATTTCAGAGTAGTTCCCTTCCAATACAGACCATTGCCTGACATAATTTTCTCGCGTTTATAGTTTTTCTTATCTAAGATTACTCTCATTTTAAAAGAGATTCCTAATTAATTATTTATTTATATTAAATACTGCAGCGTTTGGCGCTCCGTGCTCTCTGTCAACCCCACTAGGGATAGAGCGTGAAGATGTGCGTGTGTTTCTGTGTGTTCATTAGTATGGGTTTAATCAAAATTAATTAATAATTCTTCTCTTAGTGTGAGTGCGAGTACTTTTAAAAAGTATATGAGTTTTTGAAATTTAAATCGACGTTATACATACATACAATCAACGTTTTTATGTAAATTGCGTAATTCACTACAATTCTAAATAAAAAGCCAGTGACTCATAGGGAGTATAATTAAAACCGTATACATAACTTGATTTGATTATTTACAATGTACGTAATACAACGTAACATTAAAATAGTATGTTTTATATACATAAAAAATATCATTAATTCTTTTAACGAAATAAAACAACTATTTCGGAAGAATTATTAAATATTCATATATAAGCTCTGTAAGTATGATAAAAAGATGACAAAAAAATGTTTTTTATAACCATATTCACATTAGTTTACGTGAAAAAACCAAATTAATTCTTATTTTAAATTATCTCTTAATTTAAAATAAGAATTACTTTTTGTATAAATTTTAAGTACAAGCATAATTTTAAATGATAATAACCAGAAATTTTTGTAAAAAAGTCTAAAAGATTTTGATAAAAACTAGAATTTTTAGTTTTTAGTTTTATTAAATAATATTTATAAGAAAGGCATTTCCGGTGGATTCTAAAAAAGAGCTAACTAGCTAGAAATAACAACTAAATTAGATATATAAATAACAAATTATAACTAATATGATTATTATATCGAAATATAATGTGAGATATTCGAAATACATTAATAATAAAAAAAATACAACAAACAGAATAAAAAATCGTTAATCGAAACCTTCCATAAACCATAGAAATCAAAGCTAAAGTAACGAAATTAAGTTAAAAATAGATTTGGAGGTGCCAATTATATTAATTTAGTCAAAAACAACGTGTGTTTGATCACCTATAAATGTTTTTTTTATTTATAAACCATTATCAGAGCAAATTTATTATATTTATTAAATTATATTTTTTCTAATATATATAATGTATGAATTATGTAAGCATTTATTTACATTTGTAATAATAATAAATACTATATATATATATATATATATATATATATATATATATATATATATATATATATATATATATATATATATATATATATATATATATATATATATATATATATATATAATATATATATATATATATATAAGATAAGTTATTATAACTCTCTCTCTATATCTTTAATGTTGCAAAGATAACATTCGATTTCTGAAATTCAGTAAAATAACTTTAATTATTGTAATGCAAATCAATAATGTTCCAGTACAAAAATATTATTAATATAAGACTGATTGGATTTAGTACGCCATTCCTATTTAATGATATCTACCTCACGCGTTACACAGCACGTATAAATATGGTGAAATGGAATAAATGATGCTGTACCCAAATTATTAATAATTATTAAAAAATTTTTTGTATATAGCTTCAAAATATGTTCCCCTGTAAGTAGCTTTGATAATGGCCGCCCTGTTAGATACATCCTATATAAACAATTATTTATTTCTCGTCCAAAATACCTGTATAGAATACCCATTATAGCAAATTATTTAAAAATAGAACTAGTTGGACTTTACTTAAAAGAAAGAATACGTTCTTTCTATCATCGTAGATTCTGCCTAATTGTATTATATGATATAAAACATTTAAAAACAACATTTGAGAGTAGTTTCTTCCCTTTCATGACTGTTGATTGGCATGCATGCATGCAACAGGACGATTGACATAATTTAACACGCACGTCAGTAGTTCTGTGACGGAAGAGCGAAAAAAAAACGATATGTTAAATAAACTAATAGTTATAAATTTAAAAAGCAAACAATAAATTTATTCACATTCAACAAACACAGCGTATGACGAGATATAAATACACTTTGCATTACAAGCTCAATTAACTCTTAATGTGCACGCTGCATAAATGCATATGCTTAAGGGTTATTTTTAGATGTTTAAGTTTTGAATTGAAAAAGTTTTTTTTCTTCTTCAGCTACACAATTTATAAAGCTAGGTTTAAATATTAAAAAAAAACATATAGGTCTGAACGCAGCGAGTTTCTTTTTTTTAATTTTTAAAAGTTTTGTCCCTCGTGTGTGTAAAAAATATACTAAAAATAAAGCTAGATTTTCCATTTTCCAATTAATTTTCGAACCATTACGTATTAAGTGGTTGAATTTAACGTTGCATCTTTGCAAAATATTTTTTTAATATAATAGGTAATTATTCCAAGAGGGAATTAAATTCTAAACTATTGAATTTATAGTATTGAATCATGTAATGTTCTAGACAAATATTACTTCAAAATTGATTTTTTTTTTCATAACTTAAAAACTAATCAACAAAATAATCAAATGTTATAACGTTTTCATTTCTTTAAACGTTCACTTTCGTATGTCTTCTTCATAGATTTCATCTCTATTAAAATAACTATAGTTAATACGTACATCTGTATGTATTACCTACATCTGTACGTATAGTTGTATATAGTAATACTTCCTAAAATATTTTTTTAAATCAACTTTTTCGTTATGTTTCGACTTCTATATTAAACTAAAAAAACATAACATATGAATATATTACATCTACGTAGCTATTAAAAACAAAACACAATAAGGAAAAGTACAAGAAACAATGTGTCCCAAGGCGTGCAATCAAAGAAGCACTAGAGAGGAATATACGTGACATATAGAGACGACTTTGACATATCCTTGGACAGGTGATACATTTAAATTGTAAACTAATAAACACATTTAAAATTTAAATTGATAATTTTTTTTAAATAAAGAAAAAAAAAACTGATAATATTAACATATTGTATTGCATCGTTGTCGGTGTTGGGATTAATGACAAATACGCACAATTTTGATTTAAATATGAAGGCAACTTGTCATACCAAATTATTACGTAATTTTTACAACTACAGTATATAATTTCAATCAAGAGTAGGAGTATAAGAAAGTGCAAACAAAAGAATGAGTCAATATAATATAGCTTAAATATATTTTTTATTCAAGACCAAATGGTTAATAATTTCCAATATTTCAACTTGAGACATTGATTTAAGTTTTAATGCATATTAAGTTTTTGAATATAGTATAGTATAGTATTATGTTTTTTATAACTATTAAGTTATTTTACAAACAAACTTATCATAAGCTGTATATTTTCGCTGCGTAATTTGATTAACCGTTAGGTATTCCGCCTACTAGCTTGTGGATTCGTAAAACTTTTTACCATATCTAGTCACTATCATTATCGTTAGTATTGAAGACGTTAACCCTATTTATGTGGTAAATTTATATTTTAACCATTATTTAAATAAAATTAAATAAAAATATTAAATATTTTACATTATTATGAGTCGCACTCAAACTAAACATTTTAAGTATGCAGGATACTTAAGTATAATAAAATGAAATTATATAACATAATGCGTTTTTATATATATTTTTATAGCAATTATGTAGTGTATATCAAAATTCTAAGTAAAATACGAACCTATTTTTTTAATTGCACAGATTCGGCGTCTTCTGGGTATTATATGCTCTAGGTTATTACTCATTACCGCATTTGGCGTCATGGTCAATGAACTACGATGGTTCATCTACGTTTTAGACATATCAAATTAGATGAAACAATATGCTAAAATATACGCGATATTATTTTTTATGATTTAAAGCGTTAATCCACACTGAGAATAGACAAAATACTTAAAGAAAACATATAAAAATTTAAATGTAACGGGATTTGAACTCACGCCTTCTGCAAACTATCCTAACACTCTAACCGCTAAACCATGTGTTCTTTATATTTCTATTTATGGACTCAAGAATATAAATCAATATTTATTGTATAGTTTCATACCAGTTTCATAGCAGTTTTTTATTTACTTATAACGTATCGCGTTTATTACTCTTATGGAATTGAATTTAAAGAAATGTTTTAAAAATGTCACAAATTTTATTTAAATACCTAAAACATATTTTTTATCTCTGTTTTTTGGAAGGTCGTCATAGAAAAGCACAGCTTAAGCTATATATTAACAAATATCTAAATTCATCATTTTTAAATGCTTTTATAATTGAGTAATGAAGACACAATAAAAAAAATAAAAAAAATCGCAAAAATATATTTTTTAACAAGCATGTTGTTTTATATGTTCGATATAAATATCGATATGGACAAGACAATAAATCTATATATGTATGAATGTAACTTGACTACATAGTCATTTATAGTAAAAAAAAAACAATTGAACTAAGAAATAAAAAGAACTAAGCAAGCATGACGAATTGGATTCAACAAATTTCATAACATATTTTTGCAAACAAATGAAATACTAGCTTTTCCCTAGACCCTCGTTCCCGTGAACCCAATGGATATAACTAAGACTCGGCTATGATACACTATAAGCATGTAAGGCTTTACTACGACTTGCATCGAAACAGTGCTTGTTCTATAAATAGATTATAAAACAGAAAAGGATTTTTCAAATAGAACTAGTCGTGCCTGAAGTAAAGGTGTTCAACCAAATAAAATATTAATAAAATTACAAATTAATTTTTATATTAGATAATGATAATCATATTTAAATTAAAACTTAGATAATCTGTTAAGTTTATTGACACATCAAGTTTATTTAAATTCACCCAACAACTTCTACTATGATATTCAAGAAAAAAAACTTATACTTAATGAAAAAACTTGACTCCAAGTATAGTCTTTGTTACTAGAAAAACAGTATTTTGTATAAAGCATTAAAAAAAGTTAAAAAATATGAGTAAGCTAATATATCAGAGACGTGTGTTTATTTTTTTAACCAAACAAGCATTAAAAGCTACATTATTAATGATTTACTTCAGAATATTTAATTTGTAAAATATGTTAAGCACAAAAAATCTCAAAAACAATTAAGTTAACAATTAACGTAATGTTTAGAAATATTAATATTGTATAATAGAATACAATTTAAGCAATGTACATACCAACATATATACAAGTAAGTAAAAAAATAAGTATAGTAAGTATTAGCAAAAAATTTTAATAAGTCAGCTTGATATATTAGCGTTTGTGATTTGTCGCTTATATTTAAAAATACCACAATTATGAGATTTTTGAGTAGCAAGTGAAGAATGCTAAGAAGGAAATAAAGTGTTAAAATATTTTTAAAACGGTTAATGAGCTAAATTAAGTTTATTAACGGATCGTTACAAATTACAATTTCCATACTCACATTTAGTAAATGGCAAGAATTCAAACTTTTTTGGAGTAGGACCATTTCGTCACTAAATTAGTCAAATGTTTTAGATTGTATATTTACGGATGAAACTTATAAAAAACGGTATAGTAACTACTAATGCGTTAGTCTCCACTTTTCAACTAAGTTACGTTTATTTTTATTTTTTTTATAATATATATAAATTATATTTACGTATATAAAACATACTTCAATTAGTTATATATTTTGACGTAAAAAGGTTTCACAGAAAAACGTTTCAATATATGAGTTGTGAACAAAATTATAAAGTAAAATATATGACTTGTGAAAATCCAAGTACGCAGGTAGATGTACATACAAGACGCCGGAAATCAATTAGTAACTTATGTACACAGTACATAAGCAGGAGGTCAAATAAAAAAATGCTATAATTAAAGTCTTAAGCCTGTATATAAAATTATTGTTTTGAGGAAAAACTAATTTTAAAACGAAAATTTTTAAATTAAATCTGTATTAAAACTTAACAATATTAAATTTAAAAAAATGGAACTAGTATCTTTATAAGTATCCCATATAAGTATAATGTCTTATAGTGGTAGAGCCAAGTTACACCAACACCAGTATCTCAATACCGTCAAGAACTGCTGTGTTTCTTCAGGTGAGTGGGAGTTTCGGAAGCCCATAATGGGGGAGAGAGGGGTCTGTGTAATTGGTTGGCAATGCATCCACATCCTCTCAGATTGTAGATGTCTATGGGCGAGGGTGTCCACTTAACATCAGATGGCCCGTCTGCTCGTTTGCCACCTTATAATAAATAAATAAAAGAAAATGTTGTTCGTTGGAACCATGTATGATCGCTTTGCTGTCCATCCGTCCATCAAGAACATTTTCTCATAACTCTAGAGCGTATTTGCGTAGTGTTTCAAGATATGTGATCACCGCATTCAAAAACATGAGCATTGTTTAATTTTTTTACATTTAGTACGGAAATCTGTTATGTAATCAAATTCTGTTCAAAATCAACCTAGAGTTAAGAAATTTGATAATAAGTTGACATATGTCTTAATGCAAAAAGAAAATAAATATTAGAAACTTATCTTTATAAAAAAGTATAATAATTTTTTATCTGTAGTCCATTTTTATACCAAACGAGTCTATAAATTTTTATAAGTTATTCTTTCGTTGACTTAAAATTTGTACCTAAAATTGATACACAAGCCCTCAGTACATAAATACTACTTGACCGATATTTTTAGTACGCACACTAGAAGAGTTTCAAAGATTATATTATACTAACCACATGTATTGTGTACCAACATATATATGTGTAAGCACAAGTTACTATGCAAATTTGCACAGTTATATTTTATTGTATTTACCTGTTAGCACGCTACATGTGTATGGAGAAGAAAAGGTCACTTTGACGTTCTGCGAATTGTATCTGTATGCAGCCTGTAACGTATATGCAGCCTTAAACATAAGACTAGATAAATAATAGTACCATTCGAAAGTGGAGTAAAAACATAAAAAATTAAAAACACCTATTGGGTTCCCCTGATTGGCTGACGTATAGAATTCATTTAATCAATTATCAATTGAACTGGTTGACCATCCAGTATATTTTTCACCAATCCACCTTTCCGAGATCTTTAAACGGTACCAAAAATAAAATTTTAGGTCAAAATCCGCCAATAATGAGTAAATTAGTACCAAGATTAATAAAGAAGAGAAAGAAGAATCATAAAATATATGGACAAAACAAGAATAGAATAGATTTCACATCTAAAGACTGCTGAGTAAGGACACGGATTTAAATCATAATAAAGAATATATAGTAAATAAGTTCTTCGGTACCCTAATTTTAGTATATTAATTTTCACTTTACATTAAAAATATGCCTAAATAAACGTAAATACCCCAAAAATAACTAATATACAACGCAAAACAACCACTACCGTGTATTTTTATTATAAATAACAATATCTTTAGCAGTAGTGTACTAACAATAACAAAAACATGACTTAAACACGAGTAAAAAAGAGTCGATGATAAGATACTATACGCGTTACAATAATAAAAATTATAATTTAGTATAAAATACAAAAAAATATACACTTTTTGTGTCTGTTATATAATAACGGCCTTATTCATAAAAAAGTCTTATAGAACGTTTTAAGTATACTTTAGTTAACACGCTCTTTAGGCTTATAGAACGTTCGATAAATGTTTGTATTCATAAACACTCTATAAGCCTTCTATAACTAAAGTGTCACTAATTTGATTTATACGTTCACAATGTTGCCACTATACTGAAGTCGGCCGACTTGTTGCCGAAAATACCAGTAAATCCACAGATGATAAGTGACAAACGCATTGACAGTATGACCACAGATAATATTACGTACAAAAACATATTGTTGCTTGACACATACCGGCTTGATTTACGTCGTTGTTATCACAAAAACACGAATGTTTATTTTATTTTAGTGTATAAATTTACTTAATTTTTAAAAAATAAAGTCAAAAGAAGTAAAACGACAAAGAATTGAAAATTGTTTAGACGTGGACAAGTATTATCTATGTTCTGTGCACCTTTCTTATGTAGAATTTATTATTAATAAACTTGTTAATAACTAAATATAGTTAATAAATATCGAACAAAATGTCAATTGTTATATTGTTTTGTTTACGAAACTGAAATTGACACTCTTGATGACAAGCGGCTCGACGAGGTCATAGAAATATGCTCATATTAGTATGAGCTATAATCAGCTGTTATATGAAGCGGCCCTCTTTGGACGTTAAAACACTCTTATAGTAGGGTTCTCGGTTCTATAACTTTATGATAGGTTTATAGAACTGATTGGCACTAAAATGCTGTTATGAATAACGTTTTTTGACTACTGTCTAGTCTTTAAGCGTGGTATAACTTTTTATGAATAAGGCCGTAAATATTAATACACTATTAGCCGTCGTGGCGCAGAGGCGCAACGTTTGCCTATAATGCTACGGTCTCTATGTTCGGTTCCCACTCGGGGAAGATGGATTCTTTCATTTCCATTTTCTTAGCACTGGGAACTAGGCAAAGTGCGGCGATGAGTTCCGCCACTTAACACGCAATGCCTCGAAAAAGGCCAAAAGCGGAGACGGAGTATCTTAACACTACGGTACGGTTCCTGCAGTTCCCTCTGCCTACCCTGCCATGTGCGGAATAAGGCGTGAAGCTGCAATATTAGCTATGTTAAAATGTTAAATTGGGAGTCTGAGATAGAGAAGAAGAAGAAAAAGGAGATGAATCTAGAAATTTTGTCATGTTTACTTACCCTTGATAGTGGTGCGCATCGTGAACACGCCAGACCAGCTGGCGGACGAGTTTCCGGTTGAGGCGCCGGCACTTGAGGACTCTCCTTTAGACGGTACAGCGATGACGCTCTGGTCTGTTGATAATATTGTATTATAAGTAAATATAATTATACTAGCTTACCTAACTTTAATATAGCTTATGTAACTTAATTTGTAATAGAGTTAGCGGGGGTTATGTGTGGATTTTACTTATTGCGATGTCTTTAAGCCGTTTTTTACTATCGCATTGAAAGAAAAGGAGCTTAGAGCAGCGCCTAGGACATGTGAAACAAGTGTAAGTGTAAAAAGGCTGTTTGGAAATACGTATTAAAGCTCACCTCCCCTGTCCGAGCTACTCCCACTACCTAACCATTCTAATACCTCCTTCGAAGTCCTTGTTAGTATAGAGATTTTGCTGTTACGTCCTTCTTAACTACTTCTACCGCATACAAATTAATTTTAGACCTATTCATAGTCATTTTATTAGTAAGATATATAGATATGTTAACTTTAAAACTATGATATTTAATGGATTCTAGTCTCCCCCAATGGAACACTTAACTTATACCAGTACTAAGCGTTATAAGCTTTTGGACAGAAGTATCAATTTCTACAGGGATTTGAACCTAATCAGAAGCTGCCTCAATAATATGAAATGGTCTTTATATAACACTGGTGGTTCTTTTGCGGTTTTGTATACATATATGTTTTTGCGAGATCTTTGATATTGTGAAACGCGAGATTAATATAGCGTGCTTGCACTATAAGTATACTTTTCTCTTGAAATAACCTAATTATGATTTGAAATAGTATATACATAGTTTATTTATAATATTGTTTTTATTGTTTTTATGGAATACTTCTATTACATAATAAAATGTCACATTAGGAAAACAAATCTTATAGCAGGTCAGTTAAATCTTCAGCTTTTCTCGACCAATCTTTATCTCTTTCCAAGGCATTCCACATAAATCAAGAGCAGTTTACACCAAATTTTCAAAGCGCGTCTACGAATTCAGAACGATTTTAATTATATCATATTATTTAAACATATGAAAAAGACTGTTGAATAAGCCGGCAACAAATGTGAATTATATAAGGTGGCAGTAATTTCTCAAGCAGTGCGATAATAATTGCGACACTGTACGTTTTCGCATGTTGCATGCGCACATAGGTGCTCGTGAATGACGAATAATTAAATTTTATTTAGGTGTGCTATTAAATAAATAGAATGAATAAAAGTAAATTACCCTAAAGTAAATAATAAGAACCAAGTCAAATTATTATCTCTCGTAAAAAAATTAATTTGTAGAAAAATACGTGTCTACTGTATTAAAAAACACTATTATAAGCCGATTGATTTTATTGAAATATACATAATATTTGGAAAAAATATAAAAATTTTGTGGACTCATTCTTTGGCAACTTTAGAAAAGACTTTTGTCTACTTTGCTCAAATGGCCAAATTGCCATATGATAAAATGCATAGTTAAAAGGATTTACAGACACACTTTATTTTCATATATATAAACAACTTGTTGTTCATGCGGTCAAAACTAGGGAGCGTATCCCTAGTTTCGACCGCATGAACAACAACTATGGCAATTTGTTTTTCCCTTCTGTCATAATAAATTTAAAATTATAAGATATATAACAAAATTTCGTATATAAAATGTTGCCGTATGTGGAAGGAAGACACTACCGACACATATAAGAATATAAATATATTTAATTCTCGGAATTCTACTATAGAAGAAATGTCCAAAATGAACGTATACCGCACGTATTGCACAACGAATTTTAGTTAAACAACTAATGAAATTCCCTATTCTGGACTTAACTTTGATGCATAAAATACAATATATATACAAAAACAACACCTCGAATTACTTTTAACTATTAACGACATATACCTAAATCAATTTTGTAGTTAAGCAAGTAATAATAAGTACAGTTATAGGACGCTTTATATATCAAAATGAAATTATGCTCAATACTAAAATTCAAATATTAAAATTCAAATTAATAAAAAAAATCAATTTACGCCACACAAATATGCCCCAAAAACGACTTGTGTAAAATTAATTTATTAAAACTCTTTAAAAGAATATATTTACTTTGTTAATAATAATGTAGATTTTGTAGTTTATCTCACCGTAAGTTCGGCATCGAGTTTTGTATAGACTTCGGCATTCTGTCGACGGCGCGCGCGCACCGCTTGTCGCAACGACGTGGAGTCCCGATTACCACCGCACCACCCGCCCACCCTCTCTCCAACAACTTCTAGCATATCAGCTACACGACTGTAATAAAATGAAATGAAATTACCATAAATATCACAAAATATATTATAACTATACTAAAAATAGTAATCAAGGAACAAAAATAAATAAGCCTCTTAAATATTAATATTCTAATGATGAACCAAATATACATCAGTTTTCCACTTCACTTAAGCTTTCAGAATTTTAGACATTGCGTTTCGTGTGGCGGAACTCAACACCGATTATGGTCTTACTAAGATGAGGAAAGCCATCAATAAAGAGAAGAAGAAAGTGAGAAAATCAAAATAATTTATTTCCCTCGTGGGCATAGCGCTATCACGTTATCAGTTGTACGTAATCCTACTCCTCATTTCATAAGTACATATAGGAGTTTTAAGTAAGATTAAATTATAAAGATTATATCTCAATATAAAAAGTCTATTACTATTGTTTTAATAATAAGTATTGTTCTATGAACAATATAAGTTATAATCTTTTTAATGTCTTATAGCATTATTTGTACAAAAAAAAAATATTTATTAATAACTTTATTATAGCTTCACGCTTTATTCCGCATATAGAAGGATAAGCAGAAGAACCCGCAAGAACTGTGTGAACCTAGTGTTATAACACTCCGTTCCGCGCTTACCGCCGTTTGGAGGCATTGTGTGTTAAGTGGTGGAGCTCAACGCCGCGTTTTGCTTAGTTGCCAGAGCGAAGAAAATGGAAATGAAAAAATCCATCTTAGCCGAGTGAAAATCAAACCCACAAACTGACACTTTTACATGCAGTCGCTACGCCTTTGCTACTTATATACACATGTCAAGTATAAATCATTGTAATTAGTATATGTTAATTGACTTCACTTTGAAGTAATAAAAATATTATTTTGTTTTTTTTTTGTTAAACTTTGTAAATAAGTACAAACACAGTAAGGTATACATCGCATGAAAATATACTCTAATATACTAGAATATTTTAATAATGTCATAAAAAAATAACAACTCCTTATTTTTTAATCTGGATCAATCAAAACATCACAAAATATTAATGCCTTAAACATAATTTATGAGATTTATAAAATTTAAAATACTATACAAAAATAACCAAAATCCACTAATAATAGACAGATTACGTAAAAATATTACAACAAACTAAGAACATCTTTTAGTCTTTTAAAAATGATATTTATTCTTAGTAAATAGTCTTGATTTCAAGCGAAACTGCATTCTTGTATCGTTTTCTTCCATTCTTATTTGGTTTATTTGTTAACCTTAATATATTACATGACACACATGGTTTATAAAACTCGTGTAAAGTAAGTAAAGACTTTATCAAATTCCCTGGAACTCCATCAACAGATTCTAATAAAAAGGCAATGGTACAAACCCGGAAGTATGCTATTTTAAGCTAACCGTGATTATTTAAAATCATTTGAACTCTGTATTCTGACTGTAAAATGGAAAATTTTTTTCATATCCACGTAAAGATTTTTAATAAAGAAGTAAATATCATAGAGGAAATCGCTGGACTTAAATAGGCAAATTACATAGCTATATAAGCGTCGACCATAAAACCTCCTCCTCCTTCTGTTACAGTAATGTAATAAAAGTAAAATTAAATAGAGTTATAAAGTACAGTAACAATGATTAAATCTTTAAGAACCAAACTGTTTTTTTTTATTATAGTATTTGCACTCGTGATTGTTTACAAAATTCAACATACAAGCAAATGTTTTATACATGCAAAAAACCTAAATTAACGTTATAAAACCCTTGAGAGGTACCCAAGTCATTATATATTTAAAACAGTTATACGTTGATTTGAATTTTATGAATAAAAAGATGAAAATAAGCTTCTAAGAAAATTATCTCATAATTAACATTTTCTTGTTCACATTTAAGTACCTAAAAGTTATGAATAAACGTATGAGTCCAGGATTTTAAATAAACTTATTTAAAAGGCTGGATAGTTTTAATATATGTATATATGTATAGTTTTAGTATATCATGCGTTTTTGTTTTTATAGTTATAATGTACTCTAACCGAGAAAATCGAATCCACAACCGTCGCGTTTACAAATGGACTAACTAGCTGTTCCGCTTACCACAAGTTGAGATTAATATAATATATTCTTATAATAGCACAAGAAATAAAAATAAAATAATAAATAAATATGTTTTTAAATATTAAAATTTTGAAAGAAAATAAATAATGTTAACTGTTTTCACAAAAGTAATTTATTAAAAAAATGAGCTATATATTAATTATAATGATAAATGTAATATTTTTTATAAAATATTAAGTTATATTAAAAAAAAAATTTCAACCTGCATTTCCTGTGTTCATGATAAAACACTCAAGACTACTCTCATTATTTACATACAATAGCGCAATAATAATTAGAATTTATATAAATAGAATATAAACAATGGTCCAGGAGATCTGCACATTTATTGATATAAAACAATTCTAAGAAAAAAAGGTTACACTTACGCGTCAAAAATAATAATATGGAAACATACCTAGACGTAAAAAACCAATAAAGTATGGCAGTGAAGATAGCCAGTTCGACGGCACTGCTGGCCACCCGCACCTGCTCCACCACCGTCCACATATTTATCATCGTATCCATCTTAATCTTTTCATCACAAGTCCAGTTAAAATCACTTAAACTATCAATTTTAAGCAAATATCGTTACAACAGTTAAATAAAGTCAGAGAATCGATGCACAAAAATCAATTTGGCGGTCCCTAAAATGAATATGTAAATCAACTCTGTCGATTTAGATTTCAATTCACTGCGGTGCAATGTTTCGACGCGCTATTGCGAAAGCTCTGCAACGTCTCGCTGGCACGAGAGTCGAGAGAGGACTGAACGGTCCGATACAATATCAAGTGGCAATTTAACATTTGACTCCAGAGGCACCCTGGATGTTAGTGTGATAAAACAGGCACTAACTCATGCTCATGCTCGAAAACAATAAAGTACGACCTAAATGATTCGCGATAAACCAATAACCTGCACTGGGTTCACAGTTCGTATTCGTCACAAAGACCCCTCTGTACTTAACGTGATGAATGTGCTTTTGTAACATTTTTGTATATTTACGTAATACTAAGAAAATCGCTAGTAAATACTGAAATAATGCACTGGTACATGATTTGTGTATATATTTTTATTTTGTAGATATATTGAGATGCACTTGAAAGAGCGCGACTGTTTGTGTTGAAATTCCACTTCAAGGAAATAAAATATATATTTATAAAATTGAATTTAAAATCAAATACATATTAGATGCATCCATCTTCCTGGTTTCCATTCATCGTATATTGCGCTACAACTTACGAGCTCAAATCACGCTAAAATTACGCTTAGGCTAATATATTTAAAACAAAGGAAAACAAAACAAAATCAAATCAAAACAGAACCAGATTGATTTATAACGACATAATTAGGTATATAACAATTAACCTACACGACGGAGTGTAAAGTCGAACAAGATAAGGTTGATGATAGGAGGAATAATTACAATCACGTCGATATCGTTAATTAATACATGATACAGGCCAAAGTTCAAACATTGCGTGATCGCTTAGTGTATATTGGGAATTTAAAATGTTTACTTTTTCTTTAAAATATGTATACTGGCTTCATCTGTATACTACTTTATCGGCATTGGCCGTGAAAAGGTCGTGTGGCGACCTGTACAAACAATAATATTCATGTAACATGTAAATATTTTACAACATTCGCATTTACATATGTACATTTCTTTTTATTTATACAGTTTAAGCTACATTTAAATTTGAAACGCTCATAATACCGTATTATGCTATAAGTTAAACTTTTCTATGAAAATATTATTATTAATAAAATTGGTATTTCGAATATATTTTTAATTAACAATTTGCATCATGTAGTAACTTGTTTTTGACAAATTATTTTTAAACGTTTTAAAATTATATAGAGATACAGATATAAAGCGTTTCTTTTATATCGGAGTAATTAATTCTAAGAACTTAGAAGTGCTAAAATGCTCTAAACATATCCAAAAACTGACAATTAAAAATAATACACTTATATTTATTTCTTCACCTTTAACGTACTCAATATTTTGCTCAATTTAAAAATAATTTTTAAAATATTAATTTTCATTTTAATCAATAACCTAATAAAAGTACCTATATGTTTATAAATAAGTAGAAGGTACGTATGGTTACATAGAGAGTACAAGAAAATGAAATTAATCTAGGTAGAAGATCGTTAATACACGAGTAGTCCATTACGAGTAAGAAATAAGTGACTTCATTTAATCTCTTAGTACGCATTTGTAAATATAATTCCGCTGATGTAGATTGAGATGACTTCTACAAGCTTATCATCTTTTGTTTTTGATGCGCAATTCAAACGAACATCATATTTAGAATAAAAATATATGTCGATACAATATATGTCAGGGATCATTACATATAATAAAATAACATAACATAACCTTATATTGATAAAAAGTGTTACCCAGACAGTTTTTTTATATATTTTTGGAAGAAATCGAGTACCTTATTCTTATTGAGTATTATTCTTGAGTCTAAACTTGAAGTACAACGCAACAATAACACGTCTACCGCACTTGTTGTTAGTCATTGTACGCAAATGAACCTTTTAATTTACTTTACGCGATCCTCCAAAGACTAAGCCGATTTCAAAACACTAATATATATTCATTTCATTGTAAAACCACTACTGTTTGTAGGTCAGTATAAAGATTTGTTTATAACCAATATGTTGTACCTATATATGTGACGTATTTATAAATGTAAATATTGTCCTATATATACTTATATACATTTAAATTATAAAATTATACTTACATACTGATATATAATATATAAACAGAATAAATTTAATAATTTTAAGGCGTAATATTATTCAAAACTTATAAAACTATATTTATTTTAAAAAAGGAATATAACATATTTTCATAAATGTAAGTATGTACCTATATTAAGTGAAGTCATAGTCATTATGTAGTCAGATATTTTCGTTTCCGAAACTATCCTTAAACGTTGCCTTGGATATTTAACCTAGTTTAAGAATTGTTTACTTTAACATTGCTTTTTCTTAAACATTAATTTAACAGATTCTATAATTGAAATCTAAATATATATAACTATGTAAAATTCGTTTAAAGCTTATTGGAATTATAAGTAATCAAAGTTTAGAAGACTAAGTTTAACTACATATTTAATAACACAATAATCTCTATGACGGCTAAGTTATTATATACGTGCTAGGAATATTTAATAAGTTTATTTTTCAAATACCACTTCCACCACAATCATGATAGCATAACATTATATTTTTCTATACAAACTTAAATAAATCAATTAACACAAACAAAACAATAAAATATGGTAAGGTATAACAGCAACTCCGCAACTCAACACGCAATGCTTTAAAAAAGCAGAAAGCGGAGAGCAGAGTGTCTTAACTACGTTCCTACGGTTCCTGGGGCTCCTTGCGCCTACCACGCTACGAGCAGGATTAAGAGTCAAGCTATAATAGTAATATTCGTCGCAAATATAACAAGAGTAGATAACTAAATTAAAAATATAGTTTTCATATGTCTATAACTAATATAGCGTATATGCATACGTAGTAAAAAGCAAATATCATTTAATAATACCAAGGCGCCTACCGCATTGTAACATCGTAGAAGTGTTTACAATTATATCTGGATTTTATTTTTAACTTTAAATAAATTGCTTCATACTCTACTTTATATGTTACGTTTATTTACTCATGTTTCACAATAATTGATCGGATTATTGTGCATAAAGGACCGACCGATCAGTATTGTAAATCTGTTTCAAAAATCAAACTTTTGCAGGGTATTCCAATATTGGTGATGGAAATTTTCGTAAGCATCTTTTTACACTATAAAATTGCTTTTCACATTATTATATATATTTATAAGTAATCGAATATCAAAAGAAAATTAGTTTTTCTTTCCGAATTTTATGATTCATTGGAAATGACCAAACAAAAGTGGAAATATAATTAACATATATATGGAACATTTTGCAAGTAAACATTATCTGCCGCTAATAACGTGAGGTAATGTGTTGTAAACATCTAAGAAACAACATTTCAATAGTTCAGATTATAAGATTGCTTAGTTATTATCTAAAGAATATCTAAAGTGAATTGTAATATTATTTTGTGATTATATTTCTATTAATAGTAATTAAAATAAATTCCTAATTGAAACATCATGAACTAGTTCAGTATATTATTCCATGTATTTAAACAACAGTGACCAAAACAAACTGACTCATGTGAGAGATCTGTCTTTCTTTTGCAGTTTCCACAAAAATGAATCACAAATCTTAAAGAAGACCTTCACAAATATCAGTTATAAGGAAAATTATAAACGATGGCAGAGAGAATATAATAATTCTTATTGGAATAAATTAAACGTTATTTAAGCATGAATATTGAGTTACGCAAATTAATTTCGGCAGAGTTACGTGTTCGTTTTATTAAATCAAGATAATTTAATAAAAACAATGACATAGTTACCACATTCATTAAAATGATAGACACATTCGACCGACAATTTGTTGCTTATATGTACACTGTACAGAGGGTTCTCCATATATATAATATTACCGATTAACATATACATGTATATAATATATTTAAATATATATAGATTTAAGTAATTATAAGTAATATTATTAAAAGATTTTACTTCACTCGGTGGCTTACGCTGGAGCATGGTTCATTGGGCTGGAGCACAGTTAACCGAACGTGCTATAAGAATTCACTCGACTTCATGAATTACAAATCAAATTATTTGGACCGTGACTAACCGTCGTGTATGTACGTGGATGAAATATTATACAAAAATCTCATAACGTAACACCTACGGTGTGATGAAATTCGTTCTAAGTGCAGCGTGTAGCAGGATCATATTTTTTTAACTGTATAAAATTATAATTCCGGTGCATCGCGTGAATGGAAAAGGAAATCGACAGAGTTGTAGTGGTTCGACGTATCAATTAACTTCGAATTCACCAGCGTTTTCTATATTGTGTTCGTTTGGCGTTTTATTCATTTCGAATATCATTACCTCTCGTCATCGGACCATTAAATAAAATATTTTCACACTTTACACAAGAATATGGAATGATAGAAAATGCACTTTTTGTCTAATAGAGGAAAAACTTTAGGAAAAAAGTGAGTTTTATATAACGGCGCGACGTCAGTATATTATTTCTGGGGCAGGTAACGTCTGCCTCCGCGCACGTTAAAACTATTACTGAATAAGTAAAACTATACGACACGATCGCACGACACACGATATCTAAACGGTGTTGCCGGCTTTTCAATCGAGCGGTATGCGTATCAATGTGGCCGCAAGCAAAAAGAAAATTGTTTATACTTTACTGTCGCAGTTGGCACACTTCGGACACCGTCTTCCGTCTTTCGTCATAAGGTTTTCCTTTAGTAATGTATTTTTAATTTTATATATATGTAATGTAAGCGAAGGAATTATAATCATTTTAAAACACTTATAAGCTAATAGTATCTTAGCTTAAAATAGATTGATATTTTTAAAATCAGTTGAAAAAGGGCCAGTTTCATTAGTTACGGATAAAGTCTCAGATAGTGAGGTGAATAATGCTGTCTATCAAAAAAATCTAATTGTTTATACATATCTGCTAGATATTTATATCTAAGGTTTATGAAACCAACCAGACGAGAACCATACTTTAGATCTGTGACTTTACCAGCAAGTTGTTAAACTGGTCCTAAATGTTTTAAGTGATTATGCATATTACGACTCTTGCAAATCGCAATAGGTACATATCTAACATTAAACCGAGGCCTTATCCTAGTAATGACTAGTCACCATCAATGACAAAATCAAAGGTCACAAATATTTATTAATATTCATCACAACAATGCACACCGTATGGAGTAGTTCTAGAAGTCTTGTAAATAATAAATATACGTAACTGACTGCAAAATAAAAAAATTATATAGAAAACAGAGCCCAAATCAAATTATGCTCTGAATCATCTTTAACTTGACAATAAACCATACTATAAGTATTTAATGTCAGACATAATTAAATAGTGCCATGGCCGGAGTATTTATAATAATTGTGTTTTTTGTTTCCAAAATATGCGTAACGTTTAAAATAATATCCATTGAAAATAATAAGTGTATCCATCCATAGAGTAAAGTTATGTGTCATTATAAAATCATGAAATGAAAGAGAAATAACAGTTTTAGGTGGCTGCGAATAAATATAGGGATAATATGTAGGTACATTTTGGGACCAAGTTCAATATATAAACAAATCTCAACTCATTAAAAGAAAAAGTCTTTATTCATGGTTAGGTCAAAATAAAACTTTGAAATTACTGTTAAGTTAGCCTATAGTAGACAAGAAATATTTCCATATGTTTTTTTTCTAGACATGAGGACATCGAGACTACAATACAAGACATAATATGGGTTTTTGTGACATTTGACACGGTTGCATGAATCGAGCGGTTGTGAATAACAATTGCGACCGCTGACCGACAATTGCTTAACATTGGTAATTGATAGCACTCAAACGATCCGGCGTGCAACTTGAGGGATCACTTCCAAGTTACAACGTGAGCTAATAATATGCCAACTTTATTGGTAGTGTCACTATGTGTGGTGATTTTTTAAGTATCTGTCGTTGAAAAGAGGCGAATATAAACATAGACTATGTTGCTAATCTGATTTATTAGTATGGCAGGTAGGTAGCAAAGAGGACTATTGGAGGATAGTCCTCGCTCTCTGTACAACTCATGACATAGTGTTCAGTGGTGTGATAGATATTTAGTTTATGTATTTAATTTTTTTTTTTATTTAACTATCTTCAAAAACAATATTAATTTTAACTAGTACATATTATCATTATCGTGACTAATAAAAACTCATTTTCTGTCAAACGCCGAGCAGTTGAACTAATATAATATAATATAATAAGTATTAAGTGTCGAATAACTAACACGTGGAAACCAATACAAAATTTATTTTTTTAACTTAAGTTACTGTCTCTAGTTTTCACAATTTAATATTTATTTAAAGTTTATTTTTGTTTACCTCCTTTGTGCGTCAATTGGGTTTAAAAAACAAACACAAATGACGCACAAAAGGTGGTGTTATCGCTAATTAGCGATATGACCAAAGGACATTCAATAATTAATCTGAGAACCTTTAAGAATTTAATCGAATGACATAAAGATTGATATTAATCTATAGTACCAAACCGAGACCTACTTCCACTACAAGTTACAATTTGAATAGAATTTACTCCATAGGTCCAAAGATCAAAAATATTAGTGCCAAAACACGCCTCCATATTTACGATGACGTAAACAAACAAACAAACAAAACAACAGTTTTAGTTCACAAAAAAAGCTAGCCGATTAGATTTTGGATAATAACCAACGACGGATTTTTATTTTTACTAAACATAGATTAAAAAATGTATGTAAAAATATTTACACAAACGATGTTTTCACTTAATAAAAATTATTTTGATTTTGATTATTATCTTTATTAGGCTAAAGAATTTTCTTTTATATTAAATAATTTTGTTTTGAATAGGTGATAAATAAAAAGGTAAGATTTATTTACTTTGATTGTTGATGAAAAATGATGTCATAAATAAAGATATTATATGTCAGAATTACTGTGAATTGAATTGTTCAACAGGGTTATTTATTTCTATAAGAGAATATGTAAAAAGATGAAATTTAGATTATTCATGATACACATAATTGTTACAAATAATGAAAGCAATAAGAAAATGTCACCAAAATTAACAAAATTGTTAAAATAAAAAACTAAAATGTCGCATTAAAAGAGTCTCGGGTAGTGTTTCTAACGCGTACACACAAATTCGTTTCCGCGTTATATTTAGACAGCGCAATCTATTAATATACGAATTTATTTATCAGAGTATTTTTATACATATATAAGATTTAGGAAGTTACAAGATTACTATAAAAGAGGTTTAAGTGATAATAAGTGATACAGTTTTAATAATTAATCTATTTTTTGAGGCACTGCAAACACGATGACTCTGGTAGCCATTGTGCAGCGTTTATTTCCGTAAATCAACTCAAAACATCACTTAAATTTGGCAAAAATGGGGAACGGAATACCTTATCTCTAGATTTATATGACTGGCTCGTAATTTGAAAAAAAAAATAGTAAATTCCATACGTGTGAAAACACAATTATACTAATTTGAATAAAATCTGCAGCTATTGAGCAAATTAAAAATATGATATGCAAATTAAAAATATACCTAACATTTTTAATTTAGCCCAGCCAAACCAAATGTAGTTTAAGAAGTAAAATTTATCAGTTAAGAACAAATACTTTTAACAAAATTATTTAAGTAACATAGAAAATTTAACTATTTTTTTAATTTAAAAGAGCTACCTGAAACGATTTAATTAGTTAAAGTACGTTATAATTATTACGGTCTGCACGACTGTCATCGTTTGTGAGGAGATGGCTATTTTTGAGGTGGTTAATTTTAACTATACAGTGTTACGATATAGAAATGGTACATCATTACATGCTAATACTCTAGATATTATGGTACTAGAAACAGTTGACAGTTATTTTTTTTTAATATTAAAAGATTTTTACAGTATGCAAAAGTAACAAAAAATTATTATAGAATTTAAAATATATAATATTTTTTCTATAATTACTATATAACGATGATGAATTTTATTTTAAAATACAGTAGGTAAGTATTATTAATGAGTACAATTACAGTTGATACTATAACAGTAATATTTTTTATTTCAAGAAAAAACACATTAAGGTGTGCGAAAAAAACAAGAACTCTATTCATGTCATTCGTGAGAAACTTGGTTGGGGCTAAAAAGACGAATCAACGCATCTACAGTCATCAAGGCTAGCATCAAGTGGCGGAGGCAAGGACATCATTAGGGCATCCGGACTTGAGAAGATCATTAACTACTTAGCAAGAAACGGGAAAAAACGAAGAACTTATAATTTATAATTTGGTCACGCAAAAAAATTACCGTACAGTTTATTTATGATGCAAATTATTTTTTTGTTCGTAAAGCTGTAAATTATTAAGAAGAATTTTTATAATTGAATTATTGGAGCTTGTAAAATATCTAGGCTTTACCTGGCAACGAATACAAGTTCTTATATAGAATAGTTCATATCGTACAAGGAAAGTCCACATACCATGTGCCTCGATACGTTTAACATTTTGAGGGCAGTTATTTCATAGAATATACCTACTACTATCACTTTTATTCACACTTCTTTAAACTAAACATTTTAATATACATAAAATTTTATAAATATAAGCATACAAGTAAATATGTAAATGTAAAGTATATATACACATATGTATGTAAATAAATCGTTGAACGATTAACAAGAATCACTTAGATCATTTTGTGCGGACATTTAAACATGGGCTTATGAGTTAATTCTCAAAAGGGGTTTCAAATATGAACATGCAAATAAATATATTATTATATCGGTCGCAGAAACTAGTCCGTAGAGGTCGTACGACGTCAGAGAGACCTAAGGAGATAAACCTTAGTATCCTTCCATAGCCATTAAGCATTGCGTCAACGCGACATAGATAAACTTTGACATAAAATAGTTTCAAGTAGGGATAGATCTAATGTTAATGACCCCGCTGTAGGTTAAATAAACGATGTTTACTAATATGTATAATGGTGACAAGAAATCTACATAAGATGCCATCTTGGTAGATTAATTAATTAAGAGAATTTCACTAAAAACACTAAAGTTTGAATATTTTATCCTAAAAACATTATTTTTTCTTAACACTTTATCAACATAGCAGGGCAGAAACCGTAGGAACCAATCACTTTGTGCTCCTGACACAAAGTGAATATGAGCCGATAATCTAGTCACAGTGCTTTGTATAGCATAATCGTATCGTTAAAATGGCTTGATTATAATATTATTAATTAAAAGTTAAATAAAATTATATAATAAGCTGTGACGAACAAAAACAGTATATTAATCTAAGTACATAAATTTGTTAAATATTAAATATAAAAATGTAAATTACATATTAAAATAAAACAAAAAATACGCTTTATTTCATAGAACAAGAACAATTAAATACACTATAAGTACCCTACTTTCTAGAGCGAAAAAAATATAAATACAAACATCCATCTTCCCCGAGTGGGAATCGAATTAAGAAACCGTCGCGTTTACAGGTAGACGTTACGCCGCTCCGCCACGGTGGTTCAAGATAGGCAAAGCGCGGCGTTGAGTTCCAAACTCCGCCGCTCAACACGCAATGCCTCGAAAAAGCAACGGAGGGTCTCAACACTAGGTTGCTATGCTCAGTTCCTTCCTTCACATATACCTAACTCATTTACAATAACAAGGTCTTAAAATTTTGAATAATTAACCAACACCCCGTCAGACAATTCGAAAATGCACAAAATACTTAATTATTATAAAAAATATTAAAAAAGTATAAATTACAGTAGTTTAAAAATACACAAAAATATGGAGAACAAAAACATTACCTAAATATATCTTATAATTTATACCAAGGGCAAATGCACTGCAAGCATTAATCATTATAACCGGTCAGTATTATATTGCAGAATCCATCTTAATTTTCTACATGCAATGTTTAACACGGTATATTATTGAACAAAAAAGAGTACCAAAAGAAAGTAGAAGAAATAGAAAAAGAATAGAAAGAGAAAAAATAGAAATTTACAATAAAGTATATAAATAAATACACGTACTTAGTTTATTAATTAAATAAGAACTTTGCCAAAGCTCTTTAAACGTTTAAAAGGAAAATGAGTGTAAATTTAAAAAAATTGCAAAAAAATACAAATATGTTTGTACAAAATCAAAATGGCAGTTTAACACATTTTTAAGATACAGATTGTGGCTTTGCATTGGTGTGGAAGCAAAGTGGCCAATAGGTTTACTGTTGAATATGAAGTTACAAGTAAGAAGGAATGATCATCGAAAGTGCACATGCTGTAGTCATCGTGGCTTACCTATTTATTATCTGACTGAAAACGTGACCGTTGTGGATTCGATTCCCATTGGGGAAAACGGAATATTTTCATTTTTGCGTTTCGCGTCATAAGGATACATAGGTTCCCTCTGCTATATGATTCTCGATATAGGACGAAGTCAAGAAATAAATCTGCACGTATTTTACTATAAGATATTTTTTTACTTAAAAGTTTTTCATTATCCGTTCATTCAAGACAATGTAATTTTTTTTGTAACAGCCGAACAAAGAGTGTGCAAAAAGGATTTGTTCTTTGTATAGCGTTTACTAAATATAATTTTCAAAAGTAATTATAATATAATGAATCACTTCTTTGTTGGAAAGTGTAAAAGTGAGACAAGAAGTTTACTTTACTCTGTAACTGTACACCAAAGTATCTCACGTACTCACACTTATTTTTAAGATTTTTAGTGTTAAGCCACACTATAGAAAAAATACTTAAAGAAAGCACATCATATTGAGGACCGTCGTGGCGCAGAGGCGCAACGTCTGCCTGTAACGCGACGGTTACTGGGTTCGATCCCCAGTCAGAGAAGATGATTTTCTATTTCCATTTTCTTCGCTCTGGCAAACTAGGCAAAGCGCGGCGTTGGGTTCCGCCACTCAACACGCAATGCATCGAAAACGGCGGAAAGTGGGGACGGAGAAAGCAGAGACTAAGCAACGGAGTGTCTTAACACTAGGTTCCCACGGTCCCTGCAGTTCCCTCTGCCTACCCTGCCTTGTGCGGGATAAAGCGTGAAGGTAAAAAAAAAAATAAAAAAAAAGCACATTAAGGTTCTAAAAATCCTGTTACTTTCAAACTTTTATATGTTTTATTAAAGTTTACATACACTTTTTTACCTGTAACTTGTAAACAATATAATAATATAGAAGAAATAAAAATGACGGAGTAAGCAGGGACTTAGCAACGAAGTGTCTTAACACTAGGTTTCCACGGTTCCTGCAGTTCTCTGCCTACACTGTCATGTGCTGGATAAAGCGTGAAGCTAAAAAAAAGAAATAATAAAGAGGTTACAGCAAAAAAATCCTAATAGAAAGTAGTAACATGTTTAATCAAGATTTCATTTTACTCCTGTTGAAAATAACCGACAATCGTGATACTCGTATTGCACATCTACATACAAGGGCGGATTAAAAGTGATAGGTATCTTAATTAGCTTACGTGAAGACAATTAATAATACCTAATATGGCTGAAAAACAATTGTCTTTATTTTAAAACAACGCATCCATCAATTAAAATAATGCGTCATAATGTATTAATTGATAATTGTGAATACAATATTACAAGATTATATCAAAATATAATATTGAAGCTGCGTTCAAATTTTTATATGTTTTCTTTAAGTAGATTAATATTATTAGACAATTGAAGACATGAGTGGATGAAGGGGTTATGTAACATTTTTTGTAAAAACCGATTTTTATGCTGAATGAATGAGTTATGTACATATTTTATTTAATAAATAGATACAAATTCGTATACCTTTATCTTATTTTTCCACTTCGTATTAGTAGTTGATTGTATTAACTACAACTTGACGCAAATAGTTATGTACATATTTAACAAAAGAATGTCCATTATCTCCACATTTTCAAATTGTATCATATCTCCTTCATCCACTCATGTCTTCAATTGTAACAATAACCGTTAAATAGGTATGTTGTTTTTTTTGGTTTCATGCTTTTTCTCGCACATGGCACTGTAGGAAGAGGGAACCGTAGGAACCTAGTGTTAAGTCATCCCGTTCAAATATTTTCCCACTTCCCGGCTTTTCCTTTTCACCGGTTTCCCCGCCTTTCGAGAAATTGTGAATTGAGGGGCTAAGCTCAACATAGCGCTTTGCCTTGTTACCATAGCAAACACTATGAAAATAATTTATTCGCCTTTAGTGGGAATTAAACTCACAACCTGTGGCTTTACAGAAGGACTAAGCCTCTGCACCATGACGGACCTCAAATATTTTTATTCTGTTATATACATGTATACCTAATATCGATTTGTTTTTTAAATAAATCAATAATAAACAAATAATAAAGGGCAATCTGTATTAACGAATAATAAAAATAGATCAATCAATAATAATTAAACAAATATTATGATATGTACTTATGGTAAGTGTTAATGATAATATTGTTATCTAAGAAAAACAATTTGAATAACCAATCGGATAAGCATAATCTAAAATATTTACAAAAAAATCACGTGTACAGCAGTACAAAGTCCACTTCAACCGTAGTTACTACCTCAGTGAGTTAGTACCTCATTAATTCATACAATTAGATGTTTTCTGGACTTTTCTATAAATTACGTATTAAAATGTATAAGAACGTGTATAAAAGTACAAGCCACACCAATAATTAATTATAATTGTACTGTTATAAGCGTCTTTGTTTACATTAAGAACAAGTGCACTAAGAACGTACTTATACGAACGTACGTACCTAACAAATTGTAATATAAAGCGTTTATCTAAAAACGACAATATGCGCTTTTTAATTTTATGAACTTATTAATAATAACTTTATTTCTCAACATAATGTAAGCATAACAAAAAGGTAGTTTCTAAATTAAGGTACATACCTATATACATAGGTATTGTTTACAATTATGTGAGACTGATGCTTGTACTAAGCTCTAAGTTTGTGTCGCCAACTACCTACTACTACTAATTAGTCGCCAGGCGCCCACTTATGAAAAGGATTAATACATAGGTGTGCACCCACAATACTTTACGCAGTGCGTGCGTCGTATGCTATTACTAATTAATAGACTATTTTTTTCTTAAACTTCACGCTTTTATGCCGCATATTGTAAGGTGGGCAAAGGGAAGGGTGGTAGAAACTCCGTTTCTCAGTCCCTGCTTTCTCCGTCCCCGCTTTCCGCCCTTTTCGAGGCGCACACAATGTGTGGAGTGGCCGAACTCAACGCCGCGTTTTGCCTAGTTTCCAGAGAGAAGAAAATGGAAATAGAAATATATCCATCTTTTTTGAGTGGAAATCGAACAGTCTAAACATCGTGTTTACAGGCAGACGCTTACGCCTCTGCGACACGACGGTCCAATAATCCATCGCTTAATAGAGAAATAAAACTTAATTTAAGAAACTTAAGAATCTTTTTAAGTTAGCCAAAATTTATTGCTGTTAAAGCCTATATACATGCAAAGGAACTAGAACTCAACTCTAACGCATGACGCGGCACCGCTGTGCCACGGCCTCAATGAACCAACTGCTTGCGAAATACCGTTTAAATTATCACATAAATTGTATATATTAATAATTAATAACTAATAAAGTATCGCTCGGTACAAAGTTTATTTCCTGTGAATGATAAACAAGGGAAAATCATATTGATAGTATAATATTTTAATGATAATCATTGTAATTTTTTATAAAATTATTGTTATTTTTCGCCATATTTTTTTATAAAACATTGATATCGTTAATAGTAATGCGTATTTAAATCATGATTTGTCGTTTCCGGGACCGTCTGTTTAGAACGATGACCACGGTCTACAAGGAAGTACCGATATTAGCCAGGATAATCGAATAGACTGACAGTCAAAAACCTTAAAACTATGTTTTTAAGTTTTAATAATGTGTGTATATGTAACCACTTAAAAACGAAGTTATTTTGAAATCAAAACCAGTACAAATTTAGGTGTACAATTAAACTATATATGTCATTCTACAACACACAACCTAATATTGGCACAGATTTTAGTTTCATACGTATATAAATAAGAAGATTGTGCTTAAACATAATAAAGCTTTTTTAAAGTTCACGCGGTAAGTGAAAAAAAATCTGCATAAAGAATAATAAACTATAGAGTAATATAGTATTTAAGTAAAGATTTTACACGATTTTTTTTAGTTAACCTATTCCAAGACCTATGTATTATCCACTTTCCCAAAACTATCTATTGGTACTAATAACCGATAGTTCTTAAAGCTATAACTGTAAACTGCAGGAATAGTAGATTACGCTGGAAAGATTATCGTGACGTAACATATATAATCTATAGTAAAGTATGGAAAGTCTTTTCCATGATATTATTTCACAATAACAATTTACACACACACAAACAACACAAACACATGTGTTGTGTGTGTGTGTGTACAAACACAATAAGGAGTTTTGAATCACTGTGTTTTCGACACAACACTTCAGTTTTACAATTTAAAATACGACATAACATTGTTATAATATTAATATAGAAGTATAGATAAATTATTTTAATTTTTATAAGATAAATAATGCTATATCAAATAAGAATGTACATAATATGTCCTAAAAACAATTGCATAAAGCGATTGTCGCACTTGCCGCCTCTGTTCCACTCATTGCTTAACTGTCGGTCATAGTTTTGAAATTCGCGCGAGGTAATCTAAGATTTTGCGTTAAGAAATATTCTCACTACGAATTATTTATATTATTATTTAAGCTAGCATATTTTTTTAATAATTAATATGATGATGATTTTTACTAGTAATTAGGATGTTATGTGAACTTCGTCATTCTGTTCTATGCTCGAAGTACATATGTTTATTCTTTATCCGTTTTACAACTATAATATGTAGTTCGGATTTTCTGAACAAAATGGTAAATTTCTAAAAAGAACAGGTAACAAAAAAAGGAATAAAGTAAGGTTAATTAGCGTCTGCTTGTTAACGCGACGGTTTGTGGGTTCAATTCCCACTCAGGAAGGATGGATCATTTCACTTTCATTTTTTTTCATCGCTACTCAACACGCTGTGCCTCGAAAGGCAGATAACGAGGCACTGTGTGACTTAACAAAAGGTTCCCACAGCCCTTGCTATTCCCTCCACCTACACAGTCGGCAGGTGTACGGGACACAGTGTGGTTAGATAAAAGTATGCTGTTTTTTGTTCCAGCCAAGATGTAGAATTATTACCACTTGAAATCACAAAATAACACTCTAAAATACCTATGAGTCTGATATATTAATTTATTTTTTTATTTTGTTTTATCAAGAACAAAATGAAGTCATGGATCAAGTATTACAAATAAAATAATAACTTATATGTTGTGTTGACTACCAATGGTCATGATCAGTGTCATTTTACATTAAAATAACAAGCCAAGCCAAAATTGTACTTTTTTATTAAAAACTTTCTTTTTTTTTTAGAAATAATCTATATTAAAGCAATATTAGATTCATAACAATATCTATCTATAAAATAGTTTTTTAAAATCTGTTCTCAAGCCTATTCTAAAAGGAAATCATACTTGACCTTTAAAAAGTATGAACAAAATAAAAATACACAAAGTGACAGGCGAGAGATGTATGAATAAAGTGGATGAATTGATTCATAAAAGAATGATTGCCCAACAATGGTGGTGGCAATTTGGTCTCTAGACATAAAGTTGGCATAAACATATAGGAGAAGTCAATGACCCTTTAAACATTGATATTAAATATTACTAAGCAAATAAATATAAATATTGTACAAATATTATTTAGATAAAATTATAATTATTTAAATCTATACTTTAATCTTATTGAATGGCTGTCTAGTCCAATAAGGACTAATTATGTAAAATTGTACTTAAGTATTATTTTCTGCAACAATATAAATATTAATAAAATCAGAAATGGGTGCTTAAAAAACAAATTATTGATGTAATCTTAAAGCAAGTGAATAATTTTACATTTAATTTTACATTAAATAATTAAAGCACAAGAAAATATATGCAAATTTGAAGGTTAAACAAGTGAAATATGTGAGGCATTACCACTATAGTACTATTCTAAATTTTTTATATAATGAAATAAATAAAATCAACATTTATTCAGCTTTAAAGTGGTGTGATGATGATGATGTCTGTTTGCTGTTCGGCAAACAACTTCAACTCATTTCATCTACACCTATCTATGGCTCACCTGATCAGGAAGCTGCCAGCTTTAAGCTTATGGACCAGGTCAGTAGTGGATAGGTGTAGGGAGAGTTTTTTTTTCATATATAATTCATAATTCATTTTTCATATATAATAAATACTTGAAAAATATAATGTAAAAGTAGTTATGTAGAACACAATATAAAATAAAACTTTGTTGAGCTAAAATTGTAGAATAAGAAATGTTGCTAGTGATAACATCTAACATTATACCTTTGTTTACCTGTCTTTATTATTATTTATGTGACTACCTTTATATTTGTAATAATCATTTAAAAATACATAACCATCAAAATAACTTCTATAACGTCATATAATATTATTTTATGAACAAAAGTAATTTTCTTTTACTAAAATTATGACTTCAACAAATATAAAGAAGAAAGAATGTTTGTTAGTCTTTATATCTTTATTTTTAAGATATGGGGAATATACAAGACAAATCTGCTATGTGAAACAAAGTTATAATTAGACAATAGAAGGTTAAAAAGACAAATCTAACTGTAAAAAATCTGACGATGCAACACATAGCAATAAAGAATCTATAAAAAGATCGGTTCAAATATCCAATTGCAACATTGTAAACAACACAAAATAAATAATAACTTTTATAACTTACATAGTTTCTGGATATGCGGTGTTACACAATTTCACAAATATACTAAAACCATAACAAAAAATCTGAGAGATCTGAGATATGGCGAAGATATTTTCAAATTGTATTTTTTTTCTTAAATTTCTGTCACTTGTGTATTAGCCGGCAAACGTCTTATGTCAGAAATGCAAGAACAGTATGTACTATAAAAATAGTAACTTTATATTATGATAATGATTAACCTAAATATTACTAGAAATAATATATAAAAAATACAATCTAATATATTATATATATTTCATAAAGTTTCGTATACGTTTTTTAATATTATTTTGTGCTTGTTACAACACGTGCTTAAAATGAAGCATCGATGAGATCATCGCTGTGGTATTTTTGAATGTCAATGTCATCTGGAGACTGTCAAAACATCTAAACAATTTGCATTTTAATCATTTTCTTATTTCTCATTAAATAAAACATTTTAGAAACCTAAAATGGGCTTATTTGGTAAATCTCCCGACCGTAATCCCAAAGAAATGGTATGCGTAAATTTGTACTTTCACATTGCAGTTAGTCATCGTTCAAATTGATTAATTTAGTGTTTCTAATTTATAATTTCAGGTGAATGAGTGGTCACATAAATTACGAAAAGAAGGCTACAATTTAGATAGACAAATAAGGGGTAAATTCATATTGAACCTATACATAATCGGATTAATTTAAAATGAATCACATGAATACTATACTTTCAACTAAAGAAACTGTTTATTTTAAACATGATTTTATTTTTACAACACAAGCATTTCTCCGTTAACATGTATTAAATATTTCTGAATTTATAATAACATTAATATTTTTAAAGCAATACAGAGAGAAGAGGAAAAAATTAAAAGGTCACTTAAAGAAGCAGCTGCTAAAAATGACAAACAAGTGTGTACCATATTAGCAAAAGAAATCATAAGATCACGAAGAGCAGTTAATAAGATCTACACTAGTAAAGCACATTTGAATTCAGTTCAAATGCAAATGAAAAATCAATTAGGTATATTTTTTTTACTCTATAATTAAAAAAGTGAAATTCTGTTATTATATTATACTAAAGATAACAAAAAATCTATAGGACCTTAATGATAATTTGTCTAAAATTAAAGTATTAATCATTACTGTGTTATTATAAGGGAATATAATGTACACTTTAAATGTATGTTTCAGCAACATTACGAGTGGCAGGTTCACTAGCAAAATCAACAGAGGTAATTGTGTTATATTAGTTAAATAAAAAATAATTATTATTTTTATATATTAATTAATAAATCATAAAAATTTGCAATAACTAGTAATTTTTTGTCTTGTTAATTTTGAGTAATTATAAATACACTGTTTAATACACAATTTATTTTATCTCTACATCTAATGTATTGATATTTTTATTACTAAATAATAATATACTTAATATATTATTTAGATTTTTTAAATGAGTTTAATTATTATATTCTCAAGGTAATGCAAGCCATGCAAGCTTTAATTCGTCTTCCTGAAATAGCTCAAACTATGCAAGAGCTAAGCAAAGAAATGATGAAAGCAGGTATCATAGAAGAAATGTTGGATGAGACTATGTCAGGAATGGAAGATGAAGAGGAAATGGAAGAAGCTGCACAGAGTGAAGTCGATAAGGTAATTTCATTAAGAAGTAATGATAATATGATTTACTTTAAGTTTTCAACATTTCATAACAAATTATTTAACAATATATAAGACTATAAGTATAATATGACTTATAAGCTTTTCAAAATTAGGTACTCTGGGAGCTAACCCAAGGTAAGTTGGGTGAAGCTCCGGCACCACCAACAGCGGTGGGCGCACCTTCCACCAGCAAAGAACCAGAGGTTGAAGCAACGGAGCCTGATGAGAGCGAACTTGATGAAATGCAGTCACGACTTGAAGCTTTACGCTCTTAGGTGAGGATTCTGTAAAACGTGTCTTATTTGTTCAACTACTGGGTAGACAGTATGAAAATATTGGTAAGATTTTCAGTTGTATATTTCCAACCTAAATTTAATTTTATTATTTTATAAATTTAATTTTATAATTAATGAACTATACAAGATGTATCTAACACGGCGGCAGTTATCAAAACTACTTATAGGGGAAATTATTTCAAGGCTATATACAAAAAACAAATTCACAATTATCAATAGTTTAGACAGAGGTCATTTTTTAGGAAAAATTTAATTTAATTTATTTATTTCATGATATTTATATGTACTGTGTAACGCGTGAGGTAGTCATAAATAAATATGAATGACGTATAGACCTCGTACTACAAAAATACTATCAAACATTAGTCACCTTTCATTCATGAAAATAACAGAGACCGGGATATATCTCTTTCCCGCTCTCACAGGATAGTGTACGCTTGCGCCTTACTTAAGAAATGGCGTTTTATTTTGGAACAATAATTTAATTGTTTATTTTGTTTAAATTTTTTTTTTTTTTTTGTGTTTGAAAATTTTACTTGTTTTATAATTTTACCAAGTTTTATGAAGGCTAGTTAATACTATGCTTTAAATGAAAGTCACAGTAACATCACATCCTGTATATAACTTTATAACATAGAACTTATTAGAACAAAATAAATAAGGTCACAGGACCGTTATGGCGCAGAGGCGCAACGTCTGACTGTATCGCGATGGTTTCTGGGTTCGAATCCCACTTGGGGAAGATGAATTTTTCTAATTCCATTTTCTTTGCTCTGGCAACTAGTCACTCAACACGTAATGGCTCGGCAAAGTCAGAAAACGGCGACGGAGAAAGCAGGGACTAACGGAATGTCCTAACACTTGGTTCATATTGTTCCTGCAGTTCCCTCTGCCTACATTGCCATGTGCAGGATAAAGCGTGAAGCAAAAAAAATATATATAAGCATGTCAGCAGTGCAACATGGTGGCCTATATTTTATTATCTGATGTGATATGATTATATTATTTGTGGTTAATAGTAATATTACAGATGGAGCTAGTGCTTGCTATTTCTCAGGGACAGATTAGTCTATTCTCTACCACCCAGCGTAACTTATAATCTAACAGCGTTAACCTTGCAACCGAAGGAAAAATATTCAGTTTGAAGTTGGCAAGAACGCCAAAGTTAATGACTTGTAAAAAGATTTCTGAAGTCTACACTTGAGTTACAAGCCAAGTTTCCTAGGCATTAATACATATTTGGTCTGGAGTCTAAGCGAAGGGTTCACTGAGTGTTTAGTGCCTTCTCTCGTAGTGAGATTGTTCTTGTTATTTATCTATGTGTTTTGTGATGTCACAAGTGACTTCATAATGTTAACTACACAACTTTTTATCTGACTTTCACTTCCTTGTTAAAATAAAGTTCAACGTTGAGTTCAATCGCAATATTTCGAATTCTGAATTCTGACTGAAAATGAAGAAATTTGTGTCTTAATAATAAGTTTATTATTGTCTACCCTGCAATATGTAGTTTTAAGTCATGGAGTGTGTAGGTTTCAGAGGGGCTCAATTCGATATTTATTATCAAATTGGGCTCCTTTGACACTCCTCCGTTCGCTCTATCTGACGTACACAAGTGATCATCTTATTGATTCTAAGTGGAAAATAAATAAATAAATAAATAAAATAGAGTAAAACTAAAAACAAAAATTAGCTTAGATTGCAAACCTGCTAATTAGCTTCATAGATTATTGACAGGTTAACATTTTAAGCCAATATTTATATTGTATTTTACTGCAGATACGAATATGACAAGTCCAACAGCTGAAGGAAGGACACAAGATGCCTTTAAATAATTTTATAAATGTTGCAATTAACGTCTTCACTGTGAGTTAAATTGTTATAAACTATATTATTAACTACTTATTTATAATAAGTTAAATTAAGATATTAATAAAGAAAACTTTAATAGCTATACAAATGCTTTAAAATTTTGAAATTGAATTTTATTAGGGGCTAGTGTTTAAGGTAAATGCAATCATCATAAATTATATGAAAAAGAAGATAAAAATTTTGCTTTATATAATATATATTCTGGATTTGAATTTTGATAGTTGTGGGTTCGATGCCCACACACTGCAATATTTGTATTAAAAATACTGAAATGTATCTTATATATATATATATATATATATATATATATATATATATATATATATATATATATATATATATATATATATATATATATATATATATATATATATATATATATATATATAATTTATTTATTTCATGATATTTATATGTACTGTGTAACGCGTGAGGTAGTCATAAATAAATATGAATGACGTATAGACCTCGTACTACAAAAATACTATCAAACATTAGTCACCTTTCATTCATGAAAATAACAGAGACCGGGATATATCTCTTTCCCGCTCTCACAGGATAGTGTACGCTTGCGCCTTACTTAAGAAATGGCGTTTTATTTTGGAACAATAATTTAATTGTTTATTTTGTTTAAATTTTTTTTTTTTTTTGTGTTTGAAAATTTTACTTGTTTTATAATTTTACCAAGTTTTATGAAGGCTAGTTAATACTATGCTTTAAATGAAAGTCACAGTAACATTCACATCCTGTATATAACTTTATAACATAGAACTTTTAGAATAAAATAAATAAGGTCACAGGACCATTATGGCGCAGAGGCGCAACGTCTACCTGTATCGCGATGGTTTCTGGGTTCGAATCCCACTTGGGGAAGATGGATTTTTCTACTTCCATTTTCTTTGCTCTGGCAACTAGGCACTCAACACGTAATGGCTCGGCAAAGTCAGAAAACGGCGACGGAGAAAGCAGGGACTAACGGAATGTCCTAACACTTGGTTCATATTGTTCCTGCAGTTCCCTCTGCATACATTGCCATGTGCAGGATAAAGCGTGAAGCAAAAAAAACATATATAAGCATGTCAGCAGTGCAACATGGTGGCCTATATTTTATTATCTGATGTGATATGATTATATTATTTGTGGTTAATAGTAATATTACAGATGGAGCTAGTGCTTGCTATTTCTCAGGGACAGATTAGTCTATTCTCTACCACCCAGCGTAACTTATAATCTAACAGCGTTAACCTTGCAACCGAAGGAAAATATTCAGTTTGAAGTTGGCAAGAACGCCAAAGTTAATGACTTGTAAAAAGATTTCTGAAGTCTACACTTGAGTTACAAGCCAAGTTTCCTAGGCATTAATACATATTTGGTCTGGAGTCTAAGCGAAGGGTTCACTGAGTGTTTAGTGCCTTCTCTCGTAGTGAGATTGTTCTTGTTATTTATCTATGTGTTTTGTGATGTCACAAGTGGCTTCATAATGTGAACTACACAACATTTTATCTGACTTTCACTTCCTTGTTAAAATAAAGTTCAACGTTGAGTTCAATCGCAATATTTCGAATTGTGACTGAAAATGAAGAAATTGGCGTCTTAACAATAAGTTTCTCACTGTCTACCCTGCAATATGTAGTTTTAAGTCATGGAGAGTGTAGGATTCAGAGGGGCTCAATTCGATATTTATTATTAAATTGGGCTCCTTTGACACTCCTCCGTTCGCTCTATCTGACGTACACAAGTGATCATCTTATTGATTCTAAGTGGAAAATAAATAAATAAATAAATAAAATAGAGTAAAACTAAAAACAAAAATTAGCTTAGTTTGCAAACCTGCTAATTAGCTTCATAGACTATTGACAGGTTAACATTTTAAGCCAATATTTATATTGTATTTTACTGCAGATACGAATATGACAAGTCCAACAGCTGAAGGAAGGACACAAGATGCCTTTAAATAATTTTATAAATGTTGCAATTAACGTCTTCACTGTGAGTTAAATTGTTATAAACTATATTATTAACTACTTATTTATAATAAGTTAAATTAAGATATTAATAAAGAAAACTTTAATAGCTATACAAATGCTTTAAAATTTTGAAATTGAATTTTATTAGGGGCTAGTGTTTAAGGTAAATGCAATCATCATAAATTATATGAAAAAGAAGATAAAAATTTTGCTTTATATAATATATATTCTGGATTTGAATTTTGATAGTTGTGGGTTCGATGCCCACACACTGCAATATTTGTATTAAAAATACTGAAATGTATCTTATATATATATATATATATATATATATATATATATATATATATATATATATATATATATATATATATATATATATATATATATATATATATATATATATATATATATATATATATTTATTTTATAATGACAATATCTGTAACCATTATGCAACAAAATAGCCATGGATTGTCAATTATATTTTTCTTGGTCAAAATTATAGTATTTAATCTGGACCAATAATATAAAAAACATAAAAATCTTTTACACAATAAATATTAGTATTGGTAATATACATGTTTGTCATTTCCTCTGTTTCTTGGAAAGATCAAACGATAATGAAATAGGCAATGAGAATTTTTAAGTATTATTTAGCAATTTATATGTTTTGTGTATATAAAATTATAATATATACATATTAATAAAAGCACTAATATTATATATTGTTTCTTTCATACGTGTATTGTTTTATAATTTCTTGTTAAAATTGATTCACTATGGAATTATATACAATTTATGATATGAAAATAAAAAAAAGAGATTTGAAGATTTGGAGATGTTATAACTATTGGCACTTTAAAATCAGAATCATTTAATTTGTTGCAGAAATTGAACACAATAATTTAAAACCCAATTGGAAAATAATATTAATCATTTCTGAGCTCCATGGCTTAGTGTTACTTAGTTGAGTCTCTGGACATGCGCTTCTTATGCTAAAGATTTTTTTTTTTGTCACGCTTTATCCCGCACATGGCAGGGTAGGCAGAGGGAACTGCAGGAACCATTAGAACCTAGTGTTAAGACACTCCGCTACTTAGTCCCTGCTTACTCCGTCCCCACTTTCCGCCGTTTTCGAGGCATTGCGTGATGAGTGGCGGAACTCAACGCCGCGCTTTGCCTTAGTTGCCAGAGCGAAGAAAATGGAAATAGAAAAATCCATCTTCCCCGACTGGGGATCGAACCCAGAAACCGTCGCGTTAGCTGCGTTACAGGCAGACGTTGCGCCTCTGCGCCACGACGGTCCTCTGTAGATGTAACTGCTTATTGTTCAGATTAGAAAATTTGTTATATTTATTGCTATTAAGAAAATGTTAGGTGAACAAAATAATTAAAATTGTTTTTTAAAGGTAACTTTTTAATAAAATATATACCATCTGATGAGTGATCTTAATAATAAGCCAATTTATTATTTGTAGTAAATTATTGAATAATATTCAATTCTAATAAAACTGGGAAGTCTAAGAAGAAAAATCAATATATAAAATCAGATTTTAGGTACAATTCTTAGATTAATTTTTCTGATTCATTTATTTTAAAAAAATTATGAGACAAAATAAAACAAAATAACAATTCTCTATTAATTTACAAATATAATTCAATAATACTTTAAACATTGCTTATAAATAATATCAAGGGAGACATATCACAGTTAGTTATAACATTTTGGAGGACAGATCGAGTTCTATTTGCAGGTCTTGTATGGATTCCTTTTTAAGTAATGGCTTCCTGTCATTCTCCTTTGTCTTTTTTTGATGCTTTTTCTTTGTTATCCTGTTAAATAAAAAAAATAATTTGAATATTACAACATGTTACAGAGATACATTTAATTCTTATATTAAATTATTATCTATACATTAAAAAGAGAAAAAATATAATGTTAAAATATATCTATCTATAAGTATAGTAGGTTACTCCCATCTGCGTGAACTTTACATTATTCTTTTGCAGACCACTGACAATAAAAAAAAATATTTACATTCGACTGGCGAGACAATATAATATTTTAACTATTATTAATAATTTTACTAAGAGATATCTAAGAAATTCAAAGAGTTTTCTTGGAGAGAGATCTCCAACTTATTGAGTTTGTCTATGAAAATGAATTCTTACTTTCATTAATTCCACACGTCGACATCGTTTACAATAATCCAATTTACATATCTAAATACTAATAAAAACTAGAATCGAACCTATTAACAACGCCATCTGGTAGGTCCATCATGCGTATAATGAGAGCCTGGTCGGAAGAGTCCAAAGGCGCTACGGAAATATCGCGAACCGCTCGGAATTTACCACAATTGTTCAAATGCTCGTTCTCCAGACGGAAGAAATTCCATATGAAACGTCTGGAATGGCAATATTTATATGTTAACTACATAAATTATTTAATTACTTATAAATAATATAATATAAGAGTATTTATTTTATACAAAAAATACTTTTTAGGTAGGAAGTGGGATCTGCAGAAACTATAGTGCTAAAACACTCCGTTGCTTCGTCCCTGCTTTCCGCCTTTTTGTGCATTTTGCATTGTCTGTTGAGCGGCGGAACTCAACGTCGCGCTTTGCCTACTTTCCAGAGAAATAGAAAAGTCCATATTAACCGAGTGGGAATCAAACCCACAAACCATAGGGTTTATCTTATTTTTAATTTATATATATTTGAATCATACAGAATTATAATGTTAAAGCATATACGCAGAATTTACCTGAAAACCTCAAGCGGCGCTAGTATGGACACCATTACTTCACTGCTTACAATTTTATTTTCAGTCAGGAAGAAAGATGGCGCCCAAATAAATCTGAGGACGAAATCCTCCACTATTGCGAAGTAGTAGAACTGTTGTTTATAAAAAAATAAATTTATATATATATATATATATATATATATATATATATATATATATATATATATATATATATATATATATATATATATATATATATATATATATATATATATATATATATATATATATATATATATATATATATATTACAATTATTTATTGATTCTGTATTATATGCCAAGAGTAATCAAAACAGTATAATCTTATTTATTAATTTTGTTACCAATATTTTTTGTATTTTTATAGTCATTTCGTGAGCTTTGCTATGCTGTTTTCTATATAATTTATCTAATTTAACAGTTTATTTAAAAAAAGAAATATTAAAATTATATTATTAAGACCAGAGGAATATGCGTCGGGGGTTGATTAGAAATGGTGATGTACAAAGATATAAACGAAAGTAAAACTTAAAAAAAAATACATTCAAATTGTGACAACTTGTCTTTAACTTCAATTTATGCGATCAAGTAAGTATATAAGATTTTCTATACATATGTCTTATAGAGAACTTAACTTTTTTACCCATTTTATAGTTTATTTAGAATATTAAATATTTCCGCACATTCCGCCCGAATACGATATAATCCAAATAGAGTTGCGTAAATAAACGCCGCAAGTTGCGCAAGTAACCGATACAATATATAATAATAAAAACAAATCCCAACTCACCCCGGGACTGTAAACAATTTCATCCCTCAAAAAGCTGTTTTCCGCCGACGGGCCGACACTAAGCAAGCCCCAGTCCATTTTCACGTCCCACGTATACGTGTACGTGGACGACACAAACTGACACGCAAGCCATGGATATAGGAAGGGGTTGTCGTATGAGTTCTCGTAATTAACTGCAAATGTTTTATTTTATTACAATAGAGCGTCGATAATCCGACGCTCGGATAATCGAACTAATATTATATATAGAACAAATATTATATTAGATATTTACAGGCAGACGCTACGCCGGTCATCGTGGCGCAGATGCGTAGCGTCTTCATGTAAACGCGACGGTTTGTGAGTTCGATTCCAACTCGGGGAAGATGGATTTTTCTATTTCCATTTTCTTCACTCTGGAAACTAGGCAAAACGCCGCGTTGAGTTCCGCCACTCAACACGAAATTCCTCAAAAAACCATATTATTTACTTTAATGACAAATAGGAAGTAAACAAAAAAGTACAGACAATCTTGTAGTAAAACTAGTGGAAACAAAAACTACAAAACTGGTAGAAAAAAGGCAAGGCGAGGCATTAAGTTCCCTTTGGCTAGCTAAAAAAAATAAAACATGGGTATTAAATACACTTAACAGTTAAGCCGACTCAATGTATTACATTATGTAGATTAATTATACTAATTGACATAAATTTCTTTTTTTTTTTTTTTAGCCATACACTGTAAGATTTACCTATCTATTATTAAGACCCTCAATCCCCATTTTCCTGTTACCAATCCAAAATACTAAAAAACAACTTACCACTATAAATAGTTCGCAAAGTAGAGAACAACACAACAAAGAACGTAGTGGAATATTTTCCAGCGTTCACTAAATGCGGGAAGGCCTCTCTACTGTCCTTATATCTTCTAAGGCATTGCCAGAAACGTGTCCATGCTGGTATTATATTGACCACCGCACGGGTTATTATGAACCATTTTGTCGTTTCAAATGTACCTGGTCGAAATTTGTTAAGAAAATAAACTAATAAATAAGACAAATATATCAATATTAGCTATTTACAAAGTGCAATGTAAAATTATAATAACTAAAAATTTAATATTTGCACAAATAATATATAAATATTGTACAATACTGACCGAATTCACTACCTGCTGATAAAGTTAAGATAATTTTTTTTAACTCTCTGACAGATAAATCATAAAATTTAGTTTCACAGGTATCAAATACAAATATCTAGAATATAAAGATTTGTTTAAACTATCAGCTATAATCTGTTAGCATTAACTCCCAGTTACCTATTAATAAATTTTAACATTTAAATTAGTTTTTTATCTGACAGATAATGAAATATTATATCTTAACTAGCACTTTATCAGCAGGTAGTGAATTCGGAATGGCAGCTTATTTTTTTAATTGGATTAATAACTTTTAATAAAAAATATTATAACAAACTCACCATTAACAACGTACCAATCAGCACCGGTCACATAAAACGCAATTAAATAATGAAAGTCTAAAAACGCGTATGTAAAAGAATTCCACTGATCCGCCAGCCAGAAGTCGGCGAACAGTACTGGCATAAACGGCGCTGCTAGGATACGACCCTGTGAGAAAAGGTTATTTATTTATTGCTATTAATTGAATAATAAAGTGGGTTAAAAGAAAAAAAAGTCAATTTTTCTCTTTATTAAGGAATATAGAAAAATGAAAGCAAAATAAATAAAAGGTTGCGCAAAGAATCTAATATTAACACAAGTTTTTGTGTGTTCTTTCACAATAGTAAGAACGTTTGGTTTAGGTTTTCAAATTCCGCTACGTTAAAATTTTTATAGGTTTTATAGAATATTTTACGACCACTAAATATAACATAACAATTTAAAATATAATACAAGAAAGTATATATTACTAAATAAATATTAATATCTTTATTATTAGGGACCCGACTTCACCTACGAATATTTTTAAACAAACATACACAAATCATTGTGATAAATCTTCAATCTCATAATCAAATGCAATATTATTATAAACAGAATACTAAAATAAAAATATAAAAATTTAAACGTGTGCTCGGTGGTGAATGTGCTTGCACGGTTCACAAGAGGGCGCGAATTCAAATCCAGCTGCGTTCAAATTTTTATATACTATTCTTTAAATATTTTTCATCCTCAGTATTAACACATAAAAAATCACATAAATATTTAAACAGCACAAAAAACAATAAGAAAACAAAGTACTTACACAAATCTTCAAAAACCAAAACCTTGCCTCGTGCCGGAAGACTCTCAACGGGTTCATTAGGAACACCAACATTATAATGACCAACGCCAACGGGTTCACAAACGGCGGTATACTTAAACTTTCACTGTACACAAAACTCAATATACTTAAGGCCCATACGACACCGAATATAGCGGCTAGTTCCATTAAATGTTGCTCGGACAAATGCTTTCGCGGGTCCAGTTCGAAAATCAACACGTGATTGACCCCAGACGATCTCCACCCGTACACGTTAATGCCGATAAAAAATATAAACTCCACTAAAAGGAAGGGGCCTCTATATAATCTGAAGGCGGTTTTGAAATTGTCCGTACCACCCTCGTGGAATAGTGCTGGAATAATAAATATATTTATTGTTAATTGTTATTAATGTTGATATAAAGAACTTTTTAAACGATAAAAGTTGATTGTTGTTACGTAAGCCTTATTTTTCTTTGTTTTTTTTTAGCTTCACGCTGTATCCCGCTTATTGCAGGGTAGGCAGATGGAACTGCAGGAACCATATGAACCTAGTGTTAAGACACTCCATGCTTTAAGTATTTTTCAAGGCATTGCGTGTGAGTGGCGGAACTCAACGCCGCGCTTTGCCTACATTCCAGAGCGAAGAAAATGGAAATAGAAAAATCCTTCTTCCCCGAGTGGGAATCGAACCCACAAACCGTCGAATTTACAGGTAGACGCTACGCCTCTGCGCCCCGACGATCATCTATAGGTACATACGTATAATCGGCATAAGAGCATACAAATTTACGAAATTATCACACGTTATCAAGTATTGCAAACTGGAAGCCATGAAACGTTTTAACACAAATATTATCTCATTACCAACATTTGAAGATACTATTCAATTATTTATATTTTACTTTAACTCGCCTCGCATTAGAGATAACTAAGGTTTACTATCAATGTTTGTACACCACAATTTATGAACTCCATAAATATTAACCTATTCTAAATTATACGATGTGGTCATAGAGGCCTTACAATGCCATACTTTAATGGATTATAAATTTTAGTATCTTAAGGTAATTTATGCGTGTTATATATTATGGTTTATTTATATAGTATATACATATATTTATAGCAAAATAATATTTTTTTGAGCTTCACGCTTTATCCTGAACATGGCAGGGTAGGCAGAGGGAACTGCAGGAACTATAGGAACCTAGTGCTAAGAGACTCCGTTGCTTAGTTTCTGCTTTTTTGTGTAGTTGTATATATATTAACTATTTCAATAATATATTCATTACAATAGTTATAAAGAACTCGTATGTACTCATGCAACTTTAAAACATTTTTGTTGATTATTTCGTTTTGTACGTCTGAATATTTATTTCTTTCATAACCGATTTAAATTGGAGAACATACTTTTTAGGCATTAAGCCCGTCTGTTGTGCATATTTTTTTAACCAATGCACAATTAAAGAATAAATTACTTATAATTTGTTCATAGACAAAATTAAGTAACCCTTACTGTCATTCTAGTACTCTTAACATCGTTCTTGCTAAAAATTATATTTAAAATATTTATTATTAGTTCACACTTACCAGACAAAACAACAGATATGAAAAGCACTATAAAGGAACCAGAAAAAAGGCCAACTTTGAATGTAGTCCACGGACTTTGCTGCTCGCCCAAGGGTGGTACCCTCAATTTTTTCATGGCTTTCTGCCTATCGCCCCCTTCTAGATCATTCGTTACAGCCGCTTCAGTATCGCTTATGAGTCTATCTATGTCTTTGTTTGTGTAAAAGTGAGAAGTCTCTACGTGCTCCGCTCGCCATTGTGCACCGTTGCTTACGTTTAATAACTGTAAATGAAAAAATCGAATCAAAATGTCATAGGTAACCTATTTCATGATGTTTTTTAATTTAGTTTTTACAAATTATCGACATTTTTTTGAATAGAGTAAAGATAACAATAAATTTATTCGCCACTTAACGAGGTAGGTATGTACTCGGTAGTGTGACTTAAATTCGTAAATATAAAATAATTTTATCAATTTTTGTACCTCTATATATAATTTACATATTATACATATATTTTTACATGGGTCCTTAAATATTTCAGTACATTACAATTAAGACTACTTAATTAATCTTACCTTATCATGTTTCTTCAATATTTTTCTAAATCCCGTATAATTTAAGTTCTGATAGTTTTGCAATAATATAAGACTAAGGTAGAATTCACTAAACGCCAATTTCAACTCTTGCACTTTACGTCGAGGGATTGCTTTTTTATCGCCACCAGATTTAGGCTTTATTGTATCGAATCTGGCCTTTAATTCACTTTGTAAAGTGGCATATTTACGAGTGGCTTCAGCTAGTTTTTCTAAAAAAAAAAAGTAATAGTTAAATAACTATAATTTTTCACTGTTCATGTGAAAAAAGGTTAAATTGTAAAAAAAAAAATATATATAATCTGGCCGTAATTACTGTTACCATTAAAAAAAAGAATATCTTATTTTGTATTTGGAATGTCATTTTTTTATTATTAGTAGTGTTTTTTTTTTAATTTTTCGTCAATTTATAGTAAAAAAATAATGAAGTGGGAGAAAACAAATAAATCGTTGTGATTGCATTACATAAGGTGGTGGTAATTTGAGTACCTAAACCAATCTTTACGAATGGCAGTGAAGAGTTTTTGATATGTGGATTCAACGTTTAAATACTGTATGGCAGTCACTAAGACCACTTGTAATAGCATTTATATATTTTTTATCCGGTTTACATTAATGAAAACTAGGCAAAGCGCGGCGTTGACTTCCGCCACTCAACACGCAATGCCTTGAAAAAGGCGGAAAGCAGGGACTTAGCAATGAAATGTCTTAACACTAGGTTTTTACGGTTCCTGCAGTTCCCTTTGCCTACCCTGCCATGTGCGGGATAAAGCGTGAACACATAAAAAAATAATGTATTAAACTTATACACCCTAAAATTGCAGTAGGAAATTGGTTTTTTTTTGTAATAATATATTTATGGGAAAGTGGGTTGTAAATCATAGAAACTAACAGTGACAAAAATATTTCAATATTCATGCATATTTTTAATAATTATCTGTAATCTATATCTTCTTCTTCTCTTTATTTATGGCGTTTCGAGCGTGCCAGTTGAGCACAATTCACTTCGCCAATGTCATGTTGAATGGAGAACACACAAAGGAGAATGTACGGTAAAAAAAGAGATATCATTACACAGTTGGAGAATGCATGTTTAAAAGAGATCCAGTTTATAATCTATATCATAATTTTTTCTACATTAATTTTAGTAAAATCTCTGACAAATGACAAATTCGTGACAGCCAATAATGAAGTTTAATCTACCCTTTAATCTTCTTTTATATTATCATCCTAAACCAAAAGTCAACCCAAAACCTACTATGCTTAGATAGGGTAATAAGACATTTTAAGTTTTTATGAATACAAAATAAAATGCAGTTTTATCAATAAATTTTCTGGCTATCCAACTTTTATAAATTTTTGCTTTATATATTTATATCTTGTTGGGTTATTGAGACACAGTCATCTGACTGACGGACTACATGACCATTGTAAGCTTGATTTCTACTTTGGAAGAATTAGTTATTTTATTGTTTTTCTCTAGTAATAAGACAAAATAATAATACTAAATCTTAGTCAAAAGGCTGTACCTTTTAAAATGATATGTCTAAGCACTTTTCTCTGACTAACTGTAAAACAATCTCATTTTCCTGCATTTTAAATGTTCCCACTTCATGCTAATTAATTTTCATAGATGTATATTTAGCTATGATGTCAGAGTCATGTTTGAAATTAATAATCTATATGGTAGTTCAAGCTTTGCCAACTATATTTTAGTGCGACTTAAATACTAATATTAATACACTTGCTTTATCTTTAGATAAGATAATTTTACTACAACATTTACACTAAATATAGGTACATCCAGGGCTGATTTTATATAGCATTTCTGTATATACCATATATTTAAATCAAATAATATATAAAAAATATATTTAAAAATGTTTTAATAGAAAAATGTGTATATATTAACTTTTGGTTAAATAAAGTAAAGTGTTGCGCAAGCAAGATTTTTGTTTGACCTGTATTTTGTGTGTATTGTATTCTATTTACACATACTTAGAAAAATATGAAATTTTAATTTCTATTTACCAGAGTAGAATGTGTTGATCTTCTTAAGCTCTTGGTCACAATAATGGAAAAAAGTTTCATCAAAATTGGCAAAATGTCTTGAAAGTACTTCAGGCTCAACATTTTCAGCTGATGGAGCTTCTTCTACTGCTGTGTAAAGCATTGCTTTCATTTCCTTAGTGACAGTAAGAAAAAATATTCTTATTTACATTCAGTACATGTAATAAAATAATAATAATAAAAAAAATTATAAAATGATAATAAAAATATGATTATTATTTTGTTGTAGTTAATATTAAAGAGTTTGTACTCTATACTAAACTACTTAAATGTGAAATAAATGAACATTAGCATTTTAAATTATAAGTTTTAACTAAATTAAACATTTAAATTGCATATATAAAGTTGATATTGTAATAGTATTATCATAAATAACATAACTTAGTCTGCATTGTTATAGTTACAATAAGGCAATCTCAATAATAGTGATTTATCAATAAATCAATCACAATTCATTTTAAATGACAATTGTATAAAGCTCATGTGACTTAAATTTGCTCACAGTTTGCCTTAAGGTGAATGTTAATAGTATGTGTTTTATTTTTAATATTATTATTTTATTATTTTTACTAAAAATTTTGTATATGTTTTTCCTAAAAAAAATGTTAATTAAACTAAAATAATATTAAAAGTAAATAAATGAATTCAGGAAATACTTATATACATATATATATATATATATATATATATATATATATATATATATATATATATATATATATATATATATATATATATATATATATATATATATATATATATATATATATATATATATATATATATATATATATATATATATATATATATATATATATATATATATATATATATATATATATATATATATATACTTATATATATAGTCAACGAAATTCAACTAACCTCATAATTAATATATTGTTTACGCCATTCTGGCGTGATATGGGCACTTAGGTGCTCCGCAAACTTCATTTTTCATAGGTCTAATCTTCTTATGTCTTAACTCAACGGTCTACTTGATAACACTGCATCTAAAGGTGCTTCTTGTGTACACAAGTTCTCTGATAACGATATAGGATTAATCTACAAACTTGAACTGATATATTGGAATGATTTGGAATTGTCATTACAAAATAAATGTAAAAAATTTTAACTGTTATGTATTATTAGAATCATATAACACTGGTATAAGGCCCAAAAATAGAATAAAAATCAAGAAAAGTAGAAAATATACTGTACACAACTACAGTGTAATATGACATTGACACTGACGTTTGACAACTATTGATAAGGCAACCGAATGATTTATGTTAACCGTTTTAAAAAATGTACATTGTATTTAATTTTTAAAATATTAAATTATTATTTGATCAAAACATGTAAAATACATTACATTAGAAATCTAAGCATTCATTAGGACATCCGATATGTATGTATATACATATATTTATACATGAGCTTAGTAGTGAACATTACTACTAAAAATATTTTAATATTATTTATTTTTATATACATACGAGAGATTTATGAGTATACTTAGACATAGTATATAATTTTGAAACTAGAACTTACTAGAGCTACAACTTCAACTCTAAAGCTAATTTTATTTTAAAATAAAATTCATTTTCAAATAAAAAAGGCATTGTAGCAATTGTTTGGTTATTTGGTAAGTATGGTAGGTTAGGTATACAATCAACTTCATAAATGGAGTTGAATGTCCCTGCTACACTATTGATGCTGAGATGTATGAAGGTAAAAAATTATATAAAAAATATAAAAATATAATAACACATAATGAAAGAATATGATTTTTTTTATAAAAATATTTTATTGTCCATTTGGAACTTTTTCTTTTTCTTCTTTTTCTGTTGCTGTGAATAGTTTTTGATTTATATTCTCTGGTATTACTCTTGCAACTTTTCTTGGTTCTTTTGTAAGAGTTTTTGGACATTGCATTTCTGACCAGCTTATTGGTACCATACTGATTCCTTGTGGAGAACCTTCTGCTGTTGCTATAACTACACCAAGCTCATTTTCAGCAGTTGAAAGATGATACCAGTGTATTTCTGTCATAGGAAGCTATTTAGTTATTAAGGAAACAATTTATTAAACTTAAAAAAAAATAATTAAACATTTAAAATAACATTATCACTAAAATAGTAAGAAATAATTTAGTATTTTTAATAATTTTTATTAAAATAATATTTTTTAAAAAGGATACCACTCTTGCTAGTATTATATCTCCAGGTCTAAAGCATTTGTAGGGATCTATTCTGTCCTTATCAGTACATTTGATATCTTCCTTTTTTAATATACCTCTATAAGGTCGCACTAGCACTGATGGACCCACACATAGTATTACACAATGAACTTGTCTGGAATTTACAACAGTTACTTTTGCTGTTACTATATCACCAGTCATAGGTAGGACACTTGGTGTTCTTGGACTATCAACACATATTCTTGTTGCCTAGAATAATACATATAAAGATTCTGATTAATAAATTTAACAAATTATAAAGTAAAATTTAAGTATGGAAAAATTAAAACCTTTGTATCATGATCTTCTTCCATTTTAAGAACTCCCGCCAATGATGCATATATGTAGCCTTTTAATTCATATGTTCCTGGACCTGATATATGTTCTTTGTCCGACGGACTCAATCTCATTCCAGGAATACATATCTTGCCCATTTCATTCTCGTTTTCTTCACTCATATTGCTGCAGATAATTCTATTTTATTGATACTAAAGATTGCTTAGTTGTGACAATATCACATATAAATCACGATATTAATTAGCAATAAATATAGATTAGTAGATAATACTACAAAAATATATTTATTTTTAACAATTATATGGATAGATACAAATAATATTGTAATTACAATTTACGAATAGGTTATATTATGGTTTACAAAAGTTGACGTTATTCGTCAAAAACTTAAAACACAGATTATTAATTATAATATTTCAAATCGTGCCATCATGCCACAACTTTTAAAAAAATTATGAAATTATTCTATAAAAATAAATAACTTATTTTTTTTATAGATTTATTTGACTTAAAAACTTCAAAGGTGGCTTTGGTAGAATCGTTTAAAATTTTGTAAGGTAGTGGGTGGAGCTCAGACTCACCTTCTCGGTGAGCGTTAATGCATTTTAAAGCGTTAATGCAAGTCTCAAGCGCTGATCGGGGCTCTTTCTACAATGCTGTGGGTCCGGCACCCGCACCGTGAATCCATGGAATAAGCAGTTTCTTATCTCTCTTACTCTATTTTTGAAATTTATTTTAGCTTCACACTGTAACCTGCAGAGAGAACAGATTGGACTATAGGTTATAGGACTCTACTCTTCAGATACATCGTTTTACATTTTGCATTATGAAAAGCATTACATGTTGAATGGAAGAACTCAATGCCACGCTCTGCCTTGTTGACATAGTGAAGAAAACAAAAATGAATTCTTCGAATGGAATTCGAACCCACAAATCGTTAAATTTACAAGCCGCTTTGCTTCTGTGCCTCTTTAGTTTAACTTTTAAATTATAATTATAAATAATTTTTAAAATTTTAAATTGTTATTTATATTAATTTTGTGTGAATATAAAATTGAACTTTTATTTTTTTGATTATATTCTGTGATTACATATTTGATCTTGCTTATTACTAATATCATCACTACTTCAGACGTGTCACGTCAGCCGGTTTGACATTTGAGATGTCGATGTTCTTTGCGTTTAGTTTTATTTAAAGTGAAATTATATTAGAAATACTGAATTTTCCCTCGTAAAATATCCCATTATGCTGACTAAATTTGAGACTAAGTCAGCTAGAGTGAAGGGTATATCTTTTCATGCTAAGAGACCCTGGGTTTTGGCCAGTCTCCACAATGGAGTGATCCAGCTTTGGGATTATCGTATGTGTACACTATTAGAGAAGTTTGATGAACATGACGGTCCTGTACGTGGAATATGTTTTCATATTCAACAACCCCTATTCGTGTCCGGTGGAGATGATTATAAGATAAAGGTACAGTCTTACAAGTTACTACAAATTATGTTATAGCATGTTTCTCTATTCTAAGAGTGATAAGGATTTTGTTAATATTAACTGACCCCTTCAGAGAGGAGAGTAACATATACAATTGCACAATATTGTTTTGATTTTTTACTCTTTTTGAAATAATGTTTATTTATAGTATATTAATGTGCAATTGAAAATAGGAGTGTTTTATTAGCTTGAATTTGCCCACCTCATAAAATATTATTTTATATAGATAAAAATGCTTATTGCATTATGATGTTATTATTAATAAAAGTTAACTATATTTAGTTTTGTAAACTATTTGATTATACTTATTTTCCTGTTATTCTATATAGATTTGGAATTATAAGCAAAGAAGATGTCTTTTTACACTATTGGGACATTTAGACTACATTCGTACCACTTTCTTCCATCATGAATATCCATGGATTTTGAGTGCATCTGATGATCAGGTAATCACATAATTAAAATTTTTAAATATTATCCCTTAACAGAAATATGTATATTGCTTGAATAGGAATAAAATAATATTTTTTTGAATATTATATAAAATTACTCGCTAGTATTATATTGTGCATAAGAAACAATAATAGACACAATGCTTATTTTAAAATAAAATCATACATTTTTTTAGATTTATATATTTTTTTCCAACAGACTATAAGAATATGGAACTGGCAATCTCGTCAATGCATCAGTGTCCTAACTGGTCACAATCACTATGTAATGTGTGCTCAGTTCCATCCTACCGAGGATCTTCTAGTGTCAGCTTCATTAGATCAATCAGTCCGAGTTTGGGACTTTTCTGGACTCCGAAAGAAAAGTGTGGCTCCAGGCCCTAGTGGTTTAGCAGAGCATTTGAGAAACCCCCAAGCCACTGACTTGTTCGGACAGGTAATGGTAATTATGGCATGTGTTTGTATTTTCCTAGATGTAATTTTAGATTAGTTTTAGTTCTAACTAATTGTATGTATGAATTCTATATATGTACTTATCTTTTTGTTTACACCAGCAATTGTTGTGTAGTAATGTTATTATACTTTTTAGTTTATTATTACTTATACTTATAGTTAACAATTTTTTGTTAAAATTAAAAAAGCCCTTTGTTTTTAATTTTTACATACTTACACAAAAAAATTATTAGTCTTTAAAAGTTTAATAGCTTTATATATATATTATGCATGATATAGTAGTTATAGACATGAACTGTTATGCCTTATCAGTAGTAATAATGTTAATAATTACATGTCAATATTATATTTTTCTTGTAAATGTTTTGTTTTTTAAACCATTGTAATGAAATTATGTATTCACTTGTCATTTGAGGTAAAGAAAATTTTGTTTTCTTTGTCTATATAAACTGTGTCATAGGTTTTCAATATTCAACTTTGTGTTCGTAATATTGTCTATTTAGTATGATTGCAAAGTGAAAATCAAACTTACATATATTTTTAGGTTTACATTATAAGTAGAAATAAATTAAAAAATTTATTATATATTATCTAAACCCACTTCACCTATTTAGGCTGATGCAGCCGTAAAGCATGTACTAGAAGGTCATGATCGCGGAGTAAATTGGGCAGCATTCCATCCAAATCTACCCCTCATTGTGTCTGCGGCTGATGACCGTCAAGTTAAACTGTGGAGGATGAATGATGCTAAGGTATGATAACATACTGTTATAATATATGTATTTAATAATATGTATAATTATGTATGAAATTAGTTTAAAGCAAGTAGCATTGCATATGATTTTGGTGTTCTTCCATATATGTATATATGTGTTTGTAAAAATATTGTCATTCCACATTGGCATATAGTGCAGTATAAACATAAAAATTGTGGATAATGTCACAACACTACTGTCAAATAAGCTTCACTTTTAATTAATCTTTAATTTTGTTAACTTTTCACTAATTATACATGTTGAAGTTCAAGTTCTTAATAAATAGTTGCAATAATAGCTGTATAAAATTAATTTTTAAATTTTAAGTAAATGTATGTTTAATGCCACAAATGAGTAATATAGTATCTGATTATTATTATTTTAGGCTTGGGAAGTAGATACATGTCGCGGCCACTATAACAATGTGTCATGTGCACTGTTCCACGCTCGGCATGAACTCATCTTGTCCAACAGTGAAGATAAATCTATCAGAGTCTGGGATATGACTAAGAGGACTTGTTTACATACTTTTAGAAGGGAACATGAGAGGTAAATATGTAAAAAATGTTTTGGATGGTATGTTAAGGCATTATTAGATGTGTGTTATATTTCTTATAACACACTACGGGTATTTTAAATTTAATATCGTAGATGGATGGCTAAGTATTTTCCAAAATAACCATAATAAAAACAAAAAGGACAAATCAATTGAATGGCTCACCAGACATGGGCGCTCTAGTATAACATACAGATAAAATAACAATAAATTATTCTCATTAAATATCTTGTGTGTACCAATAAATATAATATAGTATGTTAAGCTTGCCCCATATTACTTACTTCCTTTTTTTATATATTTTATGTTTTTAACTATTTTTAATTTATTTACAGATACTGGGTGCTATCATCTCATCCTACACTCAATCTATTTGCAGCTGGACATGACGCTGGAATGATTCTATTTAAACTTCAAAGGGAAAGACCAGCTTATGCTTTGCATAATAATATGCTGTTTTATATAAAAGATAGGTAAGAATTTAACATATAATATAAAAAAATATATTATTGTGAAATATATATAGTTTATATAAAATAAAAATAAGTATTCTAGTTTCTTTTTTCTATGTCTATATGTATATATGTGTGTATTGAAAATCTTTATTTGTTCTAAAATTTCATTCATTCATTCATTTTATTTTAGGCAATTGCGTAAATTGGATATGTCGACCAATAGAGATGCGCCTGTCATGCAGATCAAGGGAGGTGGACGTCATCAGCCATACAGGTGATATAGTTTGTTTTGTACATATTAGTACAGTGCTTCTCAAACACTGTTCCGCGGCACATTTGTGTGCCGCCAAATTTTAAAATTATGCCTTTAAATTATGCAAATATATAACATCATTGTTAAATTTTATCGTTTTTTTTTTTAATATTAGCTTGTGATAAATTCCTTTAAAAAACGTTTAAATATTATTAAAGCATATATTAGTTTATTTTGTATATTAAGAAATTTTTTAATAAACGTTTTATGCAGTATTTTAGGAAGTAAATAGTTTTTATCTTTGTCTTTGTGCGCTGCCAAATTTTAAAATCGTTTAATATGTGCCGCAACAAATTAAAGTTTGAGAATGACTATATTAGATATGTAGATATTAATACAGGTAGAAAAAGGATTATTAATAATATTAATATAGGAAATATAGGTGGGATGTTATATCGGTTTTGGTCATGGAGATAAAATAATTTCAGACTGTGTGGTATTTAAAATTCGGATAATCGGATAGTTAAAATTTTATAAAAAGTAAAAAATATTTATCGTTTGACATGTTAATATTCTTTGTAGTGTAACGAATTTACTTATGAGGAGGACAACATTACTTAAGGGAGTGCTGCGCGACATAACTAGTCATATGAGACAAATAGTATTAATACTAATGTAAAATAATATAATTAGTAAAAATAGTACAAGGCGCCGTATTCTGTCAGTTGCACGTAATAATTTTAACGTTTTAAAATGGGTATTAAGTCGAGAATGAAACATCTGAGTAGTTAATTAGTATCAAAACACTCCTACCCTACTTGTAAGTCCTATTGTGAAATTGAGCAAAACAGTACAAAATAGGCTGAAATATAAGAAAAGAGGTTTGGTATTTGTGGTTGCTCTAACATGGATATTAACGTCTTCGTCTTTTGTCTCGTGACGAATTTCATTTCCCTTGAACTTTACATATAACTTTAACTAATGTTTTTAAAATTGAGCAAAAATAATCGGTTGAATATAAAGAAATAATTGTGTTAAATGTAAAGAACCATTGTGGCGCAGAGGCGTAGGGTCTACCTATAAACGCGACTGTTGGTGGATTCGATGCCCACTCGGGGAAGATGGATTTGTCTATTTCCATTTTCTTCACTCTTGAAAATAGATAAAGCACGGCGTTTAGTTCCGCCACTCAACACGAAATGTCTCGAAATGGGCGGAAAGCGGGGACTAAGCAACGGAGTGTCTCAACACTAGATTCATACCATTCCTGCAGTTCTCTCTGCCTACTCTGCCATGTGCGGGATAAAGCGTGAAAACATAAAAAAATGTTAAGAAATACACTTTTTAAAATGCGTGTGTGATATTTGTTGGGCAGTATGTCTCTGAACCACGCGGAGTGGTGCGTGCTGGTGACGTGGCGCGCGGGCGACACGAGCACGTACGAGCTGTACAGCGCGCCGCGCGACGACGCGTCCCCCGCCTCCGCCTCCGCCTCCGCCCCCGCCGAGCCGCTGCGTGGCCACGCCGCCTCCGCCGTGTGGGTGGCCCGCAACCGGTTCGCTGCGCTGGAGAAGAATAATCAGGTACGTCCCTATTTATAAACATTATTTATAGACTATACAGGTGTGGATAGGCATAATATTAACTAGCCTGTATAAATTTAGTCCGCCGTGTGGGTCTGAAACTTTTTATGGGCATGTCATACAGGGTGTGGATGTACTCCCAACTTTCTTTTAAAGCATAATATTAACTAACTTGACTAGCCTTTATAAACTTGATCCTCCGTGTGGGTAGTCCGCAACCAAAGAATAATCAGGTACGTCTGTATTTATAGGCGTTATTTATTGATTATCAAAGGGTGGACGTACTCGCGACTTTAATTTAAAGCATAGTATTATGTAGACTTTATAAATTTGGTAAAATTATAAAACGAGTAATATTTTCAAAAATAGAAAAAGGTTATTTTTTAAGATAAGTAAATAATTAAATGATTGTTACAAAATAAAACGCCATTAATCAAGTATGACGCGAGTGTACACTGTCCTGCCAGAGCGGGAAAGAGATATATCTGTTTCTCTTTCGTTAACTTTTATTGACTAATTAACTTTTATTGAATGATTGACGTTTAATAGTGTTTTGATATTTACGTGATTTGAATTTAATGATGTCAATCTTACGCGTTAGACAGCACATAGAAAGATGATCCCGTGCCTGAACGATTGATTATTATAACTAGTTTTTTGTATATAGCCTTGAAATATTTTAACCTATAGGAAATTAAATAAAGATGGCATCAATACACAATTCCTAAAATCATCTACAATCCTTTTTTTGGTCATGCTAGATTTCCGCGAGGCAAAGCCTAATTCCATTAGTTATTTAAGTCATACTAAAATTTAATTTAAACATTTTCAAAAACTCCAGCTAGTGATAAAGAACCTGAAAAACGAAGTGTCTAAGAAGATTGCGACGCCTACGTGCGAGGAGATTATGTACGCTGGAACTGGTATGCTGCTGCTGCGGGAGCCCGACGCGGTACAGCTGCTGGACGTGCAGCAGAAGCGGACCGTCGCCAGCGTGAGTTCACATCGCTTTTAATAATAGTAATAAAATAAAAATACCGTCGTGGCGCAGAGGCGTAGCGTCTGCCTGTAAACGCGACGGTCTGTGGGTTCGATTCACATGAGAGGAAGATGGATTTTTCCATTTCCATATTCTTCGCTCTGCCAACTAGGCTAAACGTTTCGAGTTTCGCTACTCATCGCGCAATGTCTCGAAATGAGCGGAAAGCAGGGACGAAGAAAGCAGGGAGTAAGCAACAAAGTGTCTTAAAACTAGTTTCCATGGTTCCTAGCAGTTCCCTCCTGACTACGCTATCCGTATGCGGGAAAAAGAAAAAAGTGAAAAAATCACTGGTGTGGATGGAATTTGATCTCACAACCAGTGCATCGAGTTACCGTAGACCTGCGCCTTACCCATGTACAAGTGAAGCCAACAAAAACGTGTTAATAATAAACTAATACTCGGCAACTAGGCAAAACGCGGCGTTGAGTTCCGCCACTCAACACGCAATGCCTCGAAATAGGCGGAAAGCAGTGACTAAGCAACGGAGTGTCTTAACACTAGATTCCTACGGTCCCTGCAGTTCCCTCTGCCTACCCTGCCGTGTGCGGAATAAAGCGTGAAGACACAAAAAAACACATAAAAATCTATGCTGAAAGTCATGAAAACCTATAATTTTAACATGTTTCAGGTGAAAGTATCAAAATGCCGCTACGCCATTTGGAATTCGGACATGTCTCTAGTAGCTCTGCTCGGAAAGCACACAGTTACTATATGTACTAAGAAGTTGGAGCAATTATGTTCTATAACAGAAGGAGCTAGGGTGAAGTCTGGTGCTTTCGATGACTCAACACCTCAACCAGTCTTCATATACACAACGGCTAATCACATCAAATATTGTTGTAAAGATGGGTATGTGCTTGGTTTTATTTATAGATTTTTCTTTGTTAGTTGGAAAAAAAAAATTTAATCAATGCTTTGTCAAAAGTCATTTTTCTTTTAATGTTTATATTTAATTTTATAGGTATATATATGTTAAATATAATTTTCTCGGAATAGGAGAATATGGATTTAAATATTTAAAAAATAAATGGACAAGTTAATTGTTTAGCTATCGTTAAATTAATATAACTTTATGAGTTACGATATAATCTATAGTGACTATTGGTCTCTTTGGATATAATATAATAATTCACGAATTATAAAAACAACTTGAAAGTTCTACTAGCCCAATATTTTTTTGGTTGCAATCAGTATACTGCACTTGGGTGGATAAGCAAAGAGAGCCGTAGGAACCTAGGGTTAAGACACTCCGTTCTCAGCTTTTTGCATTTCAAAGAATTGTGTGGCGGAACGCAACGCCGCGCTTTGATGACAACAATTTATTCCCGACCATTGGAAATCGAACCCAAAAACCGATACATTAACAGATATATATTGTTAATTTTGACGTGACAACGTCTTAAATTAGGTTGCGTCTCGGAGTCACATATGAAAAAGGTAACGTAACGATGTGTCAACTGTCACCGAACTATGATCGGTCCGCCGCGCGTATTACTTGACACATGTACAATGTTTTAGTAAACAAAATATATTTTCTATAGTTAAAATTTGTGCAATTTATATTATAATTATTAATCATATCAATAAATATTCTACCGAGAAAAAGACGTTGTCACGTAAAATTTTCGCCCGTAAAACCCACTTTACAGGCAACCATTTTTTATTGTTAATTTTGTTAACAGTGATTACGGCATAATCCGGACCCTCGACGTGCCGGTGTACGCGGTGAAGGTGGTGGCGGGCGAGGCGGGCGCGCGCGTCGTGTGCCTCGACCGGGACGCCCGGCCCAAGGTGCTCAGCATCGACCCCACCGAATACAGGTATTGGTGTTGTTTGGTTGAAAGTGGCCGAATTTGGCTGAAAGTGGCTGGATGTGGATGAATTTGGCCGAATGTATATATTAATATTAAATAAAAATATTAAATATATACAATATGTATAAATACTTTCTACCGTGTAATAATTATAGCACTATCATACGCTGATCAGCATAACTCTATAATTATATAATAATTTAATAATTAATAAAATAAATATAATAATTTTTCTACAGATTCAAATTGGCCCTACTAACGCGTCAATACGACCAAGTGCTGCACATGGTGCGTACAGCGAAACTAGTGGGACAGAGTATTATTTCCTACTTGCAAGAAAAAGGTAAGTTCATAAAAAAATATATTAATAGTATATCTATATCTTAGTTAACATAAAGATATACTTATTTTTTGGACAATAGACTGTTTATACAACTAAAGCATGAAATTAAAGATCATTTAATCTATAACAACGCAATAAGTAGTATAAAGCGTATAAGAAATTCGACGCAGCGTGATGAAGACCGTATGGCTCAGTGAGATCGCTTGAACGGTTACCAAAAGGTATGGGTTCAATTCCCGCTGCGTTCAAATATTTATATATTTTAGTTAAGTGTTTTTTCTATCTTATAAAAATGTTATATTTTGAAGCTTTTGGTTGTTTTTACACAGGATATCCCGAGGTGGCCCTGCATTTCGTAAAAGACGCCCGCACACGTCTCTCTCTAGCACTGCAGTGTGGCAACATTGAAGTTGCTCTAGAGGCTGCCAAGAGCTTGGACGAGCCTGATGCTTGGGACCAGCTGGCACAGGCTGCTTTGTCAACTGGAAACCATCAGGTCATCTATATATTGTTATTAATGTAGTTATATATTATATACATTCATTTTTTTTTAGCTTCACGCTTTATCCCGCATGGCAGGGTAGGCAGAGGGAACTGCAGGGACCGTGGGAACCTAGTGTTAATACACTCCGTTGCTTAGTCCCTGCTTTCTCCGTCCCCATGATTCCGTCATCATCGATCCATATTAAATGTAAAATAACGTTTTTTTTTCTCTAAAGAGGAAAGAGGAATCTATCTACAAATTATTTGCGATGGCTTTTTATGACAGTCTGAGTGACCTAACACTATGTTCTTCTGAATCTGTTTAAATCAAATACAAATATAATTTTTTGTATGCTATTTTTTATATTTCTTTGAAGTATTAATGTTTTGCCTAAAGTGATATTTCCAAAAGAAAAGAAATAGAATCAGATGATTTTTTAAAGAATAAAATTCAAATTTTAACAAAGAAATATTTCCCCGCTAATTATAAAATGTTAATTAGCGATTAAAAAAGGGGATAAAAAAGGGGTCTCAGATCTGAGACACTAATTTCAGTGAGGTAGTTATTATTAACTTTAGTTATTATTTATATGTTACTTATTATTATTGTCTATTTTTATTATTATTATTATTTTTATTAATATATTTCTTATTATTGTTTGACGTTGAAAAATCAAGTTTATTTTTTTACTCACTCATTCATGTCTAAAAACGTAATAGATAAAATTAATGTAAAGAAAATAGAGAAATGCGCTTATATATAACAAAAAATAAATATAAACCAATCAATTTCCTTTAACAGATAGTAGAGATGTGCTACCAACGTACAAAGAACTTTGACAAGCTGTCATTCCTGTACCTGATTACTGGTAATTTGGATAAATTGCGAAAAATGATGAAAATAGCGGAGATCAGGAAGGACGTGTCGTCGCAGTTCCAGGGTGCTTTGCTCCTTGGCGATGTTAGTGAGAGGATCAGACTCTTGAAGAATGCTGGACAGGTATATATTGAATTATAAAGTCTTTATTCAATCTTTAAATGATTAAATATTTTTTTTCAAAATAAACAGACACTTTAAGATATAGTAAATGGTATAAATTAATTAGGTTATATAGTGTTGTAATTAAAAACTAAATAAAAAATGATTTTAGAATAGAAATTGATGAGTCTTGATATATCATAGAAATTTAAACAGATAATGTTTTAGAATAAAATGTTTGACAAAATTAATTTAATTTAATTTAATAGGTTATTTATGTAGAATAAAATTTTGTTTTTTTTTCTATATAATAATATATAATAGGTAATTTTACTAATAGTGTGTGGAGACCCTAATATATAGATTATTCCAATTGATTTAAATAAGTACATATGTATAACTAAATTTACGATTCGGTTCTCACACTATTAACGACAAAATCATTCAAAAATGCATTTTTTGAATAATTGTGAATAGTTTATATATAATATCAGTTCAAAATAACATTTTTGAGTGTTTCTTGGGTTCCAGCTCTCTCTGGCATACTTGACGGCGATAAACCACAAGCAAGTGAAAGAGGCTGAGGAGCTAAAGGCGGCTCTGGAGGCGGCCGGCCTGCCTGTGCCAAAAGCGAACCCAAACGCCCAGTTCCTGTGCCCACCCCTACCCGTGCAGAAGGCTCAGCCGAACTGGCCCCTGTTGGCTGTTTCTAAGTAAGTTGTTTTTTTAGCTTGACGCTTTAACCCACACATGGCAGGGTAGGCAGAGCGGACTGCAGGAACCATAGGAACCTAGTGTTAAGACACTCCGTTGCTTAGTCCCTGCTCCAAGTCCTTTTCAAGGCATTGTGTGTTGAGTAACAGAACTTAACGCCGCGCTTTGCTTTTTAAGCCTTCTTCTTTTTTTTCTAAGAAAGTGGTCTTAATAAATCGCGATTTGCAGTAAGCTCTCCTTTTTTCAATATATGTCTCCATAAATGCAAGAGCTGTGCCCCCAGTCATGTGACATCGTGCCGTTGTTTAAGATACGGATAAAATCACACCGACGAATTTTACACCATTCCGATGAATACCATCATAGCCGATTTCTCCTTCTTGATGTCAATTCTGAGTTTTGTCAAGTTAATCGAGCAACAAGTTCAAAATCAAAATCAAATCAAAATCAAAAATCATTTATTCATATAGGTATCACAGATACACTTATGCACGTCAATATTTATCTACTACCATTTCGGAAAGGTGCTTTGTCATGGAGGAGAAGAAATGGCGAAAGAAACTCCTCAGCACATCTTTTAAATAAAAAAAACAATTTTACATACAACAAATGTATTACAAGTATCGCCTAGCCTGAGCGGAACCGGTTGCAGAACTGATTAACTCCACGCGTCTTTGTCATTGATATGTTCGAAAGTTAGGAGGTTGTTCAGATCGAATACTATATGAGTGCTGAATATTTTGCAGCTCCTTAAAATAGCTTCATCCGCCCCATATTTCTATGGGATTCCAATATCTTTGATACAAAGATTTTTACAGAGATATCTTAGGTTAGTTTGTGGATGAGTGAGTTTCTATCCTTCCACAGTTTCAAGTTATTTGCTGGCACGTTTCGCTGTACTATGTACTCCAGTTTGTCTTCAGGGAAGATGAAAGACCTTTTTAAAACGTGTTTTCTCATTCCAAATCACCCCCTAAACCTTGTCACCTGGTACGCTCGAAACGCCATAAATAAAGAAAAGGAGGAAAAGAACCTTGTCATGCTAATTCTATCCAGGAAAAATGTTGGCGTTGATCCGTTTAGCAGTTTCCACTTGTGTTTTGCAGGAGTTTCTTCGAGGTGGCGGGCGCGGCGCGCGCGGCGGGCGCGGAGGGCGGGGCGGGGGGCGTGGCGGGCGCGGGGGGCGTGGCCGGCCTGCGCGCCGCCGACGAGCCGCTGGAGGCCGCCGGCGCCTGGGGCGACGACGACGACGAGCTGCCCGACAACAAGGTATGTAAAAAAAATACTTAAAGAAAACATAAAAATTTGAACGCAGCGGGACTCGAACCCGCGCCCTCCTGCGAACCGTGCAGGCGCGCAGGAATTTCAACGCGGCGTGATGAAGAACGCATGGCTCAGTGGTGAGAGCGCCTGCACGTTTCGCAGGAGGGCGCGGGTTCGAGTCCCGCTGCGTTCAAATTTTTATATGTTTTCTTTAAGTATTTTTTCTATCCTCAGTGTGGATTAACACTTTAAAAATCACAAAAATAAAGTTATTTACAAGATTGGTTTGAAAATTAAAAGTAGCTAATATCAAAGTCGTAGAAGTGTGTGAGCATGAGTCTTCATTAGTAAAAAATGACAGTTTTCTTAAAATGTGGCGTTAGGTTACTCAACACGTACCTCAAACCTACACTGTTACGGGCGAGATAAAAAGTAAAAGTAGAAAAAAATCTCATACAGGCATCAAATATAATTGGATCTATCTATAATATGTGTGTTAAATCTACTATTAAATGGTAGATTGTTATCTATCATTATAGATTTAATAGTAGTTTTAATGAGATTTGAGTTTTTATACATTATTTCAATTGTAAATTGTGTTAATTTTTTTTATTATTAGGAAGATGGTGAAGAAATCATGGAAGACGCTTGCGATGATGGAGGCTGGGATGTGGGTGATGAGGATCTAGAACTCCCGGAGGAACTTGCTCCAGTGCCAGGTAATTTGTTTTTATGCGTAAATTGCTATACTCTTGTTAAGATGAGTTATATCGGGTGTATACCACAACGTAGCCTCCCTCGATACTATCTTTTAGTTAAAATATTTTAACACTTACTTATACAAAAAGAAAAATGGCCAAGAATTACTATTAGTGCTGTGTAACGTGTACTTACTATTAAAAATGAATGACATAAATATTTCTAAAACTACAAAACTACTACTAAACGTTACCAATCTTTCACTTGTCATTAAAAAAAAATAGAATGAGAAAGAGACGTATCTCTTTCCCGCTCTGACAGGATTGTGTACGCTTGCGTACTACATACTTGACAAATTTTTCTTTTTAATTTGAAACGATTATTTAATTATTTATTTTCTTTGAAAAAAGCCTTTTTTATTTTAACATATATTTCTCCTTTCATTATTTTTAAAAATTCATAAAGATTACAAAAAACATAAATTTTAATAAGTATAAATATTAAGTTAATTAGTATAACTTTCCTACTATTATCTTATTGCGATTAAACTATAAACGTGCTCGGCTTCAAAGTCCACCTTGTAATATATTTAAATGGAAAAACGAGCAGAGATTTAACAATAAGTAATTCGCCAGCGGACATAGACGGCGAGGAGTCGTCGCAGTACTTCGTGGCGCCGACGCGCGGCCCCAGCGGCGCGCTGGCCGCCAAGCTGCGCACCGCGCACGACTACGTCGCCACCGGACAGTTCGAGGTCGCCATGCGGTGAGTGCGCGCGTGTGTGTGTGCGTGCGTGTGCGTGTGCGTGTGTATCTACGTGTGAGTGTAAGTGTGTGTGTACGCGCGTTTGTGTGTGTGCGCGTAAAATAACTGAGTAATATCAATGTCTTTATCCTCGTACTATTATATTTAACACAAAAGATTTCCTATATCTTTTGGATGATTGAGTCGTTTTTATTTATTTAACAGTTTTAGCAGCTGATGTTTTTGTTCAATATTCGAAAATAGTATCGAAAAATTTTAAGTTACAAATAGGTTTTACTGATTTGAATGGTTAAACATTAGTTTCGATGCTAAATACTTCTTGATATTAAAATCATATAATGTATATTGATATGCGCCCATATGTATGTGTGCGTGTGTGTGTGTGTGTGTGTGTATTAGATATAGAATTAACGATATCTCTTGTTATGTTTGTTATGCTTATGTTGATTGTATGTTTTGTGAAGTGTTGTATTAGTACAAGACTAGTGCTGTGCCAGCTTTTTTTTATTGTAATAATAATTTTGTGTGATTTTAAATAATATTAATATTTATCCATTTGATTATCCGTCGTCGTTTGCCCATCATGGTGCAGGCGTAGCATCATCTGCCTGTAAACGCGACGGTCTGTGGGTTCGACTGCTACTCGGGAAAAATGGATTTTTCTATTTCCATTTTCTTCGATCTGGCGGAAAGCATGGAACGGAGTCTGTTAATACTCGATTCCTATCCTGCCATATGGGGGATAAAAGTGTGAAGTTAATAACTAGGTATTCAGCCCATCCGGCCTGTTAATTGAGCGAGCGCGGAAGCGGTACAATAAAGACACTTTTTGAAGCGAAGCTCTTATATGTTCACTTCGCCGTTTTTTGTAGCCTGTCCCCTCCGAGGCCGTTTGACAGAACTCGATGAAACTTTGCATGGAAATTAGGTCCAAGTGGTAGCTATATCGCATTTCATGAAATGATGTCCTTGAGGGATGAGGGGTGATAATTGTACCATAGAGTTATGCTGGGGAATTGAAATCTCTGTTTATGGCGCACGCTAGCAAATTTCAATGGGTTTCTCAATAAATTAAGTTCACAATGTGTTTGGCCATAGAGAAATTGCACGCGCAAGCTAATCCAATGCATTTTCAATGAAAATCGAATTTTGTTGGTTTTTTCTCAATTATTCCTCAAGGACATGTCCGATCACAGTTTTTTATATATGTTGGCACTCCTCATGACCACAGTGATCGTTTAAAACAAATCCGATCAAAATCGGTTCAGTGGTCTAGGAGGAGTTAGCGAACAAAGAATGCATAGACCCCCACTAACAGAGAGCTTCGCTCGTCGCTGCGCTCCTCACTCGCTCAATAAGAATAAAAATTTGACCATCATAATTTTAAAATATATCATACAATTATTGCAAATTGTACAACATAGAGATATATTCAATAAAATAAAAATGACAATCACTTCAATATAGAAAAGCCAATTTTCACAACTGAAAATTGATACTAACATTCCTTACTACCCCAGATTATTAAACGAGCAAGTTGGCATCGTGAACTTCGAGCCGTACGAGGAGACGTTCGTGCACATGTACTCAGTGGCGCGGCTGATGTTCTCAGCGGCGCCGCTGTGGCCGCCGCTGGAGACGCACCTGCACAGGAACTGGAAGGAGGCCAGCGGGAAGGATCTGATGCCTGTTATAAGTGGGTTTTGTTTTGTAATTTTTTGTTCTAGAATATAGGTAATGTAGATGAATTTGTGGGTTCGGTTCCCATGAGGGGAAGATGGACTTTTTTTTTCATTTTCTTCGCTCTGACAACTAGGTAAAGCGCGGTGTCGAGTTCCACAATTCAATACGCAATGCCTCGAAGAAGGCGAAAAGCTGGAACCTAGAAAGCAAGGACTAAGCACCGGACTTAACACTAGGTTCCTATGGTTCCTGCAGTTCCCTCTGCCTACCCTGCCATGTGCGAGATAAACATTTCTTTTTAACACTTATATACATACCTCTTTCTCTCCTCTCTGCCGCAGCCGTGCAACTGAGCGAGCTGGTGTCGCAGCTGCAGCAGAGCTACGCGCTGACGACGAGCGGCAAGTTCGGCGAGGCGGTGCAGCGCCTGCAGCGGCTGGCGCGCCTCGTGCCGCTGCTGCACGTCGACGCCAAGCAGGAGCTGGCGGAGGCGCAGCAGCTGCTGGCCATCTGCAGGGAGTACCTGCTGGGCCTGCGCATGGAGACCGCCAGGAAAGGTGGAAAACGCTTATAAATGAGATTATACGAATGGGAAAAGAAACGCTAAAGGCTGTTTTTGATTTTTAAATTTTTTTGAATCTGTGATTTTTGGGGATCGTAACGTATTTAGTTATTGGCTATAAACGATGTATAGTCTAGAAAAAAGGCGTGAAAAAAAAAGGATTCGAAGTAAATTTAGACTGTCGGAAAGTTTTTTAATGGAATTCATGCAGAATAAATATTCATGTAATTTATAGCATAACGACAACATTTATTATGATAACAAATGAATACAGATATAGAACGTCAGGAATGGTGACTGGCACTTTCAGGATCTTTATTTCTTCCTTTATTTATATATGATATCATACAAATTTTTGATTTTGTTCTTTTTTAATTGTTTTATGATATTTGGGAATTATATTTGGTTATTGATTGTTAACAATGTATGTCTACAAAATAGACATGTTAGTTTTAGATTCACTTGTCATAAATCTGTTCATAGTGTTATCAATAAAAGAAAAAAATAATTAAAATATAATTAGACCATTTAAAAAAAATAGTTTCAGGATTTTAGCTTTTTTTTCCAAATTGTTCTATATTTTTAACTAACTTAACTAATGTATTTACTTATTAATTATAAACAATGTATGTCTAGGAAGTAGTCTTGTTACTTACTTGTCGTAAATTTATTCATATTATTCTGAATAAAAGAAAACGATGAAATTTAAAACATAATTAGATTGTCAGAAAAGCTGGTCTATAAATTTTATTTTTCAACGCAAAAATCGTTAAAACATTTAGTTTACTAAACATATTAATTTCTACTCCATATATTCAACAGCAATGCCGAAAAACACACTAGAAGAACAGAAGAGGACGTGCGAGATGGCGGCGTACTTCACCCACTGCAAGCTGCAGCCCGTGCACCAGATGCTCACCCTCCGCACCGCCCTCAACATGTTCTTCAAGCTGAAGAACTACAGGACGGCGGCGTCCTTCGCGAGGCGACTCCTGGAGCTGGGGCCCAGGCCCGAGGTGGCGCAGCAGGCCAGGAAGGTGTTGCAGGCCTGCGAGAAAACCCCAACGGATGAGCACCAGCTGCTCTATGATGAGCACAACCCCTTCAATATATGTGGCATCAGCTACAGACCTATATATAGAGGGAAGCCAGAGGAGAAGTGCTCGCTCTGTTCTGCCAGTTTCCTGCCGGAGCATAAAGGGAAGCTTTGCCCGGTGTGTGGGGTCGCTGAGATTGGCAAAGATGTGCTCGGCCTTAGGATTTGTTCGGTGCAGTTCCAGAGATAAGGCATGTGTTTTGTGGATGATTATTATTGTTATTATGAAGAATGATGTCTATCTTGTAGCTTATATAATAAGGTTTATATTAAATATGTATTATTAATATATCTTAAGTGGGGTTTTATTTAGTTTGAGTGTTTTTTTTAATGAATGGTAAACAGTTTTGGTTTAACAGTGTTTATTACATAAAAAAATAACATAATATATATATATATATATTATACACATTTATACATCTGCAGGTTTTGGTTCCTTGCTCCTGAAAAAAAATTTTATATAACTTTATAAAAATATATAGCTTTAATTTTCTAATAGAATATATGTATAGTGAAATAAAAAATGTTTTAAACAATATTTATATGTATATTGCGATGATGCGATGATTGTGGGTTCGAATCTCATTAGATAAATTAAGCGAGCACACTCTCTTTAATTTTGTCTAAGAGTAAAGAAAGTGGTGTCACAATGAATATAGTATTCTTTTTATTTATTTTTTTGTCTTCACGCTTTATCCAGCACATGGCAGGATAGGCAGAGTGAACTGCACGAACCACAGGAACCTAGTGTTAAGACACTCCGTTGCTCCGTCCCCGCTTTCCACCTTTATCGAGGCACTGCGTATCGACTGGCGGAACTCAACGCCGCGCTTTGCCTATTAATAGAACAATCCATCTCCTCACGGGAACCGAACCCACCGCCCGTTGAGCACGTCCTGGATCTCGTCGAAGGTCTTGCCCTTGGTCTCGGGCAGCAGCGGGCTGGCGGAGAAGGCGCAGCCGAGCGCGCAGCACACCGCCAGCAACCAGAACGCCGTGTACATGCCGTGCGACGCCGCCACGTCGCGGAAGAACCTACCAGTCGATATATGATATATGATAGTGCGACGGTTGTGGGTTCGATTCCCATTGAGTGAACTAAGTAAGTAGTAATACACACACTCTAACGTCGTGGAAGAACCTGGCAGTCTATATATGATAGTAACCTAGTTGACGGTTATTGTGCTTATTAATAGTTAGGAATCTTTTGTAAAAGAGGGTAGGTTTAGATAATAAAGACTATAAAAGCGTTGAACCTACGACAATCGTGGCACGTGAGAAATAAAGCCATGTTCGGCTTGAACAGACCGTCCGTTTATATGCAAGCGAAGTAAAATGTCACTAACAAGCTGACATTGTACAAAACTTGCATCCACCCCATCATGACATACGTCAGTGTAGTGCTCGCACACACTAACACAGATCTCCTGCAAAGAGTCCAGAACAAGTCCCTAAGAATAGCATCCGGATGCCCATAGTACGTTCGCAACGTGGACCTTCATAAAGACTTCGAATTGGAATCGATCAAAGAGTTCTGCAACGATTTAGCCAAGCGCGAGACCCTCACTCCCTATGCTAAATCCCCTAATCGTCGAAGCGTCTAAGTACGCTCTCCATCCTCACAAATTACTTCGACGCCCTCGATGCGTTCTTCTAGACCTCGATGACTCAATTACTATAACCAATCGTAATTACAACAGAAGGTTACACACCTCAGTCCAAAAATCTCGCCGTCGCTGCCGTAGCAGGCGACGCGACCCCTCATAATAACACGTGGGCGCGGGACCAGTCGGTCCATGACCGCCCTACATATCTGAGCATATTCTGAGCAGCCATCAATGCTCATTTTATACACGACACACTCTTCCCCCACCCGGTGTCGCTGTCAAGACTAATTGAGGTCAACACCCAATGTCAAAAAAAAGTCAATCATAGCAGTTGCACGTAAGCAACTGTTCGTACTGGAACTACCCTGCAGTATAGTTGTGAAGTTATTAATGTCTTTTAATGCAATTACGTGGAATCTATGTCCGGTTCATACTCGAATCATGTTATGTTAATCTTAAAAGTTTAAGGTAAACTTTAAACACTTCTGTTTTCTAAATATATATGTATAGAATAAATATTTTTCATAATACCACAATTTAAAATTTATTGTGAAAAGACGTTTGTGTGTTAAAGGTTATTAACTAATTAATGATTTTTTAATGACAACACAACTTGAGAATGAAATTCTCGCTTCAGTCTCTTTAATGTGTTATTTCAAATATGTCAATATCAAAAAAGTATAAGTGTAAAATTACAGGACCGTTTTAACAAAAAAATGTCCCGCGGAGTTTCTTGCGTCGGTTCTTTTCAGGTCTGAGGCATTAACGCCTGTAAATGTAAGGTAAAGTTTTTGACTATCAAAAAATTTGTCATATATTCTTATTTTTAATCAAAATATTTGAATTTTTAAATTTGAAATTGCTTAGTAGTAATGGATTCGAATCTGTTTTACCTCACACGCTTGTGTTTTTGTCAGCACGCCGAGCCTTGCCAAACGTGTAAACATATGGGCGCATATCAATGAACATTTTATGATTTTATTGCTATAAACTATTTAATATTAAAATTAATATATAATTATTCAAATTATCCTATTTGTAATGTAAAGTTCGTTATGTTAACATTTTTGAATATCAAACAGCAATGTCAGCTGTTAAATAAAAAAAAGAGTAATTAATAAAATATGTAAAATGAATCTCTTCTGTATTAACCATCGTACTATAGTAAACCAATTGAACTCTCTGATATTATATTGCGAAAAATGAACTCTAAACGACAAAACACTGGTCAAGCACCAACTGAATATATCATAATAGGCGTTATAGATATTAACGTACATCATAAAAACTTACATTTCCATATAATTTTGCTACAGTATTAGGGCGCATTTTCATTGGTCGATAGGGCCCGCATTCGGGATGCGGGAGATTTCTGTAACGCATGCCATAGGGCCCGCATAGTGTTTATCGTTTTCTCTGGTCGTCAGGGCCTGCATACGAGGTGCGGGTGATTCCTATAATGCATGCGATAAGGTCGTTATTCCGAATGTGGATATCACCCGCACACGTTTAATCGACCGAGTTATCGACCAGTGGATTTCATTGGTTGTTAGCTCGCATGCGGGTACACCGCGCATTCGGGCTAACTACCGACTTATCGACCAATGAAAATGCGCCCTTAAGAATTCAGGCAAATTTACACTCGGTGTCAAATAATAGAAAAGTCAAAAAAGTATATACCTAGTCCAAATAAAGCCGGCCAGCCAACACATGAAGGAGGCGATCCCACTCGCGAGGCACTTGGTGCGGACCGGGAACATCTCCGCCACCAGGATCCAGGGCACCGGACCTACGCCTATATAAAGAGGAAATATATTCATAAATATTATATTCAAAAAGGTTTTTTGGTAACATATTCTGAATATAGCTAAGGTAAGGCTTTCAGTTTCCGTTTTTTGCCTGAATTTCGTGCATTTGCGGAACTCAATACTTTTCTTTGTCATATGGGATCGGGGAAAAGTTATTTTTTAGGCTTCACGCTTTATCCCGCACAGAGAGGAAGAGGGCAGGTTTGTAGGCAGAAGGAACCGTAGGAACCTAGTTTTGAGATATTTCGTTCCTTGCTTTTTATCTTTTGAGACACTTTGCGCGGCGCCAGGCGCTTCGCTTTTCTTATTACTAGGTTGTTTAAGGGTGCATTTCTAGTCAGGGTATAGGGTAGTGAGGGTATGAGACAAAGTAACTTGCAAGGACCTCTATTATATCGAGTTGCTAAAAACTATTATCAGTAACTAATTTCTTAAACATGAATTTTAGCTTAATTTGATTTTTTTTTGTTTTTTTTGTAGGTTCACGCTTTATCCTGCATATTTGCAGGCTAGGCAAAGGGAACTGCAGGAACTTCTTAGTTCCTGCTTTCTCCGTCCAAACTTTGAATTTTAATGTTCAAAAATTACTAATGTTTAAAAACTTGCCTAACGTAAACAATATCATGTATATAACGAGACACAGCAGCGGCAGGAACGCCCACGAGCTCACGTCGTACTTGAAGTGCGAGTCCAACAGCGCGTAGATGCCTATTATGGCCTGCAAAATTTGACATTATTATAGACTTTTTCACAGTAAAGAGTTTTGTATTATTCGAGAAATTAGGAAAATAAAATAAAAAAGACAAACAATACTGTCCTTCATAAGTGACATCTAAACCAGAGATGTCATGAAAAATATGATTTTTTTTAGCTTCACGCTTTTATCCCGCACATGGCAGGGTAGGCAGAGGCAACTGCAGGAACCATACGAACCTAGTGTTAAGACACTCCGTTACTTAGTCCCTGCTTACTCCGTCCCCGCTTTCCGCCGTTTTCGAGGCATTGCGTGTTGAGTGGCGGAACTCAACGCCGCGCTTTGCCTTAGTTGCCAGAGCGAAGAAAATGGAAATAGAAAAATCCATCTTCTCCGACTGGGGATCAAACCCAGTAACCGTCGCGTTACAGGCAGACGTTGCGCCTCTGCGAAACGACGGTCCTCAAAAATAAGATTAATAACTAAAATATTAAAAAATAATAATTTTACCAAGAAAATGGTAAGTCCCAAAGAAGTAGTCCACATGAGCAGCTTCCTGCCGAGGCGGTCCACCACCAGCGGGGTCACGCAACTTGTTACCACCTGGAAAAAGATTTTTATTTTTTGGAAATGTAATTACCATTACAAAAACTTGATCCGTACCCTTTATAACTTATACTATATGTTCTTATCATAAATATTGATTATATTAATATTAATACATAATATATATAATTAATATTTATCATAATGAACCTATCTTTACATTTTTTTATATACTTATTATTACTTAAACCTGGAAAAGGTTCAAATTAAATGTTATTTTTTTTATTTTTAATATTTACAGATTTTACTTTAAATTTACCTACAATTTCGAATGTATGATATATATATATATATATATATATATATATATATATATATATATATATATATATATATATATATATATATATATATATATATATATATATATATATATATATATATATATATATATATATATATATATATATATATATATATATATATATATATATATATATATATATATATATATATATATATTGACTGACTTGCAACAGATTATACCTATCGTGCCCACGTACTGTTCCTAATATTCTTTTATTTTTAAATAATATGACCCTATTCCAGCTTCATGCTGCTATGTTCTTATCGCTGAGCACAGAGTGTATAATCGCGTGATAACTATAGTTTTTTTATTTTGTATTAAATTGCTTAGATAGCTTAAGATCCCAGGTTTCTTTATTATAGCTTACAAAGTTTTGTTACAATCGGCGTTAAATTTAAAGGAAACATAACAACAAGTTATTTGTTTAGGAAAAATTAATAAAGTTTCTAATAGCACCTAAGAACATAAGCTATATTACTTTTGGGGAATAACAATATTCAGAATATCTCCATTTGCCAATTTCAAAACCTTAAACCTAACCAAAATATATGGTTATTTACTAGAATATATAATTATTATAAAGATAATTAAGGAGTTTTCAGACATCTTCTAGAACATTAAGGTTGGCAACGCATCCACATCATCAGGCTGTAGATATCTATAGACGAGGGAGTCCACTTAATATCAAGTTACCTCTTATGCTCGTTTACCACCTTATAATGTATAAAAAAATAGATGAAGAAAGGACCGTCGTGGCGCAGAGGCGTAGCGTCTACCTGTAAGTGGTTCGTTGGTTCGATTCCTACTCGAGGTAGATGGATTTTTGTTTTCTTGTTTATTTTCATTTTCTTCGCTCTGGAAATTAGGCAAAACGCGGCGTTGGGTTCCATCACTCAATACGCAATGCCTCAAAAAAAACGAAAAGATGGGACGAAAAAAGTAGGAACTAAGCAACAGAGTGTCTGAACACTAGGTTCCTAAGGTTCCTGCAGTTCCCTCTGCCTACCCTGCCATGTGCGGAATAAAGCGTGAAGATATATAAAAAAAAAGAAAATAAAGATGAAGAAAGGAAAAACACTAACTTGAACCACTCCCATAATAATAGTGCCGTCAGCTGCTGACATCTTAGTACCAATTTTCTCCAGCAGCTCCTCCATATAAAACAGCAGTACATCTATACCGGACAGCTGAAGCAACATTGCTAGGAATACGCAAATACCTGAGAAAAATATGACATTATTAATAATTATTAATATTAATTAAACATATTGTTAAATTGAGGACCGTCGACGCGACGGTTTGTAGGTTCAATTCCCACTTAAGGAGGATTATTTCTTTTTTATTTATTTATTCTTTAAGAGAGAAGAGAGAGAATTAACTTTTTTCTTACATACACGTTGTTCTGCCTACCCGCACACGGCAGGGTAGGCAGAGGGAACTGCAGGAACCATATGTGTTAGGACACTCCGTTGCTTAGTCCCTGCTTTCTCCGTCCCTACTTTTCGCTTTTTTCGAGGCATTGCATGTTGAGTGGCGGAACTTAATGCTTTGCCAGAGCGAAGACAATGTAAATAGAAAAAGCTATCTTCCCCTCATGGGAATCGAACCAACAAACCGTCGCGTTTACAGACGCCACGACGCAATAGCGTCTTAACAGAAATAGAATAATTCAAACTTACCCAAAGCTTTAAGATTCCCCCTCGTCGCCCACAAGTCCTGCACCCTCGGCTCTGTCTTGAACTCTCTCGCCACTACGGCCTGCAGTCCCTCTAGTTCCGGTTGTACGACGTCCTTTGGGAGACCTCTGAGGTTCTGCAGAACTTTGGAGGCCTCTTCTATTTTACCTGTTATGTAAAGAAATGAGGAGATTAGAATAACTTAAGGATAAGATATGTAAAAGGTTTTATAAATTTAGCAAATTTTTCAGTATTAAAACAGTACTTATAGTAAATTTTGGTTAGATGTATATGTTTGGCTGAAATATCTCTAATAATCAAACAACATTAATTTAAAACGACCGTCGTGGCGCAGAAGCGGAGCGTCTACCTGTGAAACGCGATGGTTTGTGGATTCGATTCCCACTCGGTGATAATGAATTTTTCTATTTCCTTTTTTTCACTCTGGAAACTAGGCAAAGCCCTCGAAAAAACGGGGAAAACAGGGACGGAGAAAGCAGGGATTAAGCAACAGAGTGTCTTAACACCAGGCTCCTATTGTTCCTACAATTCCGTCTGCCTACTCTACCGTATGCGAAATAAAGCGTGTGGTCATAAAATTAATTTCAAACAAATATTAATAAAGTACAGTTTTTCAGATATTTTACCTAAAAAATTTAAACATACCTTTGTATACTAAAAAGAATGGTGTTTCCGGTATGATCCATGTAAACGGTACGTAGAATAATGACAGAATACCGCCTGAAGCAGTCAGCCCCCAGTACGTGGAAAAGGGGCCTATAGCATAAGCTAGCAAAAAGCCTACGTTGATGAAGAGGAGGAACAAAGCGCTCAAGGATCCTCTTATTTTATCCTAAATAGATAAAAAATAGATAGATTATGTTTAGAATAAATTCTTGCGTAGTTTTTTTTAACGTAATTAATAAACGATTATGCCTTTCTTTTTTAACATTTTGTTAGCTTGAAAACTTACCTTGAAAATGAAACTTCTGATATATAATTATTATATATTAGACAAATATATAAGTGGCTAAGAATCACTTAAAATAGTCAATCGGAGGTCATTCCCTCTTAAATTGTACAATATAATTTAAAGAGATTTTGTTTGTTAAATATTCATAATATTATCGTTATTTCATATATTAAATTGATTTACTTTAAGCAATTACTTACTTCAGCAATTTCACCAATGTACAATGGTACAGTAGCAAACTGCATACCAGTAGCGCATCCCCACATTATCCTAGCCGCGTATAGAGTGGGCAAGTCAGTAGCTACTCCGGCAAGTAGCCAGCCCAGTAGCAAAGGTAGATTTGAACCCATTATGATCAGCCTTCGACCTATTCTATTCGACAATGGCACTGTTAGTAAGGGACCTGGAAGCAAATTTTCAATTGTAGTTTTTTTTTTTAATTTTTATTTTAATTGCGTCTATTCTTTTGGAAAAAGTAAAATCTACTACCTGTGACCATCCATTTTTACCAGTAACTATTAATAAACCCGTAACTATTATTAAACTCAAATTAAAATTATACGAGTTATTCAGACTGATGCAGTACCCCAGGTACAGTAAAGTAGATAGGAAGGTAAAGAACTTCGTGTTAAAACACACAGAATAATGGAGCCAAAACTCAATAAAATTCTGTAATGGGAAGATATCTAGATGTGAATAATCTATGGTTACGGTATTTATTTTATTTCTAGTCTATTATATTAGATTTCAGTATTTTTACAAAAAAAAATTTTTTAGACGTAACAGTGTTCATTGAACCTAATTTGAAGTATTAACGGATTTAATATATTATTACATTATGATATTTCTTTGTAAAATAATCTTTTTGAACGATTTTACTTTTTATATTTATTTAATTAATATTTGTAAGGTTCAAAATTAACTACACTACACTTGCTGAAGTGGAATTCCTTTAATCGTATAACGCTTCGCTGCTCGTTTAACAGGCCAGCTAGAGAGAACCTAGTGTTAAGACATTCTCCAATTATAGACGCTACGTGTAAAATGACGGACCTTACGCTGTTCAAACTCCACTTTGTCTACCACAGAGGCGATTACAAAAATCAAAATCGTAAATCGAAAACTCATTTATTCATGTACATATCACAGATATAGGTACCCTATGCACGTCAGTTTTCATTCTACTACCATTTCGGAAAGGAGCTTTGTCATGGAAAGAAGAAATGGCGTAAGAAACAGCACATGTTTTAAATAAATTTACGGACGGTTTCACCACTTGCTGATATAGTCTCAGATAGGAAATATGTGCCTTATCTGGCAGATATGTTTCGCATATCTCAGATGTGACTATCTAGTAGATAAATATCTGTTTAATGTATTGGCCTTTATCTATTAGATAGTATTATCTACCAGCTTACTATCTGAAACTATAACCGTAGCCGGTGAAATTGGCTGTTAATATTTTAAATATCTACGCGTTGTTCTACAGCCATGATGATATTACGTAACATTTAATGTCTATAACTTATCCAATAAATACCAAGCAATCCTCCAAGTACAAGGAGCGAGCCTATCCAAGATTCCTCCTGCGATGTAGGCGGTCGAGGTAGCGGCGAGTTGTCTGACTTGAGTTGTGAGAACACCGGCGATGTCCATCCCATTGACATTCCTGTACAGAGACTGCCGTAACTTGCTGTAAGTGTATAAAGGAAATGTAAATAAATGTTTTTTTGTTATACTTTTATTATATTATGTTATTATAATATATTATTAAAACTTCATGAAATATAGTTGTATAGTTGTTGAAAGTATGCAAGAAGAAAAAATTATAAAAAAACATATATGATACATTCAAATCAATGGTAACAGACGTAAATCGAGATCTCGTTTCCTTTGAAAATACAATAACAGTCACGTAAAAGCATAAATATTCAACAGACAATGTATGAGGCGAAAGAGTACGTTAGATCCGCAGTACGCGATAATTGTTATCAATAATAACATGAATTAATCGACATGCACAGTGTACTGTATTACAACTTGTTGCAACTTGTTATCCTTGGTGGAAGTCGTGATTTATAGTAATTGTTATTATCTTTCCGTTATAGTGTCACTTAATAATTATTTCAATATTATAAGGATATGTGTGTGTCTATAAGTGAATTTCCAGGAGTAGTAGGTTGAAATCCTTCTATGCAAATTTTTGTACGCGAAATTTTAGTAAACTTAAGCAAGTAATATATATGTTTAAAAATTTTCGAAAAATATATTGTTTGTAGCTACATGAGTGGAGGTTTAATTCTAGTTAAATAGAGTGTATTCAAATATTTATGAGTTCTGAGTTTACTTAAGTATTATAAAAGAAGTCAGAAAAATATACGTTTAAATAAATTATTTCTTTATATGCTTTATTTTAAATGTCGATAGAACAAAGACAAAAGCTCTGAATTTGAAAAAAATAAAAAATGAAAATTTATAATTTAAATATTAAAAATACTTAAACTTAACTTAATTTAAATTTATAATAAATATTAAAAATAAAGCATTTTAAAATAAATATTATAATAAAAAAATAAAATAATGTAATAAAATAAATGTAACAGAAATTTATTTTTAAGAATATATTTACCTAATGATGCAAATAAATATTGCCGCCATTTTAATTTAAAATCTTTTAGAAATGTGTCAAACATCACTGTCGATATATTTATTTTTTTTAAAACTCAAACACTAATATTTATTTTTTAATGCACTAGCACTAGACGTGTACACAATCAGCCATAGCCTTAAGGTCTGGATCTAAATTCCTAACTGGACAACTTACATTCACATTTTTTACTATAAATAAGTAATTGTTTTTAGCAAAAAATATCTTAAAGTAGTTTTGTTCGTAAAAAAATAATTGCCACTTAATGATTACAATTAAAAGATCGATTTAATTGTATGTAATGCATCTTCGTAGTACGGGTATTTTCTTAAATAAATTAATATTAAAATTTAACTTAATCTTACACTAGCAAACCAAAAATTGTGTAAGATTAATTTTTAAATTATTACATATTATTCATTTAAAATTATTCTGACATATAAATAAATAAGTACCTTCTTTACTTTATATATTAAAAAAAAGAGCTTGTCCAGAATAATAAATACTTGTATGATATAAATATGATTACAAATAATTATTATAATATGGTTGTATATTTTTTAATAATATCTCTAGTTTCTATAAACAGCGTCTTTTTTACGACAGCAGAAAAATCTACGTATTTAATTCATTTTACTGAATGGAACTACGATTTATTCAACAAAACAATTTATTTTCAGTCTGTGCGAATAAATAAAGATAATTTTTAGCGAATAATTACAAATAAGTAATTGAAGTAAGTACTGCAACTGCCCTTGATCTTGAACGACAGTAATTTACGTTCACATTTAAAAACAATGTTTTTATGTTTAACTCTATTTGAATGCGACATAAGGTTCATTTTATATTATTTCGAAAGTAAAAGTAAGGTTATACTCATTTCACTATAAATACTCTTCATTTTTACGTTGTAATCGAAATGAACTCTATTTGTATTTAATTAAGATCTATTTTAACAAAATAATTATTAATTGGCTCTATGTAAACTGTTGGTTTAAATAATGGCTTAGACGCTACAAAGCCTAAAATAAAATAAATCCAGGTTTTGAGGTTGATCTCTCTTTATTTAATTTAATATTTCGATTACTTGAGGGAAAAATTATAAAATTGGCATAATATTTGATTTTCATAAGACGGTGAGGAGATTATAGCTGTCATAGTAAGATTAGTATATAATATTAGTATTTAATATATACTATGCATTATGTTAAGCTTGTATGTTGAAAATAAGTATATTTATAGTATATTTCTTTAAGAAATATATTGGCATTATTGTGAACGACATTTTTGCTATCTGATGTTTATCTATATTAATAGAGATTAAAAATCTTAAACTTTTTATTTAACGTTACCAAAATTGTATAGGTAGTAAATAATATAATTATATAATAATAAAAAATGAGGTTTCGCACAGACACAGGATCTGTCTGTAATCAAAACTCGAGGAGTATGAATTATTTTCGTTTGGCAAAAAGCGCGGCGTTGACTGGAAAGCAGAGTGTCCCAACACTAGGTTCTCTCTTCCTACCATGGTGTGTGTGGGATACAGTGTATAGCAACTTAATAGTAATAAAAATATATAATTTTTTTTGAACCTTGCTTATATATTACGTCTATCATTAAAAGTAAAGGTATATTATGTTAACCCTGATGTTAATAATTTATAAGATCGTGATCAAAATCAAGGTTCTATTAATTTATGTATAATTTTCTGTAATAGCTAGTTATTCACATATTGCGTTATAACAATATTGCAAAGAGATATATGTTACTAAATTTTTAGTGCTTCTTCAATTTTTAGACATTATATAATTTGACGTTTTTAAATAACCATAGTGAAAAAAGAAAAATAACCAATGTGTCGCAAATACGTAGCGTCTTCCTGTAAATGGCTTGTGGGTTCGATTCCCACTTGGGAAAGATGGATTGTTCCATTATCATTTTCTTTGCTCTGACAACTGAGCAAAGCGCGGCATTGAGTTTCGCCAACTAGCAATGCATCGGAAAAGAAGGGAAGCAGGGAACGGAGTGTCTTAACACTAAGTTTCTATGGTTTCTTCTATTCCCTTTGCCGCGTGAAGCTAACTTATTAGAAAAGAAATATTAAAGGCAAAAGGACAACTTTTTGCAACCATTTTGTCAAGGCAATTTAAATGATAAAAATTGTTTTTTTTTTTATTTCAAACAAAAATCGAATCTATGTGGTCATATTTTAATTAATCATTTTTTATTATTTCACACTTAGCTATCATCATAGACTGTAAATAAAGGTATTTTTATCAAACGATTAGCAAAACTCAAATGAACATAAAAAGAAATTAACGAAACACATCGCAAAAACTTCTCTAAAGGTCATACTCTGTAATCAACTCGGGAATGAAAACAAAATGGCGTTGAATATCGAGCCGTTGACTTTGTTTTTATTTCAACTTTATCTCCAAAGTTTAAAAGAGGGTGGTTTGTAGGGGATGATGCGTTTATTGTAACAGGAATCCAATTAGTTGCCGCAACTCTGGCTGAAAATATTATGCCGGGAAAATTTCCCGCCGACGCGTTTTTGTTCTCTTTCCCTTTTTGTTCATCGTTTTTTGGGTTATAGTATGTGTTGTATACAGCCAGACAGATTCATTATTGTTGCTCTATTGTAAGTACTATATATTGAGAGTAATATTTTTATTGAAAATATAGTTTTATTTTGGTTTGTTACATATGTACCTATATATATATTTTTGTTTTATATATTGAGCAAATTTAAGATATATTTTATGCTTATTTTATTATTATATCTGTATTTTTCTAATGTATACTATTGTAACATATTGATAACTTTTTAATTTTTACATTAAATAAACATGATAATGGCCAATTATTGAAGTTCATAAGTATTTTTAAACGAAAAGATTTTCTTTTCTAAGGTTTTAAGTTGTTTATGAATCCAAATGTCACAAAAAGTGATCAGAGTATTTTTCTAAATCGTCTTTGTTTAATGATCGTGACCGTTTAGTTTTTTGTCAAGTGGCGCGCATCATTTACCTACTTGATTTTTAGTTGTCTTTTTTGCTTATTTTAATTTTTTACTATTTTACGACAATCTAAATTCCCACGTGTAAATATGCACGAACAAGAAAGGTTTTTATTTTTGAGAATTTGTTTATACCTAGTTAGGTAATTATGACTATTAGATATATTTGATACATTTCTTATTACATTCATTGTGTAGGCGGTATATATTGTGATAAATAATGATCATTTTCAGCGTAAAGTGACAACAGTGTGCCTTGATACTATATCAATTCTGCAAAAGCTAATAATCATCGCGTTAATGAAACGTTAATGAAACTAATAATCATCGCGTTAAATATATTAATGTTAATATAGGTTATATATTGTATTCCAAGCGATACATAAAAATTATTTATACGTAACAGTATGTATCTGTACCTAAACATATTGAGCAATAGAAAATGAACTTAAGGGTTTTTAAGTTATTTCACATATTCGTATGAAGCTATCTAGAAGTTTTATAGTTAGAAATAATTTATTACAAAATTAGTAATATATAGGTACAAAATGTTGAAATATGTGACTTACGAATGTCAGTAAAGTATAAATGTACTGACATGGTGCATGCAAATTTAAAATTCAACATGGCCTCCATGCATACCATAGGTATTAACTTTTTTTAAACTACGTACAAGGTTAGTGTTGCTTTTTTTAAACTTATTTTCATGAAAACGCAGTGTAACTGCAACAGATGGTTGTCAGTCCAAATAATAATAATCGGTTAGTTCAAAATGAAGAAGTTCTAACAAATTACTATTTCAAATTAACGATTTAAAAATACCAATGTCACTGCTTTCTCCTTAACCATTTTGCTATTTTTATACAAACTAACATTTCTTCGTTTCTAATTAAACAAATAATAGATTTAATTTATATCACAGCCACATGTTTACAAACAGAATTAATTACATCGCATCGTGCTTACTATTCACTGGTTAGGCGAAGCTATAATGTTTTGTACACTATATTTATTTTTAAAAGATCGTGCGTCGTTTTTTTTATTTTTTTAACGATTTAGATCCTATTCAAACGCAATTTTTTATTTAATATAGTAACTAAACTTAAAAAAATTCACTTACATATTGTATGTTTATTTTTTATCAAAAAACTAAATAATTTGACTAAAAATTAATTTTATTAATTGATGAAAAAAAAAAATAACACAGGTGATATTATTTAAAGTTAAGCAGTTAACATCTATAGCATATCTTACTTTCAGAATTGTAATTTTGAATCTGTTTTCCCAGCAGTACCATCTGGGGAGCCCAACAGATCGCTTGTCGACAGCTGTAACAATCGATTCGATACATTGACTTTTTTCATTCGATTCTCGTTCTGGAACGCACCGCGACGAATTTGATACCGAACCGTCGATTAGTGAGTACTCTCACAATGAACTCCCGATTTACGAAAACATACGAATAAAAAATAATATAAAAAATCTAGTCTAGGTGATAGAAGAAAAAGTAAATGTCCGGAAATGGTTACAGCGTTCTTTAATTATGTATTCATTTATACGAAAGATATATTTTATTTTGATTATTTCTTGGGTTTTATCGTACTTAAATATTGTGCAAGTAATTAATTTAACTTTTTCAGTATTCGGTAATAAGTTTTACATAGTTTTTTTATCTCCACTGATTCTTTAATAAGTGCGACGGGAAAATAGAATATGAGTAAAACGAAGTATTTTCTTAGTATTACTTTACTGCTTTGCTTTACTGCACTTTTGTTAGCTGAAAAGTTATTAAATATATCTGACTGAAAAATAACTAGAACTTTTGTAATTCGTTTCATATATTCGTTTATATTGAGAAATATCACATTTTGGTGATATTAGATATTTTTCACTAACTAAGCATCAAGATCAGTTGTTATTCTAAAACTGTTTTATTCTTGTTAGAATATTTTTTTCCTCTTTATTTTAGTAACAAAATTTACTAAGCCAATGTCACTTTAAATGAAGAACACAAAGAAAACATACTCTATATTAAAAAATATTACACAAGAAAAAGATGCAACAAGCTAATATTTTAAACAAAAAATTATAAAGATGACTAAACACAAATACTAACAAGCACCTTATTAGAATATATTCAGATGATTAAGAGCTGGCTTGTCTAAATAATAGATTAATATACACAACCACATGTTGCGTGCCAATTGAAATAAAATCACAAAGCTTTTAATAAATTAGTTCTATTAACAAAGATTTGTTGGATCACAAAACAGATCGCTTTTTGATAACCAGAAAACGAAGCTGTCTTCAATCTAATAAAATGATTACTCAACGTCACCCCCAAACGCATCGGCATCGGCAGAATCTTAGCGATCTGTTAGGTATGACATCCAATTTGTGTCCAATTTGAAAACTTAATAAGCCGTCAAAGCGTTCCAGAAATAGTTGACTAACTAATTACGTTCCGTTACAAGGGAGGTTGGCGACAATTGACAAATGTGCTTGCGTCCGCCGATACATACAATTAGCCGCGGAATGTTTCCGAACGGAGCGGGCTTGTCACCGCGCTGTCAATGTCAAAGTTTGGCGGGAAAGTCGACCCTGCGCAAACAGTATAAAGGCTACTTTCCCTCCATAATTACTTCTAAATTGAGTGTTTACTTTGCGAGGGGGTCTATTTGAGCCTTTGTCTGTGTGACGGAGATAAATCATGTGCTTGTCAGTTTTGGTTCAGTGACAAATTGCCTGAGCGCCACCTCGTGGAGTCTGAAGAGTGGAAGGCTATCTACAATAAGCTTATTATTTCACGTGATAGGTGATAGGTACTTAATTGTCTCACCTAATATAATACAGACTATCCATTTAGCTATTTTCCTTGTATGCTATTTTAGTATTTTCTCCCTAGATTAATTAACTATATCAAGTTATTATAATCTATGACATAGTATTGTAGCGAAATAATACATATATATGTGTGTGTTTCTAGTTATTGTTCTTTATAAACTACGGCCACGTACTCTTTGAGTGGTAAAATTATTTTTTATGGTTTATTAAAAATAGATTTACTGGACTATATAGACAAAATTTACATGCTTAATAGTCCAGTCACTCGTTGACTGCTGCCAACTTCATTATATCATCGTTTGCCTGACCGTATTAAAAAATCCATAGAAAATGTGAGTACAGCTATAATTGTAATGACTCTGAAAGCGATATTTATAATACGGTTTGCTTAAATATTTTAAATGGTCATTATTAATTTAATAAGCGCAATTTTTCACACTAATTTTAATTAATTATAAAATCATTTTATGAAATAAAGAATATAGTTTCTTTACTACATGTTAAAAGTATAAATTTTGGCAATACACTCAATTAGTATGTAAAAAAATTCATAAAACATAAAACATTTGTTGTTGTAATAGAAATAGAATCATTTATTTTTACGACAACATCAAAAGGCGTCTTTACCGCAATTTATTTCACATATTAATTAGTTCATATTCATCCACAAACGTCCAATTAACTTTGAACAGGCCTGTTATAAAGTGTAAAAAGAAAACTTTCAATTTCCAAAGACATTTGTTAAATACAAATTGGTTATTAAGATTCTTGGCGCACGTTTGACAATCTGTTGCTTCTATATTATACTTAATTTACGTCACCGACATTGGGCCAACTTCTCTTACTTGTTGGCTCCTATTTACCAATATCATATAGTTTGTTATATGCAGCTTTGCCCGAGTTAACACGTGATAAGCTTTAAACATTGATTACTTGGAAACAATTATCACAACTTAAAATGCCTTAACTTGAACATATTGATAATATTGTTAAATCAAATGACCTGTTTTTTTTTTAAATATTGTTACAGATATTAAACTCTTTTTATTCTCGCTAAGTATTGGAACGTGAACTTTCAAACTATTGGACGTATAGAGCTAAAATTAAGCTTTTGGCAATTCTGTGGGGAGTTTAGTGGAACACTAATAGAGAATTTTTCGATATTCACATAAAAGAGGTAGGATGTGGATTTATTTATATTCCGCTACTAAGTATTGGAGGAAATAACAAAATGTAGAAAGCTGAATTTTTCTATACCTATAAGTGAATGATTAAGGAAACATTAACAGGGTTTCCCAGAAATATATTAATATTGTTGACTTGTAATTTAAAACGTTAGGTTATGAATTTGGAGAGCTACTTCGAACTATTTTTCTTAAATGCAGCTGTAAAATTTTGATATGAAGACAATGTTGCGGGCATCAACTAGTAAGAGACGTGTTCTTATTTTTCCTGGAGTTGGTTGCATTGGCTAACGCTAAAACCAACATTTATAAATTTGGCCCAACATGTAAATATAGAGTTTAAGAATGTTAATTTGAACGTTTATATTTCAATTCATTGGCTTTAAGATGAAATATTAATAATGTTATTTTAAAATTTATATTCAAGATAGTTTTTGAATTTGAATCCTTTTATTCTATATTATTTGAAAATTATTATATGGATTACAACCTAAAGTAATTTTAGATTCGTCTTTTTTATAGCTTTACGTCGTAGAGTAGGCAGAGGAAGCCACAGGAATCGTGGAGACTTAGTGTTAAGACATTCCGATTCACCTTTTCGAGGAGTATTGATTGGCGAAACTCAACTCGAAGAAAGTGGTTCCCTGACAATCGAACCCAAAAACCGGCGTGTTAAACGTTGCGCCTCTGCGCATGGACACTACAATTGTACTTTTTTTATTCACTTCTGGATTTTATTATGATATTGAGACTAAGGTGACGGATATATAGAGCCACGTTGTATGGTATATAGTTTCACTTAGTTTTCTGTTTTCTCATGTTTAAAATAAAACGTACCACGTACCGGCAAGCGTGGGACCAGTTGGACGGACGACTTGATTCGGGTTGCAGGCAGCCACTGGATGCGAATATCATTAGACAGGGCGCACTGGAGATCCCTGGGGGAGGCCTACGTTCAGCAGTGGACATCCTACGGCTGACATGATGATGATGAAAATAAAACTACATGTCATATGACAATATGCATAATAAAGAACATAAGTTAACTATAATAACAACTATAAAATTTTACTAATTTCTTTCTATAAAAACTCATGTTTACATGAAACATATCGATCTAAGTAAGTATCCGTAACTAATGACAGCATGAGGAATCTCATAACAAGCACTTAAAAATAAAGTGCCATAATGAATCCTGGTAGAATTTTAATTGGTACCGCTCCAGTCGGCCCCATTTTTTCGCATCAAAACTTTTTAATTAATCCGTCCACTGAAACGGACTTCAGTTTTACGCCAGACGTGTTTATTAATGATTTAAATTTTGTTTGGAGATAACTTTTTTTTTAAACGTTTCATCCGATCTGTGTCTTAATTTAGCTGGGGACGATTTGTTTTAAAAATTTATAAACTTAAGTTGATCGGTTTAAAAATGTCACCCTACAATCTTATCGCGTATAGGTTTATAATTGTGAATCTGGAAGATTTATTAGAATAAGAACGCTATGAAATCGAAAGTGAATGTTTTCTTTAGCTTCACACTTTATATCGCTCAAAGTCGGGAAGGCAATAAGAACCGCTGGAATCTTGGTAACCTAGTATTAAGACACTCCGTTCTCCGATTGTCGCCTTTCGGGGCAAGGGAAGAAGCTAAGTTAGTAGTATCATAATGTCCCGCCCCAGCTTCGGCTGGATGTAATGCACATGCACAATATAATACAGAATGTCTTTACGTACAACGGTCAGTTCTTTTTCACTTATTACCAATACGAACAATTTTTTAAAAAATCTTTAAAGAGAGTAGGTATATATATGTCTATGTCAAAAATATTAAATCTAGAAACCTTAAAAATTACCAGTGTTTCTCTACAATATTAGGTAGATATGTCTTTTACATATAAACCTTCCTCTTGAATTATTCTATATATCAAAATTACTGCACACAGCGGGAAGCGATTGTGTTTTGTTAATTATTATCATGATATACTTATTACAATTTTTTATTATACTTATTATCTTATTTATATTATATTATACTTATTACTGTCGTGGCGCAGAGGCGCAACGTCTGCGTGTAATGCGACGGTTTCTGTGTTCGATCCCCAGTCAGAGAAGATGGATTTTTCTATTTCCATTTTCTTCGCTCTGGCAAACTAGGCAAAGCGCGGCGTTGAGTTCCGCCACTCAACACGCAATGCCTCGAAAAAGGCGGAAAGCGGTGACGAAGAAAGCAGGGACTAAGCAACGGAGTGTCCTAACACTAGGTTCCCACGGTCCCTGCAGTTCCCTCTGCCTACCCTGCCATGTGCGGGATAAAGCGTGAAGCTAAAAAAAAATTATACAAAATAGTTATAGTAATTAAGTACGTACAATATATGTTTTAAATTGGTGTTACAGTTAAATCAGAATATGTTATCGGAGCGAGTAAAATAAAAATAGTTTAATTCGTTTTGTTTTTGTGTTCATTTACAACTTGGGGAGAACTGGAAATCGAAGTGACAACCATAGCGTTTACAGTAAGGCTCTGTGCCGCAGTGTTTGATGATGTTTTCAACTACATATTTTAAACGGCTATATTTTGTATACCTACTCTTAATTAAATAGTAATTATTAGAAAATTAGTAATAGTATCCCATTCTGTTAGGAAAATATTTATTTATCGAATAGTAAGGTAATTGAGTTCAGAAGGCTTAGCCCACGCTGTGACTAAACGATCCCCGATGGTGGCTTTAATCACAGGTCAATGCAAGGCAGTGAGTTGCGACTCAATACTTTTTATATTGTATATAAAGATTGATTTCAAACTAATTATATTTTTTAATGTTGAAATTTTGATACAGATTAAAGATTGTAGAAAATAGCATCGTTATTTTCTTCTCTCTTCCAGAGTAAGATTTATACAAATACAAATATGTAAAAAAAATTAACAATAAAACTAAATGTAAGTCTATAAGGGTTATGTTATTATGGGTTAATAATCCCAATGCAAAAAAAAGGGAAAAATATAACAAAGCAAACTGATGTTATTTTTAGATGTTAATAAAGTAACAATTAAGATAAATATTTCTAATAAAAACAGAACATAAATAATTATTATTAGTTTTTATAAAACTAATGTTACATACAGTTACTTATTTTTATTTATAAATAAAATTTAAAGTTAAATCTACACGCTATATTACATTGCGTAGAAAACCGTATCAAAAGATAAGAAATCGTGCATGTCATCGGTGTCACTTAATGGAAGATCTTTAACAGCGATTAAAAGCTTGATAAAAAAAATAAATAGCCGTGTTGATTGACAGCCGTCCGCTAGTTGACAAGACGTCATTGTCACACTGACAACCGCGAACTGTACCTACATTCCAGTAGCTACTCTAATTTTTTCTTAAAACTATTTGTAGTGTTGATTTGTATCGATGCGTCTACTTGAGATATATCTTTGCTGTGGTATGGCTTTTGTTAAAATAATAGACTGTGCAGAAAAATATTATGTGATTAAATTATTTAGGGCTCAATCAATGTCAATTCGCCAATGTATAGTTAACAGTAAAAGAAAATTATTGAAGAAGATGATAAAGACGAATGAAATGATAAAAGCAATCATTTAACACCATTTACCTACCATTAGGTAAACGTAAAAGTATTACCTACGTAATAGAAAAATGTAGCGAAAGCCATAATATTTCGGAGATTTTTTGGTAATTGTTTGGTAATTACTTATTGGTAGCGTGAACTAATCAAAGGCGATTTTTACATTTTATTTTATTAATTTTTACGTAAGTTTTGAAAGTAAATTAAAGTTTCTTGATGCGAAATTTACAGTACGTTCTTACATCAATAATGCCAGTGACGTAATATACCTTATTACTTAGTTCAAATGCACTTTGAGGGAGTGAATGAGACGCTAAGCAAATAGTTTTTAATTGAATATTAAAATAAATGCATTAGAAATATGTATTATCTGTGAAACTTATATAATTAAAACTGATAAAATATTTTTATTTATAAGTAGGTAAAAGCTTATTTTGCTCTTGTAGAACTTAATCTAGAACAATCATTCTTTATTATACTAACTGTCTTTTGCCTTCCAATATTATCATTATTTAATATAAGTACTTTAAACTACTTTTTGCCATTGATTAATTGAGACCGACCGAAGAAGCGAGTATTTTAAACTGCTTTTAAAAATAGATCAGTAATTATTGTAAAGATAATTAGTCAAATCACCCAGAATTCAAATATACACATAATTATATATATTTTTAAAAACCAGAAGAACAAAACCAGGCTATATGTTGAATGTATTAATTATTAGTAAATGACATAAGCCTGTATATGACAGCACCGATTGACAATTTCGCTTATGTAAATATATTGTTTATTACTAACCCCATTTATTATCTGTATATATTGTAGATATCTGTGATTTTGTTATAGGTGAAGGATTTAAACTGGATCTCTTTTAAACATGCATACTCCAACTGTGTAATGATATCTCTTTTTTACCGTACATTCTCCTTTGTGTGTTCTCCATTCAACGTGACATTGGCGAAGTGAATTGTGCTCAACTGGCACGCTCGAAACGCCATTAGTAAAGAGAAGAAGAAGAAGAAGAAGACAATTTCGCTTTTGCAGTCTTTATCATGTAAGACTACCCTCTTTTTAAAAGACTAACTGTTTCTATATATATTTTAATTCTGATTTATGTAGATACAAACACGTATTAGGCATGTGTATATACTGTAATTCTTACATGTTAAATTTGTTTTAGGTGAAGGATTTTTTATTGGATCTCTTTTTTACATGCATTCTATTACTGTGTAAATCTTATTTTCTCTTATTACCGTAAATTCTCCTTCGTGTATGCTCCAAACAACGTGGCATTGGCGAAGTGAATTGTGCTCAATTGGCACGCTCGGAACGCCATTATCGTAGAACAGAACAGAACAGTACGTAAGGTAAAACACTGTAGGATTACTATTATAGAAAAAACACAAAAAACATAAGTCTTAGAAAAAAAAACAGATGATAAAATCTATGAAAGTCGACTTAATTTTTTACTATTGATAAGTTTAAAAATTAATGTAATATGAAAAAAAAATGATGTTGATTGGTGTGATGTCTTGCTGAGTAAATAAAGATTTCCCCTAATTTTTTACTTTTTAAACTTATCTATTCAGTATTTTTTTAAGTTGTATGCATTTTATTTTATTGTTCTGGAGTTACTATTAATAATAAACTAGATGCCCACTCACGTTATACACATAACTTATAACTTTTATATTTATGTATTTATTATCTGTATTCAATATTAACTAATATAATTGTAGGTATATTGTGTATATAAGTAAAAAAAAACATATAACAATTTAAACATAATAACATAATAATATAATTAAAATATAATAATATAAAGCAGGATTTGAACACCTCTTGGAAACCGCCTGAGAGACGTGAGTTCAAATTAGCTGTGTTCAAGATTTTTTAAATTTTATAATAAAATTTTTACAATTAAATGTTAATCTACAAAATTGTAGATTAACACTTTAAAAATCACAAAATATTACATGTATTTTAGTTTCGTTTCTTTATACACTGTAGATAGAGACAATTTATCGTCAAGATGTTCTAATCTACATGTTTTGCCTATTCGTATTCGAGACTGCGCTTGTCGAGTGCGCGTTGAATTACCCGAATGGAGAAATAAGAATAATTAACAAATAGTAACTGCAGCGAGGTTGAACCCACACTAATATTAACAGACGCTGGTCAACTGTTCTACAATGTCCAAACAAATCCTATGAAAATTTAAATCTTAATTTTTTTTCATAAAATCAAAACGTAAGAATATTTTGTACAGTGAAAACACTTACTTGCGTTTGCGATAAAAATATAGATTTCCTATATAAATATATATTAAGTTTGTAAAAACCAAATAATCTGTATAAATTAAACATTTTATTTACATAGATATATAAAATGTATATAAGGTATATAATATCTTAAATAATCACATTAGATACACATAAATATTTATTATATTATATAGTTATATATATTCAGACGTCTATCAACTTAATATACAACATACTAACAACAACGTAACAACGATCACTACTAAAGCCGTTTAAAACTTTCGTCAATTCATATGAAATGTAATTCGAAATTACAAAGCGGTTACAATTAACAGGTTGAATACATCCACAGGTATTTAAAGACCTATCCAAACACGTTAATGACGCAAATCGCTCGCAGCCGCAGCCCGAAAGCCATTAAGTTCAAAACTCAATAAACATCATTGTTTCAGCGCTTAACTACGAAAATAACCCGGCAGAGCCGCACGGGGCCGCTTTGGCCCGATCTTCAGCTCGCCGCGACCTCTAATATTCATAAGTCAATTTCCTGCCCCATTAATACGTAACGAAGTAGCGCAAATGGCCTTATCGCTTGTGCGCGATTACTTGCCCGCCGTTCTCTTACATAATTCAACGTATTAAACGAAATTGTTTAAACCTTATTGCTCCATTACGTTTCTCCACCCCCGGAACGCCTCGCTCGCCTCGCCCAATAGACGCGCGAGCTCGAGCCCCCCCTACTACGGCCGGGCCCCCTCTCGGTAAGTCCCCGCCTGCTTCGTTCCCGGTTTTAGAGTTTATAGAGTTCCGATGTTAGGTGCAGACGGTTGTTGTCACGCTGTTAGCGCTTGCGTCGACGGATTACAGTGCGATCGTTTACGGGTTAATTATATTTACTTGATATTATGCATCTTGCTATATAAGAATTACTTTGAGAAATATATTTTTTTGACATTAACGTTATTTCAATATTAAAACAGTCGCAGTGCAGTGTTGTGATCGAACAGTTGTAAGACAGTTAGTTAGTAAAAATTAATAATGAGAACAAAATAGACAGTTTAAATGTGATACACCTAAAGACGTTGCTATGACGATGCTTGCAATGGCGCGAGGTACAGAGAGACGAGAGGACGAGGCCGAGGCCGAGACGGAGGCGAAGGCTGAGGCGCACGAGGTGGACGTCGTCGGGGTCGAAGAGGCCGCTCCAGTGGACCTCACGAGGCGACTTGGGTTGACGAGGCCCCCGGATAGACCAGCTATAGCTTTTTCTGTAGAAAATATACTAGACCCTACTAAATTTACCGGACGTTCAGAGGTTCCTTTGAGATACGATGAAACTTACTGGAGACCGCATTACGATAGGGATGACAGTGACTCTGGTAAGTTGTAAAGAGAAATTTTTAGTTAAAATTACTAATATTTTAACTAAAATATAAAACTATTTTGTTTATTATAATATCAAAAGTCTAAAAGTAATTCATCAGAAAACTGGCATTTTTTTAAGTATTAAATTGAAAATCGTCTCCGATTGTGTTTGGATCGAAAAACATTTATTATCGTACAAATGTGATTTTTTTTATTTTCACCAATTTGTTAGTGTAAATAGCTACATTTAAATTTTTTAATATAGAGAAGCTTTATAATGCATGAAACTCTAATTTGACTTTTGATGTCAAACTTTTAGTCGCGGTTTCCGATCGGCTTTAGGTGTAGCTGACTGACCGCCGCAAATGTTTACCGTAGCCGTAGCCGACAATAAACCTATATATACATTTGTAAAATTTAATTTAATTTATTACTAAAAATATATAATTTCTATATTATTTCGTTATTCGTAAAGCGTGTTTGGAAATTAAATAACGCTATTTAATATCCCATTGAGGAATCCAAAGAAAAAGAAGCTCGATTTAGGCAATGTTTTAATATCAAGTTAGTCATTTTATAATTCGCTTTTAAAATTAGTTTATGACAGTAAATTTGATGTAATTATGAAATCTTTTAATTCATACTTATTTATGGCTTCTTAAAATCCTTTAAAAAATTCTTTCTTCTTAATTATGTTAAGACACACCGTTACTTAGTCCCTGCTTACTGCGTCCCCACTTTCCGCCGTTTTCGAGGCATTGCGTGTTGAGTGGCGGAACTCAACGCCGCGCTTTGCCTTAGTTGCCAGAGCGAAGAAAATGGAAATAGAGAAATCCATCTTCCTCGACTGAGGATCGAACCCAGAAACCGTCGCGTTAGCCGCGTTACAGGCAGACGTTGCGCCTCTGCGCCACGACGGTCCTAAATTTATTCTAATATTACCAATATAGAAAAAAATACAAGTATGAATGTATAAAAAAAATAACCGCTGAAAGAAAATCACTTCAAGGTCTCATAGCAATTTAATATAGGTATATTTATGAAACGTAAAACATTAACAACCAATTATTTTAATAATGGACGATAGTCGGAAAGGCAATTTGAATAAATTACTACTCCATTGTTACACCGATTGATAACGTGACAGCTTTTATATTTTTCCAAATAGATTTTAACTTCGCAAAATACAATTTAAACCTTATCCATTTGTAATAAAGGCGTAGAGCTAGTTTCCAAACAGTTTTCATTACCGTAGGCCGTCGTTTGAAGTCTTTATTAAGTACGTGATGAAAGTTAAACGATGTCGTGTATGCCGGAACATAGCTTTATTTTTAGCTTATTAGAAACCAATAAACGGTTCGTGAATTGAAACGTCAGATCCGTAATGTTTGTTATTGTAACAGAAATTGTTAATTTAAATTTTTGCAATAATATGACGTAAATTTAAATAATGCCGTTTTTTAGTAGTCTATTAATGTTATTTTAATTTTTATCCTATTTTATTGTACAGATTAAAAATATTTTCATTTCAAAAAATTTTAGTTTTTATTTATATCTAACGGTATTTTTTATCTGTTACTATTTTGTATGGAACTGTAGTATGTGATGTCAAGTTAATAATTAATTTTATTACAATTTTCTTGATATTCTACGTTTTCTTATTAAAAGAAAAGTTAAGTTGACAAAGGTGAACTTATTTCTGTAAGAAATTTAATGTCGCAGGGTAGCAGTAGCGAAGTACGATTTTTTTTATGAAGAAAAGCCGAACAAATCATGAAATGAATAAATATAAAAATGAGTATCATTTTAATCAGAGGACCGTCGTGGCGCAGAGGCGCAATGTCTATCTGTAACGCGACGGTTACTGGGTTCGATTCCCAGTCGGGGAAGATGGATTTTTCTATTTCCATTTTCTTCGCTCTGGCAACTAAGGCAAAGCGCGGCGTTTATTTTAAAATCAGCCAAAAAATTAGCGCATGTATTAGATGAAATAAATATAAATGATAGTAACAGAATTATAATTTAACTTAGTTTTAATTGTTATTTAATATTCATTAATTTGAATCTTATAAGATCATTTTGCCATTGCACGGTAAGGCAGAAGGAACCGACAAAAGTCAGACACTGTGAGCGATTTACGGTACAATTTTTTGATATTGCATATTGATATTGCCAACTTATAGTGACGCCACAGCTTTAGCAATTAAAACATTCGGTTCCCCGTAGTCAGAATCGAACCTTACAACCATCAATTTTTTGGTTTGAGGCTATTATACTATTGGGTCAAGACAATGTTTATTAAGTACTATAATTAAGCACTATTTATTGTTAAATATTTATAAAACGTCTAACATATTGTAGGCTTTCTCGTTCTCGTGGTTTCATTTTTCACTTTTATTTTTCATTTTTACTTGGGTAAGAATTGAGCTAGAGTGGAGTTTATAATAGTTGATTTCTGGGTTATGTTTTCTTGAAAATAAAACGTATAAAATTTGAACTGGGGTTTGAACTCGCGCCTCTTTCAAACCGTCCAAGCACTCTGACCACAAAGCCGTGCATTTGTTACCGCGACGCGACGAAATTGTTATGTCCTATGTTTTAGTTTTGTTAGCATCTCCATGTATGTAAGAAGAATTTTACAAATTTCCGCTAACCAAAGATCTATTATTTGGCAAGAGAGTAATCTTTTTTCTATTTTCTATATTTATTCCCACGTGTGGGAATCGAATTCATGAACTGTCGCGTTTACAGCCAGACGCTACGCCTCTGCGCCACAACGGATAATACTTTAAAAATCATAAGTTCAACTTTATAGAAATAAACATCATCTTATTATTCGCATTTCTTTTTATGTTTTTTTTTTCATTTATCTTTATGTACTTACTATATTGAATTTGCAGAACCTTCTTAACGGTTGGACTTTTATTAGGTATATACTATCTGATATGGTTACTATGAAATGTTGTACTTAAAGTAAGGTTTAATTTAAATTAAAAACATTGAAAACGACAATTTTCTGATTGTTTTTAGTAATTTTTTTAGCAGAGTTAAGACGCCTCGGGCCTTAATAGGTAATATAAATCGTATAGACACGATGTCATTCCTTGACTTTATATATTCTCTGTTCTTCTCATATCATCATTATAAAAGATATGGTATCAAAGCATTTTAATTGCGCACACTTAGAGAGGTGAGCTTTTAGTATCGTTTTAATGATCTCGAAAATGCAGATAGGTGAAAAATATAGCAGATGTTCGAACTTGAACAGTTCAATTGATAATTGATTGAACAAATTCCACACGTCAATAAGATTTGCTTGAAAGACATTTGCATTTTTTGTTAGTCTCAAAAATTCTGCCTAGTATAAAAAAAAAGATTTTTAACTATACTATCCCTAAAAAGTGTTAAGCTAATAAAACGAAGCGTATGTGCGTAGAGAACCCCCTAGTACCTACATTTATATTTTTATATATATCTTTGAACTAAGTATATAAAACTAAGTTCAGGGAACAATTCAACTCTGGCATCTTAAATTATTTTCAATTTAATTTAGCTCTACAATAATAATTGTATTAATATTTGTATTATTATGTAATGTGTATATATTGTCATGTACGAAACAATATTTTTAATATTCTGGAAATAAAATCTAGAAATTAGGTTGAAATGCAAAACCTATTTGATAATATAAAATCAATAGTATATTAATTTAATTTTCAGTTATAAAAACACCGTTTAAGACACATAAAACTTAATATGAACGAGATTTCTACAAATTCATTTAATATTACACGAAATAGATATTAAAATTATGAATCGTTTATTATTTCCTTTATGTATATATACTACAGCACTTTATTAAGACCACTTGCACCTTAAAAATATTATTTCAATTATGCCGATTTCTTACGAGATAACCGAGACATATATTAATTACATTTAATTGCTCCGAATTTCTTGTAGACTTACATACCGCAGTACTTACATAAAACTTTGCTTATTAACTAACGCTATAACGTGGTCATGTCTGTATAATACCTATGTTATTCGATTAAATAAAAAATATTTCATATATTGGGCAAAATTATTTAAGGTCTGAAATTAAAAAAACAAAAGATTTTATCATTTTTTCCATAGACAAGTAGAGAAGTAGCCAAAGGAAATACAGTATCAGGGCAAAGACATTTGTGGAATTGCATGTTTTGTGGACGGAATTCAACGCCGCATTTCGTGTTATCATTTATCAATAAAAATAATTAATTCCTCTGAGTAGGTACATATCGAACCTACAACAATCTAACATTGTTCCACTCCGCTGCGGTGCGGTGACCTCAATCATTTTTTATACTTTTATAATTAGATATATTGTATATAATCATGGCTCTCTGCTTTTCTTAAAATAGAGTAGATTCGATTTTGCTAAAAATTCAAAATATACTTTTTTTTTTATTTCCACACCACAAAACATTTACGTTACATAGTTAAAAAGGTACAAAATAGGTTCTTTTTTTTGTGGAGGGCTGATGCCTAAACTAGGTAAAACCTGTATTATAGGTCATCAGGCCTTCCCCCATATCATTTTTACATACCTTAGTTACTTATACCAATTTATTTTTATTTAATATGCTCTAAGATATAAATTAATGACAAAAGTGAACAACAAAAAAAAAAAAATAATAATAATAATAAGAAATTATAATAAGTGCCTGTGAGCCTATTTGTGTGTGTGTATATATATGTGTGTGTGTGTGTATGTGTGCGTGCGCGAGTGTGTGTGTGTGTGTGTTGGAGTGTGTGTATTAATTTTATATATTTTGCTTTGCCCTACGACTCAATGTCTTGGGATCGGTACAACTACTAGATTGGAGCAGCTACCACAAAACAGATCCAAACTAAGTGTGTTATTTTATTGGCGTTAGAATTGCAATTAGGTTATCCGAACTCATTTCTAGAAGTATGTTGATGACAGGTTTTTTTATTCTATTCCAAGGAAGTGTTTTTATATTTATGTTTAGTGTATTACTTATATAGGTATAGAGACGAGGAGCATTGAAGTCAAAGCTTCTCTGAGCAAACTTGCTTTTTACAGGACGAGTTGGATATCGAAATACTCGTTTATCCGTTGTAATTATATCGGGAGATATAGTACGGTGATATCTACAAATGCACCGAAGAGCATACAGTTTATGCACCGTTAGAACACCAGTTGTCCTGAAAACCAATTCAGTCGGATGTCGAATTGGTACTGCCATGATTACTTTAAGCACTGCTCGTTGTGCTCGTTCCAACAATGCTATATGTGTCTGTGCCGCACCTCCCCAAGCGGTGATACCATATGAAAGGATACTTTCACATAATGCTCTATATGTTTGGATAAGCAGCTTAAATCCTGCTACTATTTTTAGATTTCTGAATATATACATAAGCTTTCTTACTCTTCCCGCTAGTGTTATAATATGCGCAGACCAATTTAAATTTTGATCAATAATAACGCCTAGATATTTAATTGATTGAACTCTTTCCAATGTTGGACAATCGCATAATTCATTACTGTCACAATTTTGTCTGTTACACGGATACGAGTGCGTTGTAACTTTGAAAATAATTAGCATAGTTGATTTCTTACTTATACTAAAGCAGATATACTTGGTTTTGCTTGTATTTAGTGACAGTAGATTATCTTCTAACCAACATGTGACACTAATAAGACACAATTCGGCCTTGTCTCGAACATCTTCCCAAGATGAACCATAAATAACAAGGGCAGTGTCGTCTGCAAACATAATTAAATCCCCACAGTTTATTTTTAGTTTACATAACTCATTAATATAAACAAGAAAGAGTGTTGGTCCTAGCGAGCTGCCTTGGGGTATACCATATGAACATAGAGCACTACTACTGTATATTCCATTTACTCTTACCTTTTGACTCCTGCCACGAAGATAGTCAGCAAACCAATCGAGCGTTACACCTCTTACACCGGCATTTTCAAGGCGTGCTAGCCAAAATGTCACCAACATTGCTAAGCTTCTGGCTTAGTTGAAATTTTAATCATATTTTTATAATTGTTGTATACATGATGTACTAAAATAGGGGAATTTCCATTTTTTTTGTTATAATTAGGTATATAAAATTTGGTTTTTTTTTTATGATTTGGTTTTTTGTTAGTAGGTAATTAGTAACAAGCGCCCAATTAGTTTTTAACACCCCAATTAGGTATACAGGGTTCTTGTGCAATTAATCTTACGTTGTAATTGCAATATGTATAAGTACATACATAAATATAAAATGTGGCTACATATCGTATAATATGATATAGTTTTTATTCCTTCTCGATATGAATATTAATAAATCGAATGACTTTAGCGAAAATCAATTAATCAGTCGAATCGATATTTTGACTTTAATTATCATTGGGAATTTCGAATATTTTTTGTTAAAAAGCATATCGTTAATATAAATACAAAAAAATTGTTTTGTCAAAATGTATTTTGACGAGTACATAAATTTTATATAAATACTAAAAATATTTATATAAAAGATAATAGAAACTATGATTATTATCAGTGGAGATCCGAATTTCTTTTTAATAATCTATTTTCAATAATCACATAGACAAAAAATTATTTTATTCTGTCTATATTATATGAAACAGTAAGAATTGAATATTTTTAACGAATCTCTCCATATCTTCTGGAGATACTTTGTAAACATTGTTTGTTATAAGTATTGTTGCTTAAAGCTTAGACCATGACATGCCTAAGACGTACTACATACAAAAATTCGTATGAATATTTGACAAATCTATTCGAAATAATTGAATTTTGCGTTAAGGAAATTTGTTTAAACACCTGTTGCTTGCATATAGGTACATATGTAGGTTGCCGACGGCAATATAAGCACCTATGAAATTTGAAAGAAATTGTTATGTAAAACTAAGAACACTGTTATCTCATATAAAACACACAACTACGAAAAAAAAAGTCTTAAAATATTAATTCAGTTTAAAAATTAATTAATACAGCAATAATTAGTACTTTAAACATATACACTGCATACATTAATAAGATATAAGTTTTTAAGAAAAAAAAAATTACTCTATAACCGTGATATGTAAAAGATATTAAAAAACATGCAATTGTACATTTAAATTATTTCGAGATATAAAGAGGAAATTTATTTCGTCAAATATATGAAAATATATGTTAAATAACAAAAATATATTGCCACAGTGTTTGTGAGCACCTATGTATTAATATTAAAGCGTTGTCCGCCCGGAAGCTGCAAATCTGTCATCGAATAGCAGATGTTGCTTTTATTAAAATTTACTAAACGTTAAATAAAACGATTTTAGTTTGAGTAATATTATCATTTTCTAAATCTAGTGACCAGTCACTATGTGTTTCACTTTATCACCCTGAAAAAGGCGTTTTGTAGAGAGAATTGAGCAGTGAAATATAAAGCTAAACTTGTAATAACGAAGAAACTTTTAATTTTAAGTATTTTAAGAGTTTCATATACAGCTTTAATTAAAATAAATAATTATATTTGTATCTAGATATACTTTTGTAATTAAAATATGTTGTATTTAATTGAACTGATTGATAAAAAAGGCGAAAGTTTCAAGACATGTCCTTCCCGGAAACGGAAATCAATTTATTAATGCTAAACCATACTTCAAAGTAAACCGTAATGAGTACATTTATACATTAACACATTCTTCAATGTTGAATGCCGAAAATTTCTATATAATATTCATACGATATTTGCCAAAATCGATTTTACATATAGTCTTTCTTTATGACAATTATGTAGGTATGTCTAATAGGGAAGCAACGTTGAAATTCGTTTACGCTTCATACGAGTTATAGTTAGTTTTTACGTCAATATCCTATTAAAATATTATTACAAACTTATCGAACCAAAGATTTTTTTCCAAAATTGACATTTAACATCACTATATTTACAAGAAAATTAGTAAAAGAAACCTGGATGAAAATCTACTACCATCTCACTACAAATCCTCTGCAGTGGGAAAATTGTATAAAAAATTTAAAAAATATTTTTACAACAATTAAAATATTTCATTTCGATGTAAGGCTTAGGTAAATTATTGAGAAAAAGCGCTGAACATTGTCCATTCTAACGGAAGCTGCAAATCTGTCAACTGTTCCACTAAATGTTTGTGTTGATAATAATGTTAATAGTTTAAGACCTTTTATTCGTGTTGCGACAAAGACAAATGTTTATTTGTTATGTTTACTTTAAATACGTTTATATTTATAATATATAATTTATTTATATTTATTACGTTTTAAATACAAATATTTATTTATTTCATATATATGTACATATACATATATATTTATCTTACTTACTTATTATCCTAATTTATTGGAGACATTCTCTAGTTCAGTTGTTTTTGTCAGCTTTGCTGTACCATAGAAACAAACGCTGTAATATTAAAGTAAAAAAGTTCTTATATTATTTAAGAACTACATATATACCAGAATAAGTAGAGAAAACCTTGTCCTATTGAGACCACAAATTCTTTAAAATTTGATATGTTGTCAGTCTTCGACGCTGTTCTTTGTCATTCTAAATCGAAAAAAGGATTTGTTTTCAATAAACATATTCTTATGGTTACGCAATATTATAGTTTAAATAAATATATAATTTTTTAATATTATCTTGCTTTTGCGACTTTATGGCAAAATACACATACACTTTAAACATTTAATACATAAAACATGTCTTTTATATCGATTTCTAAACGGACGGTCAGCAAAATGTCCGCACTATTAAGTTCAAAATGGCGTTCATATTAAGATTTTAGATAAGTTAACAGATCGAGACGTTGTAGGTCCTTTTATATCACATGGTCATGGTACTTTGCTATTTACTTGATCTGGAAATAAAATATACGACATATTTATATATATATTTTTTAAGGAAAAAGGATTTTGACTTTTAAAACATGGTTAATTTTTGTACATACCATTTTTTAAATGGTTTTGTTAAATATTTTATTAAAAGTAGATACATATTATATTTTAATTTTATATTATTTTTAAATTAGTTTACATACAAAACCTCAAAGAATGCTATTAAAAAACCAGCCAGTAAAAAATAGACTCAAGTTTAAGTCTATACATCCTACATTACATCCCTTCACGTAGCAAAAGAGACGGCGCATTTCCGCCTATATGTTAGAGAGAGACAGATTCAACCCTTAACGTCCCTTTGCGCACCAATCCGTGAAATTAGAGTCGTCTAAACGAATCTAACGATTATTTTATTATCCCTTTTGCGCTAAGATTTGTTCCTTGCTCACTCAAATAAAAATAAAAGGTGAATAAGGCGTTTGGAGGGTCAAGCGGACATAAATTTTGCGTTCACGGCCGATGGTGGGATATTTCTCGGCCCTTTAGGCATAGGCGATTTTGCTGGACACGTCCTATAGAGAAGTTTGATTTATTTTACGGCTTCTTTCCTACCCCATTTGTGAAAGGCTTAATTTAAATTTCATGAGTTGGATCGTATAAATATATTTATATATAAGTACACAATTACACGTGCCTGTATTGCATGCTTGAAATATTATAAATATATATATATATATATATATATATATATATATATATATATATATATATATATATATATATATATATATATATATATATATATATATATATATATATATATATATATATATATATATATATATATATATATATATATATATATATATATATATATATATATATATATATATATATATATATATATATATATATATATATATATATATATATATATATATATATATATATATATATATATATATATATATATATATATATATATATATATATATATATATATATATATATATATATATTTGTTCTTATACATAATGTTGCCACACATAAAAATTTTGTGCAAAATTTTAATATCTGATATATGTTTTAAAGAATAGATATGAAAATAGATCACAAGACCTGATATGTATAAATATGATAAACATCTTCTCTTCATTGGGTTGAAATAACTAAGATATCTTTTAATTGATTTTCCTTTTATTTCTTTAGTAAAGAATTATTTAATAAGTAAAATGCCAACTATTGCGTTGATTAGAAAATGATTCTAATTATAACTTTATTTTCGATTATACCAATTTGTAATTTTAACATAATTACTCGTTGCCAATTAATTTTTACATAATCTGACATAGATAACTGTGCAAAATTCAACATTTACGCAAAATTAACGTTTAAATATTTTCATTTATTCAAATTGACAAGTCGTTTTAAACAGATCGTTTATATAAGCTTCGTGACCTACTTTAAGCCCATCGCCATTCACGGCGTCACGTCACGTTGTCATGTAATTTTGGCGGTAATTAAAAAGTTACAGTGCTGCCAACATTAAGCTCTCGTTTATGGGACTTTGTGTTTAAAACAGTGTTAATATTTGAGTAAATTAGTTAGCTTTATAATATTTAAACGATGTAGTTTCTTTTAACAAATTAACAGCTAGAAATGTGCTGTAAATATATCAAAAGATAATTGTTTATTGTATTATTATTTTTTTGTTTTCTTTTCAATTTATATAAAATTATGTGTTGGTATTTTAATGTACGTATCGAGAACAGTGCTACGTCAAACTGAAGTAAAATATTCTTATAAATTCTAAAAAAAAAATTTTACTTTGTAATCATAATTTTATGCTATATTAATTAGGTATTATTCTATATTAATTATTAAGAAAGTGATGCAGACAAAACTAAAGAATATGTTAAGCACAGGTGTAATTTAAAACATATTTAATTTTATATATATTTAATTATTATAAAATAGAGCTTTATATATACAAATGCTTGTCACGCCGTTGTCACGATATTTGGGCGCTAATTAAAAAGTCACAGCAGTGTTACCAACATTAAGCCCTCGTTTACCCGCGGCTTTATGTTATAAACACCATTCCATTTTAACTTAGCTAATTTAAGTAATTTTGTTTACAGTGATTTATAACAAGTAAATTTATAATGTTGTTTTATATCATTAATTAAGGCTTAGTAGGTTTGAATAAATTAGTATAATTCAAGTAACATCTTAACTAACTAATTAAGTTTAGAAATTTCTATACTTTTGTGATATTTTGTTGGCGAGTAGAATTTTCAACATAGTGATGTAAAACTTGTTAGAGTGACATGTCTTTCATTTATCCCGAGGACGGCAACGCTCCTATAATAAGGTAATATATACAACATAAAATGATATATTAATTTCTAAGGAAACTTATGAAATCTTTTATAAAAACGAGCGTTAAGCAAAATTCATTACAAATCTCCATATAACAGCGAACGTAAAGCCCGTAAAAGCGTTTTCACATATCAAATAAATTAACCCTAAAACTGCAATATCGTTTAACATAACTGCGAACAAGCCCTTCGGAATCACCCGACCAAGAATCCAGTCCAAATTACACGTCTCCATTTTCTTCATTTAACAAATTGATGATCCTTATTTATTTAGCTGATATCCAAAATTCCCTTTAAAATCTGGGGATTACAGTTGAGTTTTGTTTGCTTCGTTTTCAAAGGCGTAGCGCTCCTACGCCCTAAAGATAAGGTTGAAATTTTGGCTAATGGGAGCTGGTTAAAGGATTTTTAACCTTAGCATTATGTTTTAAAGTATAAAACAGTCTGTCGATATGCTTAGGGAGGTTTGCGGTTCAAGTTTGTAATTAATAAAGCCCTCTCGATTACAAGTGCCTTTCCTCACTGGGATACGAGTATAGCTGAAAATTGTGTTCAGAGTATTATCTGACTGATGTAGGATTCACTTTGTTAGATTTTAAGTTAATTGATAAGTTTTGATCGTTGTTTTGTGTTCTTTTTTATAACTTTTACTAATATCCCATATGTAAGTTTGAGTGAAGATAATATTAGGATATTATGTATGAAGGAACCAAACCGTAGTGTCAAATGGGTGTAGTTTCTTGAATATTTCATTGTCATTATTATTAAAGGACCGTCGTGGCGCAAAGGCGCAATGTCTGCCTGTGACGCGACGGTTTCTGGGTTCGATACCCAGTAGGGGAAGATGGATTTTTCTATTTTCATTTTCTTTGCTCTGGCAAACTAGGCAAAGCGCGGCGTTGAGTTCCGCCACTCAACACGCAATGCCTCAAAAAAGGCGGAAAGCGGGGACGGAGAAAGCGGGGACTAAGCAACGGAGTGTCTTAACAATAGGTTCCATGGTTCCTGCAGTTCCCTCTGCCTACCCTGCCACGTGCAGGATAAAGCGTGAAGGTAAAAAAAATATTATTAAAAAATATACTTATATGCTATATATAATTGACGATATTCATATAATATATCGATCGTGATACTGTGAATTTAATTTCCACTTTGGAAGGCTAAATTTTATACATATATATATAAGTAGGTATATTGAAATTTTGCCTATGATCTTTCAAACGTCTGTAATTATTAAGCATTACTATAATATACTTAAACATTTTATTTTTTTATTGATTCATCTATTTTTCCATGTGACTATATAGAGAAGGAAGCTGTTAAATACACTATATACTTTTTCCCGAAAGTCATTCGTCTTCCATATAAAAAAACCTTTACCTACACAAGTACATACATACACTTTCCATTAATTTTCACAAGCAAAATGACACTTGCAACTTATTTTAGAGTAAGCCGTAAAACATCGAACAAGTCACTAGTTTTTATATATATTATATAGATGAATTCCTCACTTAGTAAACTAGGATAAGGTTTAATAGCTGCTTTATGGCATAATAATCAATGGCCTTATGGTTTAATAGTAACGTGTCAGCTTTTTTTTAATACTGCCCTGCGAAGCGCTCAAAATACGTGAATAAAAAACTACATTGATTTTAGTTTATAAATCCATTGATTTCCACAGGTTGGGTAATATGGTGTACTTTATTTATGTAATGGCTCCCCGCCCCTGCAAATCCGACCAGTGTTTACACGGCCTACAAGCTGAAAGCTACCTATTTAGGGGAATTGATAGGTACTTTCGCCAAAAAATAACCTAAAACATCCCTTCTTTTCAATTTTATTCTTTGTTTAGGAAGTATTGTGTTTGGAGCAAAGCTTTTGCGATGTACCTGCAATACGAGTTTTATTTGTAATTATTAAAAGAATGTATTATAAGTAATTAACTATGTTCCGCATATTGCAGGGTATGAAGAGGAAAATTCTCTTAGGATTTAATTTCAAAATCCAAACAGATAAAATAAAAGCGCTAATAAATTACAGGTACACATATATTATGAAAAATGATATGACAAAATAACCTCTAAGGTCTGAGGGTAGACCTCATAGTCTTACTAGTCTAACTTTTAGTCTTCCACTAAATCCATTTACACACAGATACTATAACTGTTTATTTATTATATGCATAAATATATCCCTTACACTCTTTCTTTTTTGTCGTTCAATCTTAACGGAGTGGTCGTAGTTGAAAATTATGCATTTAAGTTATATGCAGCTGATGCACTCTCCACTTGTTGCGATGATTAGCGTCTCAGGTATTTTGGACAGTGGATTTTTGTTTTGTAGCTTTTAAAGAGAATGTTTAATGGTTATGGACCTTGTTCGCTTGTGCGCTATTCGCGCTTTGCCTAATTTGCCAGAGCGAAGAAAATGGAAATAGAAAAATCCATCTTTCCCGACTGGGTATCGAATCCAGAAACCGTCGCGTAACAGGCAGACGTTGCGCCTCTGCGCCACGACTGTCCTTTAAAATTTACATCAGACATTAAATAATAAAGTTACAAATAACAGTACAATCAAGTTTTTAAGTTATTTATTATAATAAGATTTTGGATTTTCATAATTTGTATTTATTTTAAATAAAACAATTTAAACGGATTATTCACGTATAATATCACATTTTAGAAATCTGTCGTTTCGAACATTTTCGAACACTTTGTAGTAGTCCGTGGTTACGGGTAGACTGAGGTGGCATTCAACTGTCATTTTATATAATAAAAATATCAAACTACCGCCAACGGTTTCTGAGTTGCCTCGCGTACTACCCTGGTTTCTTGCAGAAGGAACTGACTTGTATAAGCTTGAATATAAAGTATATATCTATAAAATAGCAGCAATTGAATGAAAAATAAAGAGATGAATTCATTAATAATAACAAAAAGACAGCAAAATTTAATCCGTAAGTAATATCAAAATACACAGCACAGGTATGCAGCTCAATTATAGACCAGTGTAGATTTAGTACCAAATGTTTGTCTTATTTGGTCGTTAGCTAATTGCTGCGTTCGTGGTTTAGATTCTATTGTCGCGTCGAGTGATTAACTTGAATGTAACCAACTCGATGGTAAACAACTAAAAAAAAAATAGAATTATTGAATAAAATCCAGTATTTAGTTAATTTAATTTCTATTAACTTACACGGACATAGGTTTTTCTGAAAGCAATTTATGTACGATAGATGACAAACACTTTTAATACTGTTAAGATTTTATGAAATTACTCTAACTTCGTGAGGCTCAATCGAGCTCGTTGGTGACGCTCGAGGATCAGCTCGATGGATCTTTCTTTAATCCTCACGCGAATTTATAATTAATAATTCATCTCTATCTGTGTGTGTGGGTGTGAAATTTTGGCATTAGACTCTTTAGGACTAAAGAACTATAAAACTACAAAAACATTGTTAAATTCAGCATCCTTGCATAACGAATCAAAAATTATTAATTTACATATATTTTATTATTTTTATCTAAGTATAATTTATGTTTGAAGATAGTCGTGGTGCAGAGGCGTAAGCACTCGGGGAAGATGGATTTTTCTATTTCCATTTTCTTCGCTCTGGCAACTAGGTAAACGCCGCGCGCGTTGAGTTCCGCCACTCAACACGCCTCGAAAAAGGCAGATAGCGGGGACGGAGAAAGCAGGGACTAAGCAACTGAGTGTCTTAACATACGGTTCATAAGGTCCCTGCAGTTCCCTCTGCCTACACTGCAATATGCGGGATAAAGCGTGAAGCTATAAAAAAAAGTATTTTTTCTTATAAGATGCCTTCCTCAATCTGAATTATTTCTGTAACATGGCAAAATGGTTAATTTTATTCGCCTCTGGGATTCCTTTTTTTTTTATTTTTCTTAGCTACATGCTTTGCTATGTATTTAGTAGGGTAAGCAAAATGGTCTTAGTGTAATAACATTTAGTGAGACACTACTAAACACGGCGCCCTAGCTGCCTAAATAACCTACCTACCTAATGATTAAAAAAATCCAATAAAATAAAATCGTATTCATTTAAAAGTTTCTACTTCAAGAAACATTTTTTAAACAAGCATTTGTTTTTTATATTTAAATTTTAACAGAAATAAAAAAAAAAATGAAAAACACAAATTCAAAACCTTTAAGTTGTATATTATATAAGTATCTGTACCTATTATAATAAATTTTGTTGTGACAGTTGTGTACATAAAGTATTTAACTAATATCTCTCTGAAAACACAACACATTATTATATGGCAGAAAACAAACAATTCATATTTTATACGAAATAATCTCCCATTTCCGCTGTAGCTATGTCCTTAAAAGATTTAATTTAGCTACTGGTCGTCGTACAGTAATATATCTGTCGTCGAAACATCTGCTCGTAATTTTATCGCGCTAATTCGTGCCGCACTATATGGACAACCTGCCTTAGAAATAAGATCTTAAAATTATGGACGCCGCAATCTAAATTCGACTTAAATATATAATAATAAGGTGTAAATTCAATTATTTCACTAAAAGACTTAGGCCCGCCAACCATGAGACGATCGTTACGCAAAGTGTCAGAAAGTATGTTTTCATTTGTGAGTAATAAAGCCCAGAATTATTGTATGATGTGTTTTTGAAAGCGTACCTTGTTTTTCATTTTATATTAATTCGTAAGTAGAATAGGTTTAGATAAATAATTTGTTTATCGCCATAATAGTTAGTATTTGAGAGAAGACAAGTTAACTGAGGGTTGTGGATACAAATTCCGATATATATTCCACATTTATAATACTGATAAGTAAAGGTTAGGTTCTTGGTTAGTTAATTACGACATATGACTGTTGTTTAATGTAACTTAATTGACTGTTTTAAGCTTAATAATTAAATTTTTTATGTAATCTATTTATGTGTTCTAGGAAATTTATATATATCGATAATAAAATTAACTATTTAAAAAACATCGAACTCGTATATATGGATGACTAAATGTGCTAGTTATCCATATATAACTGACACAACAGGGCAATTAAGTGTAATATTTTAAGTACGCAATAATAAATATTTAAAATTAAAACGCAATTAACCGTGAACCATATTCAATTTTATTTAAATATTTAATATGTAATATGTTTAATTATGACAAGCTCAGTGAAAGTTACTGTCCGCCATCAGACGCTTTGATTTTGATACGACTTTTATTAATTCCCGTTTTAACGCCATTTCGCGCTTATAGCCCATAACCACGTCACACCTAAATACTGCGACAATTCTGATAATATTTATACATCCTGTCGACCATTAGAGATCGCATTTTACTAATTTCCCTAAGCACAAAATGACAAAACACTCGTAAATTATATGTTAATGTTTCCGGACAGGCCAATGTTGCCGCTTCAAAAATTAATAGCGGTTTTAAAACTATTTCGCACTGGCAACACTAACGATTGAGACGGAAACGGATGCGGCCATTATATCATCTTAATATAAGAAAAATAAAATTATTTTCGTAATAAAATGTTTAGTTTATAAGATTTTTATTTGCGTTCGACGTTTGGGTGTTTTAAATCGTTGTTTTAATTTTGGCATGACGTATTTTGTTATATTTTATATTTATTATATTATTAATGTAAAAACATTTGGCAGCTAAAAGTTTTGAATACTTATGTCGCATTTATTGCCATTGTATATAAAATTTAATTAATAACACCTAGTCGTTATACGTGTAGGTAATTTAAATTTTAGTTGTTGAAAATCTATTAGTGTATCGGTCAGTAACTTACACATACAGGCACAAACGTAGGCGAAAAATCCCTCTGCTGACCTTCTGGAATATATAAATATAATCCAATTATAACTAAAAGCTAGGTATCTACCTACATGTAATACCAAAAAATTCAATTTACAATATAAAACTCATTATTTATTAACGTTGATATAAGTTTCTTTGATTGGACCGGTGCAATGATAGCGTCATCATTCAAGGTCCATTGATGGCAACTAGGCATATAAAATGTACGAAAGCAATTATTAAAAAAAGTGCAAAATTAAGTAAAAAGCTTAATAGTCTCTGTAAGCGCAGATAAATTTGCTATTCAGATCTAACACAAACATTAAACATTAATTAAAACCATGTCACTTACATGAGTTTGTTGATGGCTCGGTTATTATATAACGGTCACCACTAACACAAGTACACACCTCACTACTTACCACGCATCGTTAGCGCACAGAGGTTTTGTGGGGAGGCAAGATGACCGGTACTGTTGCCTAGCAACGTATCAAGCTTCCTGTGACATGTATAGTTTTTGAAAAAATTAGGTGGTCCAATCAAAGAGCCGGTCCAATGATCGCAACCTTCACCTATATATATTTAATTAATCTTAAATAAAACTTAAATAATTAAATTCCTTAATCAACGTCTTATTGCAATATCCAAACGAAACCTATATATTATTTCAAAAAATAATAAAAATATCTCTTTTGTTACAGTAAAAGATCACTTACAAAACTCAGACATCGAAGCCGACGATGTTGAGACAGACGACCAAACGTCCAACATGGATGATGACATCCTAACACAATCAGATTTAGACGAAAACGGCGATCCGAAGAGCCCGACTAGTTCTAGTTCAAAGAAATGTAAGAATGGATCCTCACGAGATTCGAAGGGGGGAACTAAGCCGAGAAGGGCGAGGACAGCGTTTACGTATGAGCAATTGGTGTCTTTGGAGAATAAATTTAAGACGACAAGGTATTTGTCGGTTTGCGAGCGACTTAATCTAGCTTTGAGCCTAAGCTTAACGGAAACGCAGGTAAATGTCAGATGTTTCTTATATTATAATTTATATATTTTACTGCTCTTTCGCTCTTTAATATACTATGTTAATATTATCTTTTGTTTTTTTACGTGTTGTTTTAAACACGTAATTCGGTATATAAATAAATTCATAAAAAAGTTGATTTTAAAGAAAATTATTTCGTCATTCCACTATTACTTTTATGTTTTATTTTCTAATTTCACTTAAAATTGAATTTTTGTAACAAAAAACTCCGACCAGCAATAATTACAAACCGATATATTCAGTTGCAAATCAAATTCCTTTACAGAAAATACACATACCTCACTTTTTACTATCAAAAATATTATAGCTATACAAAATATATTACTTATCATCAAATAATAGGTTTTTTTTTGTTTTTGTCTTCACGCTTTATACTGCATATGACAAGGTAGGCAGAGTTGATTAGTCTTTGCCTTTGTCGAGGCATTGTGTGTTGAGTGGCGGAACTTAAAGCTGCGCTTTGCCTAGTTTCTAGAGCGAAGAACCATGTTCTAGATGAAATGGAAAAATCCGTCTTCCCCTCTTGGGAATCGAACCCACAAACCGTCGTGTATACAGGTAGACGCTTCGCCTCTGCGCCACTACGGTCTTCAATAATAGTTATTTTACATAATAGTTATTCAAGTTTTTGTTCTCAGGTTAAAATTTGGTTCCAAAATCGTCGCACAAAATGGAAAAAGCAGAACCCTGGCATGGACGTAAACAGTCCAACGGTGCCACCACCTCCAGGAGGCGCCTTCTCCTCAGGACCATATCCTGGGGGCCTATTATATCCTCACGGAGTACCTTATCCTTTCACAGGCCCTGGACCTTACGCTCCATATTTCCATCATTTGGCTGCAAATCATCATCACGCCTCCATTGGACACTCTCACACGTGATTGTGGCAACGACCGGGGTCCCAAGATCCGAGGGTCGATAAGGAAAACGATAACGGACTGTCGAATTAGTGTTGGCATTTCTAATATAGTGCTGTGTTTAAGGTTATTATATAGTGTTTTGTTTATGTTAAACTGCCATATACGAAATATGTATTGAAGTTAATTAATAAATATTTTTTTGTATTTTTTTTCATATTGTAACCTTTATTTTAAATGCTAAGAACGCTTATCTCTCAGCCAAATAGGGATGTTATCTATGTAAAATATATTATATAACATTTGTAAGACGTCAATAAATAGAAACGCTTTATATATTATCTTCTTTTTTATAAAAATTGCATATTAAGAAGTTTTTATATCACGAAAAAACCGTAATTACCTTCAAAGTTATTTGTAAATGAAAGTAACTTTCAATTATTCGTTAATTACTTCCAACAACTTATAGATTAGAATTATTAATTAATTTTAATTGCAAAAATATGGAAGCTCAATTAATTTTAACGACACGAACCATTACAACTGTCGGACACAGCGACATATTTACATCGAAGTATAAATAATTGAAATTTGACGTAACTGTACTTCGCAGTGACGTAGGAAAATGTTATAAAAATGTTCTTTTTTTAAAATATGCTTAAATGCTACAGATTAAAATTCCGCCATTAAAAATTTTAGGTTACTTATAATTTAGTCAAAAAACGAACTTGTAGAAAGGTCAGACTATAGTTTAAAAAAAATATATATACTTAAAAGCTTTTATTTTCAATTTGAAATAAAATAAAATGACTACTAGGTGTTCATTTTATGTGAAGCGAATATGATTTATTTTTAACCAAATAGTATGCGTTTAAAGCCAGTTTGAGAATGTAATAAAAAACAGATTAATCCATTCTAAATCATCATAATGCCATAAAAATGGACAACGGAACACGAAGTGTGCGATAATGTAATTAACAGATAATAATATGATTAACAAATGTCATCAATTAGTGATCACAAATCAGGTTTTAATTTTCAATTAATATGATCTTTAAGACATATTACGTTAATATAATATGTTGCCAATATTGTAATATTTGACATGGATTTAATTGTTTATCTGTTTTTATTTATTTAATATTTTTTTCAATTCCGTCATTTCGATTGACACATCCCCGCCAATATAACCAATTTACGTTTGCCAAATTTCCAAGGAAATTCTTTAATATCAATATTTTTTGTTGCCATATGAAAATAAGGATAAATATGTAGTTATATCCTACATATATATATGTATAATAATATTCTTAATTTCAGTTAAAAACCTAACTATTGTATATATAAGTATCATTTTAAATTACTTCAGCTATGCTAAAATATGTTACACACTGTAGATTATTTATTTGTTCAATAATTTCTAGCAATAATATTTATTTAAATATCACTTCTATTGATACTAATACCTTCATGATATTTTTTATTATTTGATTGAATTGTAAATTTGAATTGATAAAAAATCTACAGTGTGCGTATGTTACACTTAACTTGTATTATATGTAATTAATGAATAGTGCAATTTCCTATGTTTAAAATTATTTAAGATTGAATTATGAATCGATTGTGATACATGTATGATATATGATACGATATAAAGCTTCGTAAGCAGCCACACTTTTCTGAGAGCTCTCTATATGTGTCCTATGTCATTTATAACATTTTTTTTATGTCTTCACGCTTTATCCCGCACATAGCAGGGTAGGCAGAGGGAACTGCAGGAACCACAGGAACTTAGTGTTAAAACTCTCCGTTCCTTAATCCCTGCTTTCTGCCCTTTCCCAGGCATTCCGTGTTGAGTGGCGGAATTCAACGCCACGATTTTCCTAGTTTCCAGAGCGAAGAAAATGGAAATAGAAAAATACATTTTTCCTGAGTGGGAATCGAACCCACAAAACGTCGTGTTTACAAGTAGACGTAACGCCTCTGCGCCACGACGGTCCTCAATATTTATAACATATACTTCTAAATACATACTTTATGATTTGTTCAAAACAAAATATAAATATAAAGAAAGGGATAAAATTATGAAAGTAACAAGACTTGAAATCGCACCTCTTAGAAATTGATCAATTGGTCCATTTTCAAGAGGCGTGGATTTCCAAGTGGTCAATATGTCAGCTCTTCTAAGATCTTATTTTTTTCTTTGTATTGTATATCTAGAGAACAAAACTTTACTTTAAAATGTACTTAATCTATAAATTTAGCATTTACTCTCCATTTTTTATTACTTTATTTAAAACTAATGCTAAATGCTCTGCAATCAGCTCGTAAAGATGTGGCTACTGTCAAAATATATTATAACACTATAGGATAAGGATGTATATTTGCTTCATCACGCAAGGCTTAATTTTTTTATCGATTTAGATTAAAATAATATTACTTTGAGAACGTTTCTTCTTAATTCTCAATTTTATTTATTAAATTTGATATGTTGTCTACAAAATTTAAAGTGGGAAAACATTTTTGTATTAAAAATAATAAAATCACAGTATTTTGTATGGTGTTAATTGATTTGATTTAATTAAAAAAAACGATCAGTATTGCATCGCATGTTCAAATATTTCAATTTATATCTAAAATCTCTTTTTTTTATAAAATAGGCGAAGAGAATATGTCACTTCGCTCTCCTTTTAAAAGCACACAAACGTTAAATACCTATCTTTATTTATAATATAATGACAATGTAACATAATGCTTGTGTATTTGCTGAAAAAAATGCTCAACGCTGTAAATATTAGCCAGTAAAGTCTACTTTATAAACTCGATGTTGATTATAAATAGTTTCCAGTTATATATTGTTTTATTTTTACACCTTACTGTATTTAAATGATTTTTGGGGTAAATGTAGAAACATGAAGTCAATTTTATTAGATAAAGTTTCAAATATTATAAAAGTTTATAGCTTGAACAAGTCTTTAACTGTTAGATACTTGTATCTGATACATAAATATGAAACTGCTTATCTGCCAGACAAGAAAGATAGATTTCCTATCTGGGACTTTATCAGAAAGAAGTGAAACCGGCCCTTAAATTCTCATAATTTATTGACAGATTTTTCTAGAATATCTTAGGTGTAGATGGATTGATGATGGATAGATAATTAGTAACATTTGACAATTTAACAAAACACATTCTTTAATATGCCTGCTTCTTTCCATTTAACAGACATTCATAGAAAAGGTATCGTAAGTTACCGTCCTTCATTTTATACATTAAAATATAAGTGACTAGATTTATGAAGAAGTTAATGAAGGTGGGCTAAGGAGGTATGCAGGAACCCCAGCGTTTAGTGCTCCGTTCTTTGTGACTACCCCGCTAGGAATAAAGCGTGACGTTATGTGTATGTATGTAAGCTTTGTCCCAAGTTAAGATTTTGCAATCAAGGAGTTTACAGTTTAAATCTTACTATATACGATAATAAAAAGGTATTTATTTATAATATTCGTGGATATAATTCTTGTGTTTTCCATTTCTTTCAATAAATTCAAAAATAACACGAATAATTTATTAATCTATTAATTTATTGACATCAACATTCCAAATGACTTCCTGAAATTTTATAACTGTTTAATGTTATTGTGGATACATCCTTTATCTAAGAAGTTAGAGATCATGGTGTACAAAACTTCCGTTTTCCATTAAATTTATAACGTTTTTTGTTGAAGAATTCAACACAGCGATTTGTCTCAATTGAATCGAGAAAGTCATTAATTTCTTCGCGTGGATTTAAGCCTACAAATATTGTATTTACAGTCACATGGTGTCCCACTGCGCCCATGGCCCTGATATTTTAATACTCTCAATCATAATTATTTTTAGTATCTATTTCTTATAAATAGTACAAAAAAGTCTATTTAAATATAGGTACAGTTAGCACACCTGACTCATTATCTCGTCGGATCATTTATAAAGGAATGTAATTCTGATAATAAGCCATTTAAAATCGTTACACAGATAAGGAAATTATGAGATATTTTTTATTTCTATTACTTGTACTTCACGTACACATTATGAATAAATTATTTTTAGTCTGTGGAGTCCTTGAGCTTTCGATACTTTGAAAGTTGCTATATCTATAATCGATATGCACACGAAATTAAAAATTAAGATTAAGAATTAATTTAATAGCGTATAAATAAACTGCATATCTAAACCAGAGATTTCTTATCATTACAAATTCGGCATTTTGTGACACGGACATTGCGGACAAAATACAAAGTCATGTACGCTATAATTATGTACAAATATTATTTTAGGAAGCATTTTCGACCTATAATTTTACTTTTCGTACCTATTTGAAGGTCTCGAAAAGGCAGATTGGTAGAAAATATAGCCGATGTTCAAACTTGAAATTAAGTAATTAATAATTGTTAATCAATTTCTACTTCAAAACATTCTAATTCTTAAAAAGTGTTAAGATAATAAAAGGAAGCGCATGTGCGCAAGTAACCCATTAGTGTTATTTTTTTAAATATGTTACCAAAAAGCCACTGTTTTGAATTTGAACTTTAAACGAGTTCAACTAGACGTCTTCCTCTTATTAAGCGAACATTGCTTTAAAACTCAAAAACAAATTGAATATCATACAAAAAAAATATATCAATAAACATTAATAGCTTACAAAAATCTTAAAATCTTTTAGATATCAAATAACTAAAACATAATTAGTATAACCGCATCCCAACTTTGATTGACGCCACCCAAAATACATGAGAATTAACCTAAAAATGTGTTGACCGGATTTTTTCTGAAACTTTCAAGGGAAAATCGGCCCCTTTGACGGCGTGTCACGTCATCAGTCATTTTTAATTGTCTGTCAGACCGCCATACTAAAGATACGCGCCAATGCGTATATATTTAGTTTATTGCGATATAAACGTAGCAATTTCTGGCTGTTGCTCGTCAGATGGCAAAGAAATAATAATATAGTGGATTTGGAAACTGTATCAATTAATTTCTATCATTTAAATATTTCCGGTGAGGAAGTTAACGGGTTAGTCTTTGCTTTATTTTTTTTTAATAATTGACAAATATATCTTGTGACTTGTGCCAAAAAATAATAATTTATTTTATTAAGATATATTTAGTCTATATTAGCAGTTAATTAAATATATTTTTGTAATAATTAACATGAAATCTAAATTTTAATCTACAGTAAAAGTATTTTTGTTTTGTTATGTAAATTGTAATACAAATTATATATCGAATTTTTTGTTAGTATTTATTAATTTAATAGTAATTACGAAACCAGAGGTCGCGGGTTCGGTTGCTCAATGATTGTGACTCGAGTGCTAATTTGTCAAGATTATTAGACTTTCTTTACATATGGAAATATAATTTGATTTAGATTAAACGAAGTCAATTGACTATATTTGCTACTAGAGCACTATGAACAACTATATACATATAACGATACAGTCGGATTAACAGGCAAACGCCGCGCCGCTGGGCCACGACAGTCCGACGGTTTGTCGGTTGTGAGTTCAATTCCCACACGAGGAAATGATTTTTTTTCATTTCCATCTTTTTCGCTCTCATGAAATAGGCAAAGCGCGGTGTTGAGTTTCACCACTTAACATGCAATGCTTCTAAAAGATGGAAAGCAGGAACGGAGTGTCTTAACACTATGTTCCCACGGTGCTGTAAGCAAGATAAAGCGTGAAGTAAAAATAAAACGATACAGTCACAGTCCCATACTGGTTGAAATCATGATGTTTATATAGTATCAGTAGTTTACACTTTTATACAAGTGGACTTCAAAGAGGACTATCAGCGACGACATATAAATACGCCTTTTGAACAAAATCCCGGTCCTAATGTCTTAATTTCGATCCACCAAGACGCTTTACGTTTATTTCACAATAAACTATAATATATGAGTTTTCTTCAGACATTTTCGACAACTAACAAGTGGCAATTAAAAGTGACAAATGGTATGATATACACTCGTCGTAGCGTTCCGTTCCGCGGTATCACTTTGACGTTCGGAGTGTTTCTTGTGATCTTTCTACGATTTAGTTCTAAACACGACTGGCTGGCTATATCTTTATAAAAATATCTAAAGTATAAATTATCTGTGGTTGCTATTTTGGCGCCATATAAAAATATAACTAAATTGAAAATGATGTTTTATTTTTTAAAATCTAAAATTAACAATTTATTTATAATTATTGTTAAAATTTATATTGACAAATGATACAATTTTCATATAATTTTATGTTAACTATAAAGAAATACCAAGCTTTCATTTGGAGTTTTTTATCAACAAGTTTTGAAACATACGTATATAAGTTTTGAGCCATCTAATAATATTAAATTAAAATAAAATAGCACTACATTTCAACAGTCTTTGAATTATGATGTATAACCATTGAAAAAGATAAAAGCAAATATGCTAGATGTTGTGGCGCGTAACGCCGGCTGTAAGGGAATACGTCTTGTCGTCTTGTACATTAAAAAGCGATAAACATCCTTGCGAAATGCTAAAAGCCTAATAAATTTATCTAAAAAGTATCGTAGCGGTAACCGAATGTCAACATGTTATTAAAACAAAATTTATTTCAATAATGAAGTCATTTATTTTTAACTTTTTGTTTTTATTTTGTTAAAAAGGTTTTAAAATAAAAAAAATATTTTTTACAATAATATTGGTATAATAACTTTTGACAAGTTTCCTGCGCTAAAAACTTACCCAATTATTAAATTGAAAATTTTAATTTGGAAACAATTATAAGAATTCAGTAATTTTAGTTTAGTGTTGTACCTAGATTTTTTACCATTTGTATTTTGTTTGTTACCTATACATTATAATATATGACATGGCATCGCCTCGTAGCGGTACAGCGTGTGTTTGAAATGCAACAGCTATAGATTCAAATCTCGGGTACACCAACATAATCTCATAACTCTGATAAAACAACACAATTCAGTCTACAATTCGGTTGGGAAGCAGAGAGCGGAGAGGCTAGATGTTAGATTCTCTGTACTCTCCTACGCGAGAAACGGCATGAGGAAATATGTATACTTATTAAAAATTTTGCTCGTAATTTTAGCTTCAATTACGCGAGCGTCACTAAACACGATCAAAGTAGTTATGGAGCAATTTACATATAATTAAGCATTAACCGTTGCTTTAGTTACGCATGCATACATTTTACATGTTACTTAAGGTGGAGTTTCGCTATTGCGGCAAAATATTGTGTTATTTAGGTACAATTTTAACCAATATCAAAAGTTATTAGAGAGTTCGTTTGTGTGCGACGAGTATAAGGCGCCTGTAACACCTATGGTGAAAAAAAAATTGAAATTGGTTAAAATATATATGTCGACGCTAGGCCAGGGTTTCTTTGTTTTGAGTCTTATTTTCGTAATAAAATAACAGATTAATATCAATTGGTTTATTCTCGTACGATGAATAGTAAGAGATCGATTATACGTAATTATTTACGTAATACTTATTTATTTAATTAACAGCTGACATTTCCGTTTAATATTCGAAAATAATCATAAAGACCTTTATATTTCAAATAGTTTTTATTGATTTGAATAATTAAACATTACTTTCATTATTACATACTTTTAAGATAGTAAAATCATAAATTGAATATCGATTTGCGCCCTAAACGCTTGCGCATTATGTACTATCTGTGGATTTCATTTTCGATATATTTCTAAAGAAGTCCTTATTTACATAATCTTTAATATAATTTTGTCAATTTCTTGAAATGAATAAAACAGTACTAAAACAGGAGTAATTTTGTTTTATTCAAATATTAAAACAGTAATAGAGAATCACAAAACGAAATCACACTGTATAATAATAGGCAAGCAGACAGATGAAGAAAATCTGGCAATGTTTCTGTGTCTTTCTATCACTATGTGTGTGACAAGGACAGGTAGATCGTACTTCGAGTCGCTTCAAGTGAGCGTTTGGTAATGTGCGGTTAGAAATGTAAAGGCTAGTTCATAAGGAAAAAGTATTAATTAAAATGCCTAAAGAAAACATACTCGTATAAAAATTTGAACGCAGCGGAATTTGAACCCGCCCCTCTTGCAAACCGTCAAAGTTCTCTGGTCACTAAGCCATGCGTTCTTCATCACGCCGTGCTCATTCTTATATGCTTTATGCAACTTATTTCCTTGTTAGCATCTCTGTACCGGAAATTCCAAATTTCCACTACCCATTGTTACAATTATTACAATGAACAATCGATTGGCGAGAGAGAATGCTATTTTATTATATATTTTTATAATTTTTAAGTATAAACCATATAAGAATTTAAGGTGAAAATCCCTACAACAGCAATAATTATCACCAAAACAAATTAGCGTGCGATCAAATCTATTGGTAGAGCGGCTTTTTTCCGCAACTGGAACGTCGAGCACCTATTTTGTATATATAATAATATATTTTTTATATAACATTCTCCATTTAGTTCAGTATAACAAAATAAAAATATAAAGAATAACGTAGATCCTACGCAATGCGCCCTTTGCTTTACCTCCAGTCAGAGTTGAACTAAACCAACAGTATTTTAGCTTAAGTTTTCATAGGAGCTGCCGAATTGGTGTTCTTGCATGCACTATCTACCGTTTTGTTGTTATGTACGTTATTCTACGTTATGTAGGTACGATGTGTATACGCGACATAGCTTTAATTACTTACTTGCATTAGATTTACTTATTTAAACTAGATTTAGTGTACAGATTTGCTTACTTTTTAATTTTATAGTGACTTTTCTGAACATTTTTTAAATTACGTGGTCTTATATTTTAGTTATAGTCATATTATATCCTGTATATGCAGGTAGTCAGAGGGAAGCTGTGTTTTTTGGAAGTGTTAAGACACTCTGCTTTTTGCCTTTTGAGATATTTTACGGTAAAAATTTAAACGGAAAACGAGTTTGTTTTTACCAGGGTGAAAAATATTGGAATTAATTGATTCTACCCGAAATTGGGTCAAACCCAAATCTGTCACGTCCATGATTAGCTGTGCTACTATTATGTGATGGTGTTAGAGCTGTAATGATATATTTAACAAATGTTACTTTTAAACCTTATGAGAAAATTTTCAGGGAGGTTTTAAGCTGAAAAAAATGTTTCCAAATTTTTAAATGATTTTTTCACTAATCACTTATTAGCAATATTTTTTTTTATTTTATTAAAGTACCCAAAAGTGTTATTCTTTATAGTAGGTTCAATATGTATTTATCTACTTCATATGTATAGAAAAGGTGATTTTTTTTAGGTTATTGCAAGTACGAACTTGGTACGAAAAATATAAACAGCTTTCTATTACCAGCAGATGCGACACCGCGACTGCGACTAATATCCGCGATTTCCTTTAAATTACAGTATTTCATTTATTTACCTTCTCTTCTGTAATGGAAAATATATTTAATGATTCATATATAAATTATTTGTCTGTAATTACGACGGTTTGTGGGTTCGATTCCCATTAGGAAAGAATGGATTATGTTATTTATTGTCTTCGCCACTCAACACTCAATGCTTCGAAAGGAGGCGGAAAGCAGAGAATAGAGGGTCTTAACACTAGTTTTCCATGGCTATATTGCAAAAGAAAATACAGCAAAATGTAAATGCATCATAGTATGTAGTAGTAAAAGTCTTATCTGAATATTCAACATACGTATACCTCTGTATTAGGTTTCCACTACCTCCTACCCAGCTATACTCGGTGGGTAGGTTTATTGCGTGAAAACTTTAGCTCTATAATTTTTTTTTACAGCTTCACGCTTTGTCCCGCATATTGCAGGGTAGGCAGATTGAACTGCAGGAACCATATTAACCTAGGGTTAAGACACTCCGTTGCTTAATCTCTGCTTTCTCCATCCCCGCTTTCCGCCTTATTCGAGGCATTGCGTGTTGAGTGGCGGAACTCAACGCCGCACTCTATAAATAATATTCTAATTACATTAAACCGACATTAAAGTATTTCTTATTCAAGGAAAAATTTTACAAGTCATAATGTGTAACATGCTGTCATCAAATATGCACTATGCTCTACAGCGGAGAGGTTACGACGGCCATCTTGGGGACAATATCGGGCACTAGTTTTAAACTATGTCAAGCCTTAAATTAAGTTTAACACATTTTTAAGTTGGATTTGTTAAAAGTTATTTATTATTTAAATAAATCTGTTATTTATTATTTAAATAATTTAAATATTTTTATGTATATGGCCATAATAAGTCATTACATTAAAATGTATTTTAATTTTTAATGTATTGACGTACAATTTTTGGAAGGGATCTGTCCATAATATTTTATTTAAATTATAGATAAAAACCGATAAGTAAAGAGCGGAAGTAAAAACATTACTTTTTTTTTGTTAAATCGTAAAATAATTTGCTATTAAAACTATAAATATATATATATCTATGACTGGATTACGCGCTAATTTCTTAAGTAGGTACTTGTATGCTTAAAGTGTTAATGTAGCACCTCAATACTGACCCAAGTAACAAAAAATGGATCATCACAGGAATAAATACGGTCATGCCTGATTAAATATTTAACAAGTAGGTAGTATAAGGGCGCGTCAGCAATACCACATCAAATATGTAAACGCTCGATACTTGCTACGTGCTACCGTATCTCACGTGTATATATATATATATATATATATATATATATATATATATATATATATATATATATATATATATATATATATATATACATATATATATCTATATCTATATCTATATATATATATATATATATATATATATATATATATATATATATATATATATATATATATATATATATATATATATATATATATATATATATATATATATATATATATATATATATATATATATATATATATATATATATATATATCTTATTATAAGATTGAAAATGAAATATACGACGGCCATTTTGTGGCTTAACCGGATATACCGTATATCGCGATCGGCACTTAAACCTAAGGAGGATAATTGTATTCAATTCTCTTATAAATTGACTCCAACATCACGATCTTATGCGCTGTTTCCATTGTACTATACATAAAAAGATACGAAATATAATATATTACATATAGTTATTGGCAGATGTTGTAACATGAAAACTGTATATATTTTGTCGTATTTAGTTATATCAATGGTTTACATATACTATATCTATCAATATTCTCTGTTTCAGTATCGATATTACTAATATAATTATTTACTTCAGAATACAAAAAAATATATAATGTAACAAACATAATAGTGCCTAACGCACATATAAATTAGTTTTTTTTTAGCTTCACGCTTTATCCCGCACATGGCAGGGTAGGCAGAGGAAACTGCAGGAACTATATGAACCTAGTGTTAAGACACTCCGTTGCTTAGTCCCTGCTTTCTCCGTCCCCGCTTTCCGCCTTTTTCGAGGCATTGCGTGTTGAGTGGCGGAACTCAACGCCGCGCTTTGCCTAGTTTCCAGAGTGAAGTAAATGGAAATAGAAAAATCCATCTTCCCCGAGTGGGAATCGAACCCTCAAACCGTCGCGTTTACAGGCAGACGCTCACGCCTCTGCGCCACGACGGTCCTCACATTAAATATATGTTGACTTATAATAACACAAAATTACTGAACAATGAACACTTGCCGCGTCTAAGGCTTCATTTAAAAGTTGCATATTTAGGCGGATCTTGAGTGAGGTTTAAGCTTTTAAAAAGAATCATCGCGGTATAAACGTACAGCCAGAGGGGAACTGTCCCTTTTATAACTTGAAATTATATTTTAATTAATATGTTGTTAGGATTATAAAATTGTACATGAGACTGTGGCAAAAACTACGCTGTTATAACTTTTTGTTTGACAATTGAATTTTACTTCGAATATGGAAATAGTGTCCGCAATTATCACATTTCAACATATAATCTATATAACCAACCTAATCTAACCTAACCTTCCAAGTTGTTTAAATAAACCCACAATATTAGTACTTAGTACCTAGCATCATTAAGACCGTGTAGGTAAATGTTACGAAATACTAAGATCTTTAACTCGGGCATACCATTAAAAAATATAATGTGCGTAACACATTTAAAAACCACGAGTAGAGCCGCTAACAACAGCTAGTATAGTAATAATATAGTATTTATAAGAGCAAACATCTTATTAAAATATCTGTACTTTTATTTAATTTATTTAATAATTATTGTGAAAACCAAAAAAAAGTTAACTAAACCTAATTTTAGTTTAAGTTTCAATAAATTATAACATTTACGAGAATTAATTATAAATAAATTATTTTTTCTTTAATTTCTTTTTAACAAAGACATTAAGAGTAAGACGCCTCCGTCTGTGCATTCGCATAGCGCAGACTCGCATTAAATCCGCGCGAGGAAATTGCTTCCGCCGATTTGTTTTTACTCCAACTCCTGTATAATGACATTAGCCTATAAAGTGATCTGGACTGTATTACTATTATATTAAAGAAATCCTTTTCAAATCATTTTATACTAGCTTGTTCCTGTGGCTTTGCTTGCTTAGTCTAATATCTTGGAGGTTACCACGCGACACATTCTAAATATCTGCAATATGGGATAGATGGACACGTGTAACGATTCAATTAATATGTTTGTTATTTGTGGAGGCATTTTAACTGTGGACTCTTAGAGAGACGAGTTTTGACCTGGAATTTTAATTTTTGTACCGGCCAATTGGATTCAATATTGACATTTCTGCGCGCTTTTGGTCAAGCCCAAAAATTCTGACACAACCTTACCATCCTTAAAAACTGATCAGCTAAAAAACACGAAGCGCATGCGCGCGAAGAACTCACTAGTATAGTTTATAGTCTTTCTCTGTAAATGGACTATTCAATACAAAAATATTGTCCAATTTAAACAAGTTACTTTCTGAGATTATTGCGCTTAAATATGCTAACTCATGCGGAATATAATATTAGGATATTTATACAATACTTTTAGTAAAAAAATATTTATTTCATACTTTAGTTTATATTTAATTTCTTTTTTTTTAATACTTGACTTTACTTATAACTTTATTTGTTTATTATTATTTTTCTTTAAATCGTAGACATATACAATGTAATTTACAAGTTATAATATTTTGCATCTATAAACGAAATTTTGCCATACATAACAATCGCATTCATCCCCAAACAACCCTTATTAATTCATCGGGGCGTATAATTAAAAAATAGAGAGTGTGAAGCGATTAGCTTGCGATAGGGCGCTTGCTACTAGTGACGTGTATTTAACTCGTATTGTTACATACAGTAATAATTCAAAGAATATTTACATATCGATAATAGAAATTGAGTTCTTTTTTAATTTTTTATTATAAAATTGTATTGGGACTTAACTACGTAGTACAGTTTGTAAAAAAAAACATTTAAAACACCGAATTTACAAATATGTCTATACTCTGCTTTAACATTTGATAATCTTTTCTGTTATATTTGTTACGAGTTTAATATTTAATATGGTATTTAAAATTATTACATTTTAAAAATTAAAAAATGAGGACCGTCGTGGCGCAGAGGCGTAAGCGTCTGCCTGTAAACGAGACGGTTTCTGGGTTCGATCGCACTCGAGAAAGATTGATTTTTCTATTTCCATTTTCTTCGCTCTGGCAACTAGGCAAATCGCGGCGTTGAGTTCCGCTACACAACACGCAATGCCTTGAAAAAGGCGGAAAGCGGAGACGGAAAAAACAGGGACTAAGCAACGGAGTGTCTTAACACTAGGTTCGTAAAGTTCGTGCAGATCCCTCTGCTTACCCTGCCGTGTGCGAGATAAAGCGTGAAGCTAAAAAAAAAACACAATAAATAAATAAAAAATATACATTTTAAATTAGATTAGAAAAGCTCTATTTTGTTAAACATTTATTTTTGGTTTTACATTTTTTGCCGCACCGTAGCAATATAGCCATTGCGCACCTAGTATCAATATGCATAGATTCAGTTTTATGTTTAAAAAAAAAACATATTATTTCCACATACATATGTTCAAATGAATGTTTACAAAGAACTTCACAAACATGACGTACCTGTTCGTTTTTCTTTAATCTTGATTTACTAATAGTTGGCGGACAGCCACAAACATGTAGAACACAAGATTACCAAAATATTACATTTGTATAAAAATTGACTAATAAAAATAAGCTATATTCTATTACAAACAGGTAGTATGTATCATATAGATGAATATTGCAATATGTGACATTATAGTTATCTGTTAAAACATAAAACAGGTGAAAAAAATGGAGAAATCTTAGATTTCACAATAATTTTAATTACATATTGATGTTCTTTAAAAGTAATTTAAATTTAAGGACAGCATAGAAAAACTAATTTCTTGAATACTGATACAAATCTACATAAAATGGGTTTTGTTTTAAAAGTCCACATATCTCATTAGTAATATAACTTTAACTATTATAAAATGTGAGTATAAAAGATAAAATTCGTTTCACATTTGTACCCTCGGCGTCCCGTTCTACGGTATTAGCTGCTTACTCGGTCGTGAGATTAGAAATTATGCGCGCACCGACCGCCGTCGCGCCATTGTTGCTGTGAAAGCTTTTTAAACGATTACGTATATAAAAAAATTAGTTACCCTTAATTGTTGATTATAAATATGGAAATGTTTCATCTTAGATTAATTTGGGTTTAAGCTTTTAACGTCTAATTTTACATCTAATTGTGTTCTGTGGGATGATTACTTTCCATTTCCCCTATTAGGAAAAACAAAGAGCGTTAATAAGCTTTGCTACTTAACATACAATGCCTCTAATTCGGAAGGAATTTAGATATTTTTTGCTAATTATGTATTATTTCAATATAAACAATTACAATTTGCTTTATATCGTCTGGTATTAATAAATTGATATCGATGGATTTTTTTATACTTTATCCCAAATATAAGTACTATCAGCAGAGAGAATCGCAGAAATCTTATAGAATAGGAACTTAGTATTAAGACATTCGTTGCATGTTAAGTGGAACTCAATGCCTACTTGCCATAGCGAAGACAATGGAAATGATAAAATCCATTCCTCGACTAGGAATCAAAACACAAGCCTTCGCGAAGTAAAATATTATAATTACATATTATACGTAAAAATTAAAAAAATATGACACAATTAAAAAATTTAAAAAAATCACCATTTTTTATTTTCATATCAAGATAACATTTGAAAATTAAACTGAAACACAATTTTATATGAATAAAAACGTAAACCACCAGCAAAAGTTCGCAAGAAACTTCTATACACGCATAAAACTCGATCAAAACTCCGGACAAGGGTGTTCAACCGTAAAATGGGCTCTTTCGTATATCGATTTAGGGTCGCTCTGAAAGGAATTAATATACTGCCATTGAGAATCCGCGTGCATGTTTTCGACTATTCTTAAAGAAATATTAAAAAAAAGCTCTGGCTAAGTTGTTCTTATAGAATATATTTTGTATCAAATTTATGTATATATATATATACATATATTCAATTAAGTAAATAAATTCCTTAATTTACCTATCATTTAGTTTAATTAGATAGGCATTGCTTTATTAACGTTTCGGTGATAATCTGTTCACGGTTTATATCGATGTTATCGATTTCTTTCGATATCGAGATATTGCATATTGTGTGTTAGGTTTAACACCTTTGTCCTTCCAAAGTAGAGAGTAAAAACATTTCTCCGAGTTTGTTTCGAGAAGTCAACAATGTTCACAGGTAGGTAAATGTTATTTTACTGCACAGCAACGGCGACTGATATGTGGAAAGTTACTATTTGAGTATTTTATACTGTGCTGTGAGTATTTTAGAATGTACACATTCTAATACTGTTTAGATATTCTAAGTTACCTCTAAGACTTATATATAATTTAATATTTTCTTCTCATTTATACTAATTTAATAAAACAAAAGAACTTGTTAAGTTTAATACGTTAACCTAATGGACTGTTGGTTGGAAAAGATAATAATTGTTTTTAATAGTCCACTCACTTCTGTTTAAGCTAAGCTTTCAACTATTCCACATCACGCTTATTTCGTCTCTGTTCCGCGGTCAGAGTTACTTGTAACTATAAAACGATGAACCTGTCATATGTGTCATATTATTACATATACTCTACACAACTCTTGTTTACTTAAATTATAAAACGACAAAAAAGTAAAAGATCCACCTGATGTTAAATGTCACCCTCACCCATAGACATCTACAACCTGACGATGTGGATGCGTTGTTATTACTACTTCTAGTCAATTGAAACTAGACGAAGCTGCAGGAGAAATCTAGTCTTATAAGATACTAATTTCTTAACTAAACTGGGTAAATCAACAAAATCAATTATACCCAAAACACTGTAGTGACAGGACCGGCTTCAGAAGTTGGACGTTTTGTTAGAAATCCTATTTGTATTGAAGATCACTTCACAGAAGATATCGCAGCAATAACTTGCGAATACTCATTGTTTTACATCAAAATAATATATTTCAAGGAGTTTGCTTATTTATTTATTAAATTTATACAGTGCAGGCAAATTAATGATGTGCAGTGTTAATGTTTCTAATGGAAGTACTTGTTTTTAGACAAATCCTATGTACTTTGTTAACATTCCACTTTTTTAGATTGTTCTTTAAAAATGCGAAATTCTTATAGGATAAATGTTGTCTGATATTTTTTTTAAACAAACGAGGTATTTTGTTGCCACTCAAAAAATATAAAAATAATGATACAAAAGTAAAATTATGCTTAAGATTAAGAGGCAAATGGAGATGGCTCAGCGTGACCTGTCAAAAGATAGTTAATCCTATGCAGCGCTGGTTTTCAGCCATCCCCTTCTCCCTATGTTGGTTGGTGGGAATATCCGTGGTTTCTTAAGATCACGTGCAGGTATGAAACTAAAATATAAAAAATAAAACTCCAATTTCTTATTCTACGTTATTAAAAGATACAAGAGTGTATGCTTTATTTTATCAGTTTGATATGAGATTTGAATAATTGACTATCTGCTGTACAAACAAAAGAAAATTGTTATATGATCACCAGTTAATTTCTTCATACAAAAACAGTGCTTGCGTCCACAAATTTAAAAATGTCATATTTTATAAGTACAGTGACTAAAATTTATTTGATTTCTTTGTTTTCGTTGAGTTGAAACATTTACAGCTTGCGTACTCATTATCTAGCAGATTCGAAACTATATTATAAAATAGAAATAGTTATAGATCTATCTGTTTATGAGTGTTCAATACTTTTTTATGTTTTCACACTTGTCCCGCACATGGCAGGGTAGGCAGGGTAGTGTTAAAACACTCCGTTGCTCAGTCCCTGCTTTCTCCGTCCCCGTTTAACACTTAAACTTTTTTCCACTAAGAACTTTACACAGTCCAACCTAATTTCCACAATATATAGCTACCAGTACAGACTAAAGGCAATAGGCACGAGATCGTACTTCGCAGCGGTCGCTCAATGCAGCGGCTTTGTGATGCAGATAACCTTAATCCCTGTCTGTCGGCGACGTGTCAACACCAGCAACGGGCTGACGGAGATTTGTGTGGACAAGACGACGTAATATATTGAGATATTGTAATATTAATATGTGTAATATTGTCTAGAAAGAGGAAAACTGGAGAATGGAGTGTCTTAACAGTCATATGAGGGATGAAGCGTGAAATTACATAAAATCTATTGATTATTTTTTAGACGAAAATTGTTCTTGTTGGATTTCTTTTTTAAAACTTATTATCTGTGCTATTTCGCAGATAACATCAACCATAATAAAAACATTGATTTGTTGGTATACAAACGTAAATTCAAATACAAATTACTTTTTTAATTTAAATTATTTCTTCACATCCTTCCTAATTACGAGACATTGCATATTTATTACAGAACCACAGATATTATTCAAAATGCAGATAAATTTCAAAGTTGGTAGATTGTAGAATTAATTTAAAAGGTATAATTGCATAAATATTATTATTATTAACATAATTATTATTAGAATTAAAAATTTAATATAATTTAAATCCAAACTGACCTAAAAATAAAAATTAAAATCATATCCCTATTATACCAACAATGGAACAAGCAACAGCGCGAAAGGATTATGAAGGGCTGAGATAGCAATTTGCGGCGTACTTAATTACAAGATAAATTAGTATGTAAATTAATAGACGTGCTAGCTGCGTAAGTAAATAATGGTTGAGATCTGAATATTAGTGTTATGATTGATATTAATTAAATAGGTCAAGTTTTTCGTATATTTATTATCTGTGTGATTAAAAACCATATTACAAGAAATTGAAATGAAAATAAAAAATCTGTGATTATCAATGATTTTTATTCTATATGTATTTTATAAATATTTTTGTATCTGTAGCTTGGATGAAATTTAGACTTTGTGTAAGAATTTATTAAGTTAACGAAGCCGTTTCATGTTATATTTTGCAGTAAGCATTAAAGAATATTTTTTGCAAATACATCAGCGTTTCTTGTGCAAAAATAATATTTTTCATTTATGTAAAAAGAAATATTTCATTTTTGAGTGAAATTATCCATAAAATATATTCTGCTATTTATGTCCTTAAATAGTGGGTTCGATTTCAATTAACCTTATGTTGTTCAATAGTGCAACGTTTCAACAACATTTCAATCTAGCGATGTAAAATTGGAGCTTTACACTTTTTTCACCTTTTTGCCCTGCTGCCAGCATAAAACTTAAAAAGCACCTTGAATATTACCTATTATTGCCTTTCATAAGATTAAATATATTTCTTTATTAAATAGTCAAAAATATAAGAAATTTTTTATTACTAGCGTTACATAGAGGTAACTTTTAGAACTTTCTATTCGTCATAGGAAATTACAATATATAAAATAGCATTATATTTAGTATAATGTTCAATTAATTAAATAACACTCTAGTGGCTAAAATCAAAGTAATTACTCTTTTGTTAGGGTTCCCAAAGACCAAAGTTTACTTAAGAAATAACTCACAAATTCAAACAAACCAAAACGTAAACTCAACAAAATAATAGGGAAAGAAGCGATCTCAATTACAAAAATTATATTTGCACAAAGAACAATGTGTTTGCTGATATAATATTAATAACGATTTGATTCCGCAATCGGCGGCCATGTTTGTTTAGCTGTCAAACAATATAGAGAAACGCATGCGCGCCACGTGCCAAGCAAGTTATAATCTAATAGGCCGATGACTCTATGGTATAATGCCAGAGGGATCTTTGTATAAGGTTTATCTTTTTATAATAACATTCACACAGGTTTTAATTTGTGGGAATTATTGTGATAACTACATGAAATAATTAGATATAAATGTTTTTTTTTTCAATAATATAAATTGTTATAATTTATATAACATATAAATAATTTTCATTTTTGTAAAAGTAATTTGTGCATGTAATCATGTTATAGAACATGGTTTTTATATTAAATATTCACTTTAATATTTATATTTATTTCTTTATTTATATTTTATATTAATATTTTTATTAACTTTTCTATAATTATACAAGTAACAGTAAATGAAACCTCTTTTTAACGAGTAATATAATCTGACTACTAACAAATAAAATATAGGATATCAAATGGCAATTTTGGCGGGAGATTGCGGGATGATATAATCTCCCTTGTTTATTTCGTTATTTGATTAGATGTTGTCAATGCGCCCCAGTTTTTTGAGAAAATTATGTTTATGGCCGCAAGCACTGATAGCGATCTGTTTGTAAACTGACTAGACATTTAATTGATTAAATGTTTATTTTTGCAACCACATGAAGCATTCATTTATAATCTACATTAATTAATTAAATAATATTACGTATTTTTACTATATTTACGGTAAATATTTTTATTATCTCTACATTATAATGTACATATATATACTTAAGTTTTGTTTTACTTTACAAAATACATTCAATTAGATTTAATTAAATAATATTAAGATGTTTATAAGACTTATGTACTTAATCTTTTATTTCACCAGACAATTAGAACAAAAGTCAATTCATTTGTAGTAATTAATCCATATCGAGGGTATAACTGCGCCACCCGATAGCTTTGACATTTCTGTTTAAAACATAATGGAATAAAGAAACAGTCACTTGCCAACCCTCACGTAGGGGAACACTTTAATACTGAAAAATATTAGTCTTGATAAAATTAAAATATAAATTAGTAAAATATATTATCATCAGTCCTCAATATTAGGAGACCTTAAAACAATATATCGAAAAAAGTAAAATATATTTGTCAAATTATCATTTTGTCATCCGGTCTATACATGTCTCAATAAAGTATTTAAAAATTATAGATTATTAACACAATATTTACTATATACGGATTATAAATATTAAAACTAATATATATTTTTTAATTTTCAAATATCAAAACGGTGCGTACATAAGAAGTGTGTACGCTAGCACCATTCAGAACGAATCACCGTACAAAAATGATATTATTATACGTAATCCGCGAACAACTACGAGATTGATATTACACTGGGGTGGTATTGACATTAATTTATATGGATACAGTTAAAAATGTATAATGGATGCTCGCGCCATCGCTAATAAACTCCCTCGGGCGTGTCGACGTACTGTTTCATATTTATAATAACAGAATATGCAATTTCAGTATGACCTCTTGTCACTACATATAGTATATTAAAAAAAAAACTATAAATATATGTCAAAAACACCATTTTTTTTACAAGAAAATGCATTTATGACTCTATCATCAATTTAAATTCCTTATGAACGGTAGTCTTTATTATTTTCTATTATTAATATATAAATATGCTTTTTCTACATCATAATTACAAGTAATTTAGAGTTATAACATATAATACGACATTATATTTCGAAGATGTCATATAAAAAATTGCTAGCAAAATGTCATTCGCATGTTTTTATATGATGGATCAGTTGTGTGATTTGTTAATATTATTTTGTCATTAGGCAACCACACTTTCACAAGGGAACTTCGAATTTTGTCGTTGCCAGAAATTCATTTGACGTACCTAGACATTATAAGCATTTTACTAAAAAGCTATTATTTTTTTTTAAATCTACCTTTTTCAATATGTGTTAATTTTTATAATCTGTGAATACTACTACTTATATCAAAAAGTATAATTTTATTTAAAATAATTACTATTATCTATATATTGTAAATGGATATTATAAAATTTTAAAAGGATTTCGGAATAATTTGTACATGAACATAAATCTTGCCTGGATAATCAAATTACGTGCTCAAATCGAATTTCAATACACAATACATTATGCAAATAAACTAAGAACCACGTGAATGTTTAGAAATAATGTAAATATATTGTTAAACAGCGTGTAAAACTGCCATTGTGCCGAAACAACAAAAACGGGATAATTTTATAATTCAACGTCCAGCGACATATTTGCTATTCAAAATTAACTGCGTGTTAAATTTAAACAAATGTCATTATTTAAATTTTGGCGCTGATGTCGCGGTTTTGACGTCTTTATACGACATTCAAATAATGAAACATTAGACGCGCGTGAGCGATCGCCATTATACTCTGTATTCGTAAACGTTTCAATTAGCATGTTGTAATGCGTTATATAAATCGTTGGATTTGATTAATGACTGCATTAACCCTAGAAAATGTAATTTTTTTTGCTTCTAGTTTCATTACGTAATTTTAAAATAACTGTCTAGTGTTAATTATGAAATATGTTTTGTTGAAGCGCCAAATATTATAATATTTAAGTACATTTATTTCGTTAAAATCATACTTAACAGTAAAGCTATAGAAAACATTACAATTTTTTTATTCCGGTAGTTAAGTGACAGGGTTATTTATTACATTTAAATATATAAAATATTGACATATGTGTGCACTTTACTCGCATGCATATATATATATATATATATATATATATATATATATATATATATATATATATATATATATATATATATATATATATATATATATATATATATATATATATATATATATATATATATATATATATATATATATATATATATATATATATATATATATATATATATATATATATATATATATATATATATATATATATATATATATATATATATATATATATATATATATATATATTGTATATAGTATAATGAATATAATGAACTACGCTCTGCTACCAGAAAATGTATATTGTATTATATAATGAATATAATGAACCGCGTTCTGCTACCAAAAAATATATATTGAATAGTGGGTAGGGGTCAGCAATTGTGGAAGCGTGCTGAAGTGGAGGTTATTTATTAATTATTTACTTTATAGTCGGTTTTAGGATAATAGAAATTGTACAGTACCTTATCTTCATGATTCACAGCACAAACACTGATTGCTCACGGCCGGCATGGAATGTCTCACTTGAGTCTTCTTCACTAGGGGTTACTTGCACTATTATCTTTTGTAGGTTTGTCTTTGTCAGGTTCAATATCAAGAGGGAATACACAAAAGGGAAATCAAATAAGGCTGAGGGAGGGAAAATCACACCGCTAATTAATATTAGATTCAGGAAGGACGTGCGCTCGCGTCGGCCGTCTCACGTGCCCCCTTTACTACCTCTCGACAACTACTACTAACTACTAACCGCTCGCGCGGGGTGTTCGCACAAGACTCTTAACTAGTCGGGGTTGCCATATATGAACAAACATAGCCCCCGCCCTAAACATCTAATGTTTACGAGAAAATGGGAGTAGCTAACTAATAGGTAGACGAACTAATTTGGTTAAGGCTCTCTTTAGGATACCTGTCGATGTCTTAACATCGACCACACGCTCAACGCTATCTTTATCAGGATAAAGTTGGGAAATGCGACCACGTCGCCACTGTAAAGGGGGTAAATTATCATCTTTGATGAGGACAAGCTCGCCTACTGTTGGAGGATTCACTGGATCAGTCCACTTCTGCCTAGTCTGCAGAGTGTATAGGTACTCTAACTGCCACCGCGACCAAAAATGTTGAGTTATCTGTTGCACTACTTGAAAACGGGTTAAACGATTAATTTTTACATTGTTATAGGGATACTCCGGCAAAGCACTAAGAGGTTGGCCAATCAAAAAATGACCAGGCGTCAAAACTTCTAGATCGTTAGGGTCATTAGATAAGGGACATAACGGCCGGGAATTTAATACCTCTTCAATTTTAGCAAAAATTGTAGTTAATTCCTCGAATGTTAAAGGAGTTTCATAAACGACCACCGACTCTGATGATTCCTTCTTTGTCAAGAAAGAGTGAGAGTCGTCTTAGGGAAGACCGCAAGGAAACGCTACGCGCTAACGCGATAAGGATACAGATAGCTCAACGGGTAAGTTTCAGGTTTTATTTATAAATCTCACCATCGTTATCTAAGGGGTAAGCAATCATGGTTTGAGGGGTCTCTTCAACTTTCCAGAATTTCTCGATGAGACAGGTAAGGATATTCCAGTCGTGGGGGGATCTAATTCACCATAATCGGCAGCGACTGGACCGCAAACAATATAACCAAAAATTGTAGATAAAGCAGTAAGGCCGTTAAAGTTAAATATTTTATCTTGTAATAAAAGCGCGCCGGATACGTCAGCACCCAATAGTATATCTATCGGGCCAGGCTTATTATAGGTAGGGTCAGCAAGGGAAAAATCACTATTAGGAAAAAACACAGACTCAGGGAACTCAAACTCAGGATGCGTACCGGCAATCACATCTATAACTATAGCAGAGGTTGACACCTCAGGGAAGGAATCATACAAAGGTTTAAAACACAGGGAAATAGAACCACGGGAAACCACTAAAGGAATATTACCTATGCCACGTACAGGGGCACAGGAGGGGGAGATGGTCAAATTGAGGTAGTTAACAACAAGATCGGTTGTAATGAGGCAACCCTGGGCACCGGTATCACATAAGGCACGCGCTTCAATATAATAACCACTAGCAGTTTTAACGTGTAATTTAACAGTAGGCAATAATATAAGGGAATTGGGTGAGATATTCAGGCAAGGGGAAGGGGGAGTAATACAAGTATCTAGCTATGTGGGTCTATCTTCTCTATTATAGGAATTATCACGATATCTTATATTATTTTCAACCTGTCTAGGTTGGGGCGGAGCATTTTCTCTGGGGGGAGAAGCTCTCTGGGAATGTCGTTGGGGGGAGCGCTGGAGTTGCGAAGGGGAATATTTCTTATGCTGGCCCCCGCCCATATGGGGACCGCGGGTAGAAGCAGGACGGGTACGCGGATAATTGCGTCTATTAAATTTGGAATTATAATTATACTTGCGATTGGATGAGGTAGGATACATTGGGTTACGGGAATCATTAAAACATAGCATAGTGTGATGGGATGAGCGACCGCAGGTTGAACATTTGTAGTCCCGCTTGCACATAAGAATTGAATGTTTGTCCAAACACCTATAACATAACCGGGAATGTTTTACAAATCCCGATCTTTCTCTAGGATTCATAGCTCTAAATTCAGGACATTCACGGAGGTAATGAGAAGAGGAAGCACACAGGTAACATTTTTTACTATTATTTATTACAGGTAACATTTTTTGTCTATTATTTAACATAGGGGGAGGGAGGAGCCGCAAAGTAAGTATGTTTAGGTACAGTACTTTTAAATTTCGTCAGGTTAGAATCTACAAGGGAGGTGTTGCCAACGTTGTCATGGTGACGACATTCGTCTTCCAAAAAAGTAGTAAGATTTTTAAAGGTAGGTAATTCATCAGCGTCACCGCCATAACAACGCTCAAAACGGGATTTCAAATCAGAGGGAAGCTTAGTCAAACATATATGTACTAACATATAAGACCATGAGGAGACGGGTAACTCTAAACGTTCTAAACAGCGATAGGCAGTTAACAAGGGGTTCAAGAAGGCCGCGCGCAAACCTGTAAATTTATTCGAAATCTCCGGCAGGGTAAGTATCTGGGTTATGTAGGTATCAGCAAGAACCCGTGTATTGTGATACCGCTGTTTCAACAACTCACGAGCAACTTCATAGTTGCCTTCTTCAATTTTTAAATGTAGCAACAACCGCTTAGGTTCATCTGCCAAGGATCCAACCAAGTACTGTAACTTCATTGTGGGGGTTAAATGGTGTTGGGAATCTACTACACTGTCAAACTGATCAACAAAACTTATCCAGGAGTCAGGACGTCCATCAAACTTAGGGATAGGTAAATCAGGTAATCTATTATAAGGAGTTCGCTCAGTAATATTTCTACTACTCATTCTTACGGGTGTACTGGCCATGACAGGATCAACTACGGGAGCAGGTGGGCATAACTCTAACTGACGCACCCGGAGGTCGTCTATCTTCTTATATACTAAACGCACTTCTTTTTTTATATAATTAAGTTCTTGGGAATCGATAGCCGGGTCTAACCCACCCAGGAGCACTGAGGACGCGTTTACAAATAAATTACAATGAGAATCTAAATCCTTGAACCTAACTAATAATCTAGGTATTTCAGAAGTGCCAAGAAGTTCCGAGGTATCGGCAATCCAATCGGAAACAAAGCGTACCACACCTATATTTTTTCTATATTCTGCGCTTTCCGTATATAAGGAACATTTTACTGTTTCACCATGAGTAGCCATTTTAAATTATCAAGTAAACTAATAACTGAACCAAAATATTAAAAATTAATAAACGCGTGATAAACAATGAACCCACTACAACCGCGTGAGATCAGAAATCAAGTAAACAAATAACTCAACTAAAATATTAAAAAAAATAATAAACTCGTAATAAACAATGAACCCACTACCAACGGGCGAAATCAGAAATCAAGTAAACAAATAACTCAACTAAAATATTAAAAAAAATAATAAACTCGTAATAAACAATGAACCCACTACCAACGGGCGAAATCAGAAAACAAGTAAACAAATAACTCAACTAAAATATTAAAAAAATAATAAACTCGTAATAAACAATGAATCCACAACATCTGGCGAGATAAGAAACCAGTTACGCGTCGAGTCGGCAATCTACTATATCGCAATATAATAAAATACTATGATATATAATATGACTACAATTAAGGCTTAAACTTCATTTAAATAAAAATAAAAGGAAAAAGGGTAACAATAAAAGTGTAGGGATAATATTTTAAAGTAAGTTAGTTTTTTAAGGAAATTATATTAAAATATTTTAACTAACTTCAATTATAATTTAAAACGGGATAGGTAATAACGTATAGGCGTAATATTATAAAATATATGTAACCATATTATGTGTACTTATTATATTTTATATTTAATATATAAAATTATATTCAATATTTATTTATATATTTTACACATTATACATTCACCCTACACAATTATATATTCAATATTATATGTATAAAAATTTCATATAACATTATTTTTTTAAACAACTCGATGCGAACACGTTTTAAAAGGTTAGGAAATCAAATTATATTGTAATTATGCGTTAGGTACCAAATTAAGAGCCAAAATACCAAAACGGGAGAATAACACTGTAATCAAAGGGACTCAGGGGCATGAACTACGCTATAATCAGGGGGACTCAGAGGGATTAAACTACGCTATAATTAAGGGGGCCCAGAGGGATGAAAACTACGCTATAATTAAGGGGGCCCAGAGGGATGAAAACCACGCTATAATTAAGGGGGCCCAGAGGGATGAAAACCACGCTCTGCTACCAGAAAATGTATATAGTATGTATAATGAATATAATGAACTACGCTCTGCTACCAGAAAATGTATATAGTAGTATTTAATGAATATAATGAACTGCGTTCTGCTACCAAAAAATATATATTGAATAGTGGGTAGGGGTCAGCAATTGTGGAAGCGTGCTGAAGTGGAGGTTATTTATTAATTATTTACTTTATAGTCGGTTTTAGGATAATAGAAATTGTACAGTACCTTATCTTCATGATTCACAGCACAAACACTGATTGCTCACGGCCGGCATGGAATGTCTCACTTGAGTCTTCTTCACTAGGGGTTACTTGCACTATTATCTTTTGTAGGTTTGTCTTTGTCAGGTTCAATATCAAGAGGGAATACACAAAAGGGAAATCAAATAAGGCTGAGGGAGGGAAAATCACACCGCTAATTAATATTAGATTCAGGAAGGACGTGCGCTCGCGTCGGCCGTCTCACGTGCCCCCTTTACTACCTCTCGACTACTACTCCTAACTACTAACCGATCGCGCGGGGTGTTCGCACAAGACTCTTAACTAGTCGGGGTTGCCATATATGAACAAACATATATATATATATATATATATATATATATATATATATATATATATATATATATATATATATATATATATATATATATATATATATATATATATATATATATATATATATATATATATATATATATATATATATATATATATATATATATATATATATATATGCATGCGAGTAAAGTGCACGCTCTTGGTGTAATCATAGGGAACTTTGAGTACGAGTACAGTGGATTTTGGCACCGAAGTAGTTAATTGTTTCTGATATTTTCTTTTAGGAAATTCTTCAGTTGTAACTTTTAAATAGTAAGTACAGCAACAGAGTGTGGAATTATAGATTATTTTTTTTATCCAGGACAAAATAATATAAAAAATGGTTAAAAACAGCAATTATCACGTAATACAAAGACACTAATTATCTTCCCGTCCAAATCGCACCTCAGTCCCCTGGCTATAAATCAACGTAAAATAATATGCCCAGGGGAGACATGTGACATAATAGGGTATTTCGATATAACGAGCCAGCGCGTGATGGTTTGATCATTGCCTATACTTGTACTTATAGTGTTATATATATATATATATATATATATATATATATATATATATATATATATATATATATATATATATATATATATATATATATATATATATATATATATATATATATATATATATATATATATATTCGACATCAGTTCACTTTTTGTATTTATTATACAAAAAATATACTATTTTTAGTATAATACACACACACATTACCTCGTAATCACGTTATCTGTCTTCATCATATCTCAAGAAACAATTTCTTTATTGCACTATAAACAAACAAAAACAAATTCTGTCTCTTCTAAAAAAGTTTTATCAGTGTTAATTTTCAATGTTATATAGTCATCTACATAAACAATAATAATAATGAAAGAAATACTTCTATTCCCTTACAATCTGTATATTTAATAAAACAGTAAAAAAATCGTATTTGTACATTAAAAAATTTAAAAAAAATATATAAAGTTATTAAGAAATGAAAAAAGAGTAAGAAGTTAAAAAAAATTGTCTGTTTGTATTTTTGAGAGTTTGATTTTAATAAACCTTTTTTGTTATATAGCTATTAGACCTGGCTATATAGGCTATCTTTTTTTATAGACTTACAGGGAGTAAAAAGAGGTGGTAGGTTTGTATGAAACTCAGTCAGTTTTGAAGCTAAATCGATGAAAATTAAAGCTGTTTAGGTGAATACTAAGCTTTGCTACCCTTCGTTTTGTGATGGTTACCTAAAACAATCATAACGAGAGGAATCATCCCTCAGGTGCATAAATAGATAATTAAAATCTTACTTAACTGTGTTGTAGCGGATTATGAAATACACCTTATTAAAAAATATGTAAAATATTTTACAATACTCAAAAAAATTAGCGCCAAATTATAAAGAATGACTGAATATTCGCATCCGCATCCGCATCCGCATCCGCATTCGCATTCGCGAATGTTAAAAAAATAACATTCGTGACATCACTAGAATAAACTATAAATATAACATTTTTTTTTAGCTATAAGGAATGACCGTTTCGTCGTTACTTATTAACGACGCAACGAACACTTCAAGTGCTATCGACGTTCAAATTGAAAAATCAGTACTCTTTTTACTATTTTTTAACCGCACCAAGAGTAACATTCTAGGTCAAAAACATACCTCTCTGAGTGTGCGCAATTAACACACTTGCACAAATTATATTATGATATTAATTGTTAATGCTTATACCTGTTGCTTGACCGCGTGGGCAAACAGAGATAATTACGACTTGTGAAAAAAAAATTGAACCGTTGATGTAGTGATTATTACATTAAATATGTGTACTCATATATATGTACATATTATATATTCAATTATTATATTTTATTGCGCATATACGCAACAAATAAATGTAGAAACAAAACATAAATATATATTTTGATTCGAACCGTTATTCGTAGAATTTAAGACAAAAACGTTGGCCTGAATAAACTTTTATTAATTTGTCACTATCCATACACTTGTTGTATTAATCTATTAGGATCCGATGATATCCAGATGCTAAAATCCAAAAAAGATTTTAGCTTACTTTTTAAATAAAATTTATTAGACATAAAATGTACAGAGTTCCTTTACATTAACTCTTCATACTGTATCTAAAGACTCATCAATGAACTAAAAGGTCATTATTTTAATCTGATTTTCGTAAATTACAATGTCGTCATATTGTTGGACAATAAATTTGTGGACAACTGCGCTGGTCCCCCATTCAGGAGTGCTTGCACAATAGAATCAATTTATGCGGTCGCCGTCTCTAGAGATTCCGGATTCGGAGGGCTATCGATTGCGTCCAATCACTATCAAACTGGCTTATCTGGTGTGGATGTTTTGATTTGTAGAATTGTAGAGATAAATAAAATTTTAGAATTTTCTTAAAATAACGTTCATATTGTTAAAAAATAACACCTTAAAATTTCGCTTTTCCTTCAATTCAGCTTTTAGTCTTGTTTTGTTATTATTATATATTTAATAAGAATTAAACATAATTTATTATGGAACATAAACATGAACTGAACCTTCTAGAAGTATATTTATTTTTTTATTTTATTAACTGATAAATCTGACAGTTTTTAATTAAAACAATTATTATGTTTTTTAAGAGTTATTCGTACTAAAAGAAATCATCTGCACTAATTTTATAGTATTTTTTGTAGTAAATTTGCGTATACATTTATTTATACACTTTAGCACATAGAAAAAAATGAGTACGACACGTCTTGGTCCAGTTTTTAAAGAACTAGGAATTATTTGTTTGATTCGTAAAAGATTAAGCAGTAGCTTATAAGCAATATACTAAAGAATAAACTGAATTTTTATAATGCATTTAATTAAAACCAATTATTTTCATAATTAATCATATTCATTAATTGACATTAGTAATATAAAAAATGCTTTCAATGAATTACTAACCACCTCGTCTCATCTTCCAAGTCCTCAGTATAGTAGATGCTGTACTATTTGCGCTATATAAAGTGGCCAGTCTAAGCATTCAAGACACGAGGGGCGAGGGTGTCCTGTTAAAACGTTAATCGAATCTGGACCTAATGGGATTTCTTTCTTGAGGGGCACATTGCTAAAGGATTAATTTATATCAATTTAAATGGAAGTCCCCATATACAGGCTGTTCTTTTATTATATATATATATTGGTTTAATTTTTATTTATAATTACTATTTTTGCTTATTGCAACATTATTTAATAAGTAGGTATTTTAATTTATAGTCTGTTCATGTAGGCCAAAATTTATAACCGACTAAGCCAATTTAATTGCGTCCACAGATTAAATATGTTAAAAGATTACGTCACATTCGTTTTAATATATATCATTCAGTCTAATTATATTATGTGAAATAATTGTATGGTAAAAAAACACACGGTGTTAGCAAAACCTAAATATATCAATTTCTTTCAACCTTTATCCTTCTAACTCTTCCTTTTTACACATGGCCGTCGTAAATCCGATTCGCAATCGAGCCACCTGTATACTACAGTGGGACGCGGGTTCTAATCCGGCCGACGTAAATGTATGTGAGAGTTGTCCCGTGCGAATTAAAAACATCCGACTTAACAGATACGTTGATTGAATAGACTTGATAACTAGTTTTATTTTTTAAGTTCTTTTTTCGTTGTTAGATAAGATAGAAATATAGTATATTTTGGTACCGAATTGTTTTTTTAATTAGTAGTCATATAATATTATAAATCTGTATTAATATATTTTTACAACTATAATTTAATATTAATGTTTGCATTACTTTGTCTAAACTATAATTTAATGTAAGATTTATTTACTTGAAAATATTATTAATAATAACCAAGCATCTTTGAAATTCAAATTTAGCGCAAAATGCTATTTGCTCGCTGTTTCGGGTATTTCGTTACAATCATTTTGGATTTTTTTTTGATTTCTTAAAAGCTCCATATCAAACTCCTTTGTCTAGTTTAATAAAAAATAACTTCTTAACGTTTTATCCTATTTTAGTATAAAAGTGTTATTTTGTTTTAAAATAGGCCACTTTACGTGTATATCCAAATGTCGATCAGCATCGGTTTTATAGATTTTTACCGTTATTTACATTGAGTAAGGGTAGTGCAGTTTTGTTAATAGTTTAATCTGCGGCAGTGATCGCGGCGGACGGTGCGTGAATATTTTACTCTCGTGTTTGAACAAAAACATTGCTGTAACGATTTGCCAAGAATTTTTTGTAATAAAAATGCTTTACAATTTTTTTAATTAATTATTTTATAAAGTGTTAAATTGGCTATTGAAAATATAGGCGAGAAATTGTAGGAACGACAAATAAACTCGCTAAAATAGCCTTTGCCTTTGGGAAATCTAAGTATAGTTTATTTTTTTTGTTGAGTATTATTTTTGGTATAAAGACAATCGGTAGGTAAATTGCATAATTTTTATATCTGATTCTTTTAAATAGACTTAGATTAACTTTTATGTTTTGTATATAAGGCATACAATTTGTAATATTGTAACTGTTTTTCTAACATATTAGACTTCATCAACTAAAAAGAAGGCATACTTTTACTATACGATTTCATTATAATGTACAAAACTTTTACAATATATCGATATAAAATGGCATTTACTCAAAATAAACACCTGAAAACTTGTTCAAACCATAACATACCTACAATAACAGAGGTTGTTATTCGACAATTAATTTGTTGGAAATGAGCGACGGATTAACATCACACGTTGCGTGAAGCGAATGGGCGCTGTTTATGGAATACTGGTGTCTCTATAATATAATTACTGTACAAATGTTTTCGAAAGCAAAGCAAGGTAGGTAATTTCACTGCATGTAATTTAGGAAAAACTTTTTTAAATTCGCTAATGCCTCTTTAGTAGGTATATCTTTATATACCTATCTATTTTTTATTATCTTTAGTTATATGTTAAGTAGACAGAAGGAAGCTAATGTTAAAACACTCCGTTAGACCACTTTCCGCCTTTCGAGGCATTGTCTTTTAGGAAGCGGAACTCAACGCTGCGTTTTGCGCAGCAATAATTCATTCTACCCGAATGGAAATTAAAAACGTCGCATTTTACAGGCAAACGTTGTACTTCTGCGCTATGATTATCCTCAATTCCTAAATTATAGTTAACCAATAATAATAATATACCTACTTATTGTAAATACATATTTTTTTTATTAATTTTCCTTATGCTCTGTGTTCTGTGTGTCGAGGTTTAATTCGTTAAACTTTACACTAATCTTCTTTTCCTGAAAGTATATTTTTTTATTTCTTTGTAGTTTAGTTCGTCCATAACGATTACAAATCAGGTGTTCTAGTCTTAAGAAAAATATTTTCTTTATCTCACACTGGCCAGTAAAAATGTTATATTCAAATCATTATTTACTAATCCATTGTAGAGTAAGACTAGTCAGCAGAATAATCAGCCAAACTGCTCATTTATAATGTGCTAATAATTAAAAAACTCTATGCATGATGACGAGAGCGATATAGCGATTGATAAAGACGACAAATGAATTACTATACAAAATATAAAAAGTAGTTAGTATTTATCATTACGTATTATCAATCCGTGCGCAGAAAACTCACTAGTAAAAATTGTTTTCCTTTCGGAAAAGTCGCTCTGTTTTGTTATTTCAAAGTTATAAAATTAACAAGTTATTAAAAATATTAACGCATAAAAAATTTTTATTTATGTAATATATTGACCTATACAGACAAAGTATGAAACCGGATAGTTGTCGCTCTTGTTAGACTATATGTCGACTAGTCGGCACATCTCTAGTATTAATTGTATTATGTATGATATAATATATGACACTTGGATGATTTTACGTGTGACAATATGGACCCTAGCTAATATTTAATTTTATAAATCATAAACTAAATTCAAATTAAATTAAAAGTAATTAAATAATTCACTTGGTGTAAGAAATGGAAATATATATATATATATATATATATATATATATATATATATATATATATATATATATATATATATATATATATATATATATATATATATATATATATATATATATATATATATATATATATATATATATATATATATATATATATATATATATATATATATATATATATATATATATATATATATATATATATATATATATATATATATATATATATAATAAATTATAAACGTAATAATTTTAAAAATTTAAAAGGCATAATAAAATATAGTGTGCGTGATATTTACTTAAAATGACGTAACATCCGTCATGGCAGCGGTCGCTAGGCGACGGCTAATTGGCGGGAAATCGGTAACGGATTAACGTCACACGCGCCGCGCGAGTGAACGCCGTTTATAGAATAGCCTTATTTATTAACTGTTACAAATTCATGTTTTGCTTGACTGCTCATTGTGAATATGAAAGGAAAATTGAAGAGATCTAACTATAAATGTAAGTAAAACTAAGAACATTTTATTATATAAGTGAAAAATTCGTGTAAAATCATAGATTTTTTATTTTTAATTGGAGTCAGTCAGTTGTAAATAAAGTGTATAGGTTACTATAGCTTGTAAATTTTTAGTTTAAGTTTCAGTATAAATATTTATTTCATAATAATAATGCATAAGTAATAATATATACATAAGATTATATAGGTAATTAAATTATATTATTGTACAATTATTGACCAATCAACGGGGCTTTTTTAAACCGATAACGATTGATTATGATATAAAATTTTTTATCCGAACATGATGATGTAAATATATTAAAAAAAACAGCTTATTGGTGTTTATAAAATGACCATCCTTAAAAAGTTGTCTATTTTATATCCAGATATCATTATAAATGATCGCTGATTTCACACGAATTATTATAATCTTTAACAGGTGTGCTGTTCATAATATAAGACTGTTGCACAGTTGGCCCATAGCTATTATATTCATTGTCATATAATATAGCTTATTTTATGATTAATATAAAAAATATACATTTATAAATAGAGAGAATCATATTTAAATTATTGCGCTAGTATATGAAGTATGATTCTGCAACTTTAAACTTTTTTCTAAGTAACTTAAACTACCTTTTTTATTTAAAGCTTTTTTTCGTTACAATCAAGTAACAAAAACTTTAATACATTTTTAATAGTTGATAAAAATAAATGAGCACAATAAAACTATATGTATATGCTATGCTATAACCAAGCTTTAGTTAGATGGACGGATGCCTCTCTTTCTAATATACCGAATCTGCAACTAGTAGTAACAAAAACCCCTTACGGAGTCACTGGGGTGAGAAATTACATCATTATGGGCACGTGACCTTGCACGTGCTCGTATATTGTACCTCACCTCACCTGCTGTTATTGAAAATTATATATATTACATTTTCTTATTTGTTTCAACGACATGTTTCTTAGGTTTAATTTATTATTGATTTACGATTTGCTTTATTACTAGATTGTTAGAGCAATACTTTTATTATTTTTTGTATTGATAAAGCTTCTTTTATTTAAACGTGGTAGTCTGATATTCCTCGACTTTTAAAAAGCTCCCAAAAGCAAAATTCGTTAAACATGTTTCAATAGATATTATCATCTCTATAGAGAGATTTTCTTAAATGATCATTTCGAAAACGACAATGTTTTTTATGTAATATTTTAATACTTAATTACTATTTATTTACTATTATTACATTTGAAATCAGAATACTTAAAAAGAATAATAGAGAAGATGGACATATATTTTTATTAATAAAAATTACTTAAACTGAGTACATTATTTTTCATATTTTCATTAGATTACTTTATATAAAATCTTTAAAAATTTAAGGTAGTTCAAGTATATTATTATTATTTTTTTTAGCTTCACGCTTTATCCCGCACATGGCAGGGTAGGCAGAGGGAACTGCAGGGACCGTGGGAACCTAGTGTTATGACACTCCGTTACTTTGTCCCTACTTTCTCCGTCTATTATTTCTATTCTATTATTTTTATTATATGTACATATATGTATTGCATTTATGTAAATATAATATACGTGTCCATATAAAGTACTACCAAATGTCATATTTTATTGTACGAAATATTTCGTATCTGTCGCACTTCCTTCCAAAACCTAAAACAACAAAGTACAATCTACCAAAACTGAGCATTTTCAAAACAATAACATACATATACATATAAATACATACATATATGTATGTTGGTATAGTCCCTGATTGTAGATATCCGACTGGGAGGTTAAATTAACTTGTCCATTAGTGGAGGGGGGTGGGCGTTATCGGTCCAATTATAATTCACCGCGCAAATGACACCGTCATTACCGGCTGCTCATAACCGGCTTAACGCTGTACCCGTATACGAAATGTACGGTTGGAAAAGCTTTTATATGAAGCTTTTGTAAGTTTTTTTATATACTGAATAACGTAAAAATATTAATTTAGTAGGAATTTGTATTGTTTTATTGTTAACCTTTAAAATATTGTTAAAGAACCTTTATCTGTATTTATATAAACATTTTGTTACAAGTACGAATTTAATTAAACAAAATATCACAAACATATTACACTTAACATTACATTAAATTCAAAAATAAATACACGTTTATTACTTTATTTTAGCAGACATTATGAATCATCTTCATATTAGAATTTTGAAGATTTCAAAAAGGATTGAATCATTTATTTAAATTTTAATTATGCAAATTAAATATGAGAAAGGAAGTAAATGTTAATTATTAAATCGACCATAGTATCAATAACCTAACACGTAACATTTATTATAAAACTAAGATATTCTGCGCGTGCTGACGTTACAGAGGGGGGGGTCGGGCAAACCACCCCTTTAAACAAAGGCAAAGCAATTATTATTAAATATTCGCGAGTCAATTTATGACCTACGAGGTAATTGTCCGACCAGACAATACGGCTTTATTACGCTCATAATTAGTATAATTAATGCGTTTACATACATGTGTAGTGTTTTAAACGCCTGTAAATGAGTGTGTATTGTTACTTAAATTTTGTGTTTATTTTGTTACAGTTTTCTTTATTTCTTATCTTGATAATTCATAATATATACTAAATAGGATAGACAGAGAACTAAATTTTCTCCGTTCTCCGCTTTGTAATAGTGTTAGACAAATTTCACGGTGTTTAACGGCTGTAACGATTTTACTATTTTGACTATTGGGGATCAAATCCACAACAACCGCGTTTACATTTTATATTTGCAATTTTACTTTTTTTATCTTATAGGTATATATGTAGGTACATTGTTTATTATTACGTACCAATGCAAATATTATAGGCAAATATCAAAGTACTTAATATACTTTCAATGTTTTTATATAATGAGAAATATAAGAAGATAAGAATATATTCTTATATTTCTCATTATATTCGAATTTAAATTATAACAATATTGAAAAAACTTAAAATAACACCTAAAAAGTTCAAGAATACTAAATTATTTATATAGTATACAAAATTAAAAAATAAAATTATTGTCTTTGTTAACATAAAAGCTTAATTTACATTATTTGTCTTAAGTTGATATACCTTATCACACTACTAATAAAAACTTAAAATAATACTTTTAACATTTACTATAACTTACATTATTTTAAGGCTTCACTTTAATAGGATGATAGACAGGATAGGGAGAAGGAACCGCTGGAATCTTCCACCTTTCGAGGTATTGCGTGTTGAGTGACAAAACTAAACGACGGGCTTTGCGGACTTACCAAAGTGAAGAAAATGAAATTAATTCATTCTCCCCAAAACGGAATCGAAGCCACAAACATTTGTATTTACAGACAGACACTGTGCCTCTGGGCCACGAAATTACGTGTTTATTATTTATTCATTTTCGGTACTAAACTTCACACATTTGTGTGGAGATTACCAAATGGTGTCACAATTGCGCGTATCTTATCTAATCAACGATATTTTGCAACAAATCGACCCCTGAGGACCTCATTATTTTGCGCAGGGGCTACCAAATACTTGTCGCAAATAAATAATATAAACCTTTAATATTTCTGTACATTTTGTAAAAATATTATGGATAGTTTTTGAATTCGTAGAACATTAGCTTTCCCACCATCTGGACACGTGGAAGTTTTTTTTTTTTTCAATTAATCTTAAATTTTTATATAAAAAGGTATAGCAATATACACTATATGGGGACCTTTACATAAGTCTCATTGATAAAACCCCGTGCCATATGGATCCGTTGTAAACGCCTGTCATTAAGAATAACTACCCAGTCTCAAAGGAGTAGGGTGTTATGATCGCCCGTTCATTTTAAACGCAACGCTATATAACAATGCCGCGATAATGTCGGTATTTGTAAAACACGTAATATACAAGCCGCTGTAATTTAGGTATTTTTTAAAATCTGTTTGAATGACTTGAAAGTTGTAGAAATAAATATACATATCTATAACCAGCAAGCCGTTCCTGTAGAGATTTTCTTACTAAATCTCTTTCAAACAAGCATTCTTATTTCATTAATTCCTTTTCAACATACATTAACATCTTTGTGACTTCTCCATTCAACGTGAAATTGGCAAAGTGTATTGTGCTCAACTAGCACGCTCGAAACGCCATAAATAAAAAGAAAATTTTCTTTTTATCTTTTGAGAAACAAAAATTAACATTAACAATTTATTATATACTAGCAGACACCCGCGGCTCCGCCCGCGTAGATGTCGGTTACCGCTTCAAAAAGCCTACCCAAGAAAAACACGATCAGCAAAATGATTCCTAGGCCAATTCAAAGACATTGACACTAATATCAACGACGACTGTCATCATCCGTATTGGTGGTGGTGGTTCAGTAGAAATCGTAATATTTTATTTTCACCATAACTTCAAAACAAAGTATCTAATTTTAATAATTCAAAGACCAAATATCATGTTAATAAACTATATTTAGTGATAAAATAATTTATTTTAATAAAGATTATTGGCGTGAGTAAAATTATTATTACATATTAATTATTACGCATTTAAAAGCCTGCCTCACTCGACAAAGATAGGTATAGTGTGTAGCGGACTTTTTATAGATATTTATAAGATCTACAATTAATTGAAACATTTTATTGTTTTGTTTGTTTGTTTGAAATTTTCTATCTTTTATAATTTAGGCAGCGTACGCAAAATAAGTAACTTTTCTTGTTGATTTTTACAGCTTTTTCCCGAAAATCCCAAATATGTTACGGAATCCTATTTTTTCTAAAATAAAATATAGCCCATGTTACTCGTGGATAACGTAGTTTAAAAATGATGAAAAAAATTTTAAAATCTGTCCAGTAGTTTTTGAGCCTATTCATTACAACTAAACTAATTTTACCTCTTTATAATATTAGTATAGATTAATATATTTTCATTTTAGAAAAGTAAAACATTGCAAAAAAAGTAGTACAGTGGTTCACATTAAAAAAATTGAATTTGAAAGGAACAACCCTTAAAATAAACATAAGTAATCCATATTAATGAACCGAGCTTGAGTTACACATTAAGCGACAAATCTCTGTAGAAACCTGACAAATTAATGAAACAAGTACAATGCGATACAATTTTAGACATCATTGACAATCAATCATTAATCAAGCTTATAAAGTTTAAATTATTTCTTTTATAGTGTATTTTTAGTCTTAGGCGAAGATTTCGAAAAAAAAAGCCAAAGTTATTTATAGTAATGTTTCAAATAAGTTATATCGAATAAGGTTTAATTTATTTCTCATTTTGTTTAAAAACAATTGAAATGCTGCAGCTGCAGGTTGATGTTAGCTTCATATAGTCAGAGAGCAAGATGATAAAACTTTAAAGAATTCTATTGGAACGCAAAATTTCGAACAATACGCTATGTTTTTTCTCAATCAACACCTAACATAAAAAGTGGAAAACGTCTAGACTAATTTCTCCCTATTTGTTCTAATAAATAATTAATTATAGTGAATGATTAATTACAAATATATATATAAATATATATAAGTAGTATCTAAATATAATTTTAACACGGCGACTCCTACACTTACGGCCTTATTCATAAAAAAGTCTTATAGAACGTTTTAAGCATACTTTAGTTAACACGCTCTTTAGGCTTATAGAACGTTCGATAAATGTTTGTATTCATAAACGCTCTATAAGCCTTCTATAACTAAAGTGTCACTAATTGGATTTATACGTTCACAATGTTGCCACTATACTGAAGTCGGTCGACTTGTTGCCGAAAATACCAGTAAATCCACAGATGATAAGTGACAAACGCATTGACATAGTATGACCACAGATAATATTACGTACAAAAATATATTATTGGATCTGACTTGACATATACCGGCTTGATTTACGTCGTTGTTATCACAAAAACACGAATGTTTATTTTATTTTAGTTTATAAACTTACTTAATTTTTAAAAAATAAAGTCAAGAGAAGTAAAACGACAAAGAATTGAAAATTGTTTAGACGTGGACAAGTATTACCTATGTTCTGTGCACCTTTCTTATGTAGAATTTATTATTAATAAACTTGTTAATAACTAAATATAGTTAATAAATATCGAACAAAATGTCAATTGTTATATTGTTTTGTTTACGAAACTGAAATTTACACTCTTGATGACCAGCGACTCGACAACGTCATATCAAAGCTCATATTAGTACGAGCTATAATCAGCTGTTATATGAATCGGCCATCTTTGGACGTTAAAACACTCTTATAGTAGGGTTCTCGGCTCTATAACTTTATGATAGGTTTATAGAACTGATTGGCACTAAAATGCTGTTATGAATAACGTTTTTTGACAACTGTACTATATCGATTCTTTAAGCGTGCTATAACTTTTTATGAATAAGGCCGTTACTGTTTATACTGCGTTAATTATAATCTTGTCTACCAATAAATTCAAAAATAAAAAAAAATGTGTTGAAGTCCTTCGTAGCGTCTGTCTGTAAACGCGACGGTCCGTGAGATCAATTCCCACTCGAGGAAGATGTATTTTTTATTTCCATTTTCGTCGCTCTGACAACTAGGCAAAGCGCGGCGTTGAGTTCCGCCACTCAACACGCAATGTCTCGGAAATATGGAAAACGGGTAACAAAGTGTCTTAACACTAAGTTTCCACAGTTACTGCAGTACTCTCTTCGTCTCTCTATACCTATATTATAAACAATATTTAAAAAAATTAACATTTTCCAACGCAAAAATAACTTAACGAATTATTTAATTATTTATTAGGGTAAACAATGGGATAGCATTTTCATTGAACACGTGTTCGCAATCCCTCCCTAGGGCACCGAGCCAAGTTTGAACTTGTTTATAAGCTATTTGCTCTTAATGACATTAAACTGCACTATTATAAGCTAACAGTCACGTTGGGAGTTCAGTTGTATAATTGTTATATAAAGAATTCTAATATAGAAAATAATCCGATGACGCAAGAACAAGCTTCAATTAATTAATAATCTTTACAGAATATTTCCTTTGTAAATTGTACTTACATACAAAAATAATATGCCTTCTAAAAATATTATCTTAATTTTAACTTAATAATATTATGGCCAAAGTGTCTGAGGTAGTAGGTTCGATTTTTCATTTATGGCAAGTTGAGGCAGTTTATATTTACAGAATGTAAAGCAAATAAAATATTTATATAAATATAATTGAAATCACTAAAAATCAAAAATTGGTTCGTATTAAAATATTAATTTCGTTATAATCTACTTATTACCATATTATGTCTAAATTATTATAAAATCAGATTAATGTGGCTTTAAAATATAACTATATTGGTTTTTTAAACGAAAAAGTTTATTGTTATTAATATTTAATATGTAATATTTTTTACCTTTGGCACAAAATGTGAACTTTAAAGTTTGATAAATAATAGTACAATAAAAAATGGAAGTACAATTAACTAGGAAATCTTGATTTGTATATTTTTGAATCTCAAACTTTCTTTTAATAATATTTTTTTTAGCTTCACGTTTTATTCCGCATATTGCAGGGTAGGCAGAGAGAACTGCTGGAACCATGTGAACCTAATCTTAAGACACTCCCTTGCTTAGTCCCTTGTCTTGTTTACCAGAGCGAAGAAAATGGAAGTAGAAAAATCCATCTTCCCCGACTGGGAATCGAACCCAGAAACCGTCGCGTTACAGACAGACGTTGCGTCTCTGCGCCACGACGGTCCTCAATGAAACAATTTTTTAATGCAATCTAAACAAACAGAAATCAATTCTCACTCCCTTCTAAAAAAGCTAATACTCAGGTTTTGAATGCTATAGTCCAAAGCGCTATCTTGCTTGCCGTAAGAATTGGCTCAAATTTTACAAGAATTACTGAATATTCGCATTCGCATTCGCGAATATCGGTAGCAAATATTCGCATTTGCATTCGCGAATGTTAAAAACGTGACATTCGTTACATCACTACTGTACTTACCTATATTCCTACCTAGTGGGTGTAAACTAAGCCACTTAAAATGTGACATATATCTATATCTTTTTTTTTTATTTTTATGTCTTCACGCTTTATCCTGCACATGGACTATAATTTAGCAGGACGCGTGTATTAAATTATAATATTTTAACACTACTATTATAATTCGTTTATTGTTATTTTTGTTTTTTCTATAGTTTGTCATCCATCTTTGTGTATAGATATAAAGAGACTTTTTCATATAAATATAGGCATATATGTCAAGCTACAATTATTATAATTTAAACACAAAAATTAATAATTATGTTGAATTTCTCATTTAAATTATACACAATTAAACATATAAAGTGTTCATTACTAATTAACCGGCACTAGATTAGTTAACACAAGCACACTACTGTTACGCAATTTTGATGCGTATATTCTGAGAGATATGTTCCAATTAACTGTGACAACAATAAAGATAGTGCTGAATCTACACGATGATTTTAATAATTGTAAACGTGGTAAATTTAAATTTCTTATTTATTACTTTAAATTACGCGGAAAGCAGGGAACGGAGTGTCTCAACACTAAGTTATATGGTTCCTGCGGTTCCCTCTGCCTACCCTGTCATGTGCGGGATAAAGCGTGAAACTATAACATTTATGATAACATTTTAATTTTTTTTGTAGAAGAGCTTCAGTATTTATTTAACACATTGATTTAATAAAATACCACTACGGTTTACCTGTACACGATTAAAAATTTAAAGAGTATCATATCTAACCCAAAAAAATTAAACAAACATTCATAATTTATGAAAAAAATATTTATATATTAAAATATTATATCTAGCAACACCTTTAGGAGTGTTCCCATCACTTGATTTGGTAAAATGTTGGCACGCCTGGCTTAAGTGTTGCGCACTGTTAAATTAATGAGCCAATCTCGTTGCCGTTGCCACCTCCGTATATTACAAGGTGGTAATGCTTGAAGCTCACGGCTTATAACGGATCGCATAAATATCACCTTTTACATAAAAGTTCATGACGCTCGGAATTTAGTATAGCGATAAATATTTAAAATTATTAAATTATAACTTGATAGCTTCACGCTTTATCCCGCACATGGCAGGGTAGGCAGAGGAAACTGCAGGAACCGTGGAACCTAGTGTTAAGACATTCCGTTGCTTAGTACCTGCTAGAAAGCAGCAGACGAAGAATCGTCCCCACTTTTGCCTTTTTTCGAGGCATTGCGTATTGTGTGGCGGAACTCAGCGCCGCGCTTTTCCTGGATTCCAGAGCGAAGAAAATGGAAATAGAAAAATCCATCTTCCCCGAGTACGAATCGAACCCTCAAACCGTCGCGTTTATAGGCAGATAATACAGGCAGATAATTTCCACTTGATAAATTGGGATTTTATAACTATATGATTATTATCATTTCTATAAGTATTTATTATTTAACAATTATTGACTATTGTATTAAATATAAATGAGGTACAAAATATAAACCTTAAAATGTAATAAGACATAGTGTATCATAATGTAATGTAATTTATACGTATACGGGCAAAATTAACTAGGAAATTATGATTTTTATACGATTTTGGAACCTCAAATTTTGTATTATGTTATAAAGTTAAAAAAATATTTTTGATTCTATTAGAACTGACTCTACAATTATATTGCCTTGTTTTTCTTCTCTTATTTATTTTTTATTTTCTATAGTTTCTCATTCGTATAACATAAGAAGATTTTTTCTCATAAATGTGTAATATGTCAAGTTGAAGTTATTACGAAATACTCAGGTCTATAGGTAGTCGTTTGGAGCGGACAAAAAGTATGTTAATCACAATTGTGTCTTACTAAGTGAATCACATTATGGTGCATTTATACCAACATTCGAAACCTATTCCTATACTTGGACCTTGATGAAAAAATTTGGCAAATTGTAAGATCTTAAAAGCTATTTAAATGATTACTTACAAAAATTTCCCGACTTTCGTAGGTTGTACTTTTAAATTGTAACGATATATATAAAATATCTTTTTACCTAAACGTAGGTATATGGACACAAATCAATATACCTACATATATACATACGTTTTATGACTTGATTGTTCTGAAAATATTTAGTATTGATATTAATGTTTAACTGTTTTAAAAAGGTAAAGTCCTGTACGATATAATTTTTATATAGTGATATAATTTTCATATTGTGAAAAATGGACTCTAAACAGCGAATCTCTGGCCTAGCACCGACAGACATGTAGGTACTACAGAAAAAAAAATTTGGTCACAATTTCTGTACAATGTTTCTATACACGAAAGTTTAAAATATAATCCTTATCAAACTTCGCTCTAAGATTCACATTTGTTACTAAGTTGAACAATTTTCATTTTCAAAATACATCATAGCTAAATAGAAACTTTATATAACGTAGCGAAACCCAAGTTCGCAGGTACCCATTGTTCAGAGCCCCGGGGCCGCTAGTTTGCGACCTACAAATGTGGCAATTAGCCGCCGCTGAGTAATGGCTACCAGACCGTGATTAAGACGCCTGAAGATAACGAAATACACGAAACTTCGTCTATTACGTTATTTTACTTTAACTTTTAGGGACTGGATGAAATTTTAAATATGTATTGTTATTTTTTATTTTAAAGTTACTTAGCTCTTTTCAGTTTCTTAAAAAATAATTTTAAGAATACCAACTACAAATACTAAATATAAATAAACCAATCTAATTTTAGTTTTTAATCATGTACGGAGACCATTTGGAACTACAGATAGGTATGCTAGTAATCCATTTGTGTATTAAGTACACAGCTGTCTCATATATGCCAGTGATTCCTATTGGCATAATTTTATGTGAGCAAGCCTAACCTACAAGGTACCTATCATAAAATATGTATTAACTCATCTTAAAAAGTTAAATAGCAAATGACGTAACTAAAGTAACTATACATCTAGATAATGCAAGATAAAACGACAAGCTAAAAAAAATTAAAAAAATTACAAATATATTAAATCGAGTTATGTCTTTTAAAAATAACCTCATTTTCAAATATCATGAAAACAAAAAAAAAACTTTTAACTCATTTTCTATAAGAATTACAATTCCATTCTCAACACGTAATAGAAACAGAACAATAGCGTTTTAGGGTCCGTATAAGGTTGATAAGTAGTATGGCGAGGTCTTATTTGTTTCGTTAAACAGCTGTTTGTTTCCGGCGACCCCATTTGTATTGGCATCGGATAGATTAGCTAATTCTCTGAGAAAATTGAGATATTCGTATGTTTATACAGAATTTATCCTTGTCAAGAAAGTGACAATCTGTTCATTGAGCCACTAACTTGTTCTAAGATTTTGTTATTCTGTTGAACTTTGAACTTTTCTACTTTGTACTCCTGAAAATAATTAGTTTTGCATGCTTAAGATAGTTTTAAGTTAAAATTAAATTTTCGCAATATATTTACTAAGAAATATATAGGTATTGCCACCCGATGCATGTATATCGATTTTAAATGCCATTTATCATAAAATATCATAGTTAACATCATGGGCAGCCGCTTCTAGCTATTGCCACATGTTATGAAAAAACTTTTATTTTGTTTTAGCTTCACGCTTTATCCCGCACATGGCAGGGTGGACAGAGGGAACTGCAGGAACTATACGAACCTAGTGTTAAGACACTCCGTTGCTTAGATCCTACTTTCTCCGTCCCCGCCTTCCCCCGTTTTCGTGGCATTGCGTGATGAGTGGCGGAACTCAACGCCGCGCTTTGTCTAGTCTCCAGAGCGAAGAAAATGGAAATAGAAAAATCCATCCTCCCCGAGTGGGAATCGAACGCACAAGCCGTCGCGTTTACAGGCAGACGTTACGCCTCTGCGCCACGACGGTCCTCATGAAGAAACTTAGGGCGCATTTTCATTGGTCGATAGGGCCCGCATTCGGGATGCGGGGGATTTCTGTAACGCATACCATAGGGCCCGCAAAGTGTTTATCGTTTTCACTGGTCGTCAGGGACCGCATACGGGGTGCGGGTGATTCCTATAATGCATGCGATAAGGTCGTTATTCCGAATGTGGATATCACCCGCACACGTTTAATCGACCGAGTTATCGACCAGTGGATTTCATTGGTTGTTAGCTCGCATGCGGGTACTCCGCGCATTCGGGCTAACTACCGACTTATCGACCAATTAAAATGCGCCCTTATGGAGGGATATTAGTTTACTATAATAAAAAAAAGAACTATCTACTCTGTTCATAAAAAATAAAAATCCCCATATTAACACCATTTGAATCTAACTGTCAATTTTCTATTTTTTTACAATAATTTTATAAATTGAGATTCAAAGTAAAATATTAGGTTCATACAAAAACTCAGCCGAGCGGCGATCGCTACGAATGTAAAGAAAATCAACGCTTAAACAACATTCCCAAAAGGAAAGCGATATTACAGATCTACATACAAACACGAAAAAATCTGATATACGCTTGAAAAAACCAGTGCAAACAGTAAATTCAGTTCGATTTCAATGTGCCATCTAAAGGGTACAGCGTTGGACTTACAAGTTACTATATTTTACGTTTTCCAAACACTCGTTGTTCCTTCCGCTTTACGAAATAAAGTTCAAAATTGGATATTTTTTTCGTTTTGAATAGTATTTTATTATGGTTTTAATGGGACTCAATCAAATTACAAGGCGTGTTTGACCAGACGAGGACCCTTACTGCAGTTCAACGTTATTTTGCATGAAGAGTTTGCGGTTAGTTTCGTCTATTTGTAAGTAACGTAATAGGTTTTTTATTTAGTCTGCTTGAACTTGAGAATGGTAAGCGGTCTTTCCAATTTATATTCAGACCTCAGTATAACCCTTTATTTAAACAACATGTTTAGTGTTTACTATGTATATTGTACATATGTATATTTAATTTATTAAAAGATATGTGTATTTAGTTTTTTAAAACAGTAAAGTAGTATTAAAATTTGTCAATCAATTCATTTGATTAATTGTATTGTGTCAATAATTGAAAATTCTATGAATGATATCTGTTTGAAAATTCTATGAATGATATTCAATGATGACTGGTGAAGCAAAAATGAAAATAGTCTCAGAATATTTCTGTCCACAAAACCAGAAGTTAAACTTTGTACAAAAAATCATTCGTAAAATCGAAAAAACGTAATAACAGTCGGCACTCATGGCCGACTATTCGCTGACTAGTCACATCTAATATATATGTATATACAATACACATATATATTTATATTTTTCCGAAAACTTTAAACTTAACTGAAACGAAAAATGTAGATATATAAGTTATATATATCTGTTATTAGATCCTATGTAACAAATCCAAAAACATTAGCACAGATAATGTAAACATTATCTTAAGCTCACGGTCCTTATCAAAACTCTGCGATTCGGGATTTGGGTGGGATTGGATCGAGTAATAATTGATGAGTGCATTAGACACACGTGTCCGCCATCTTTTATTCAACGTAAGATCGTCTCTACGGATGATTACGTAGCGATGACGTGAAACTTTAGTTTAGAGCGTTTGTGTAATAGTGTGAAAGGTAAAAAAATGTAATATTTTATATATAAAGTAATTATATTAAATTACAAAAATATATCCTTACTTTCTTTGGTATTACCAAATTAAAATTTAAAAAAAAATTTTAATGTTTTAAAAACATATTTTTTAGTAAAGAGAAAATTATTATTACTATTTAAACATGTCTAAAAGAAATGAAATGAATTGTAAAGAATTGATAGCAGTCGACAATTGCGAAAATATTTTCAAAATTGTTAACCCTTAAATGTGAAATATAGCTTATAACATTATCTACTTTATATCTTCACGTTTCATTGTATTATTGGCAGAGAAGGTAGAGGAAATCGTTAAATATTTTGCTACCACGTTCTTCACCTTTCACATTTAGTTAGTTTAAAAATAAATTTAAAGGTTTAATCTAATCACGATAATTGTGAGTTCGTTACTTAACGATTTTCATACATTTTCCTGCTTCAGCAAGACTACAAAAGAAAACAACAGAGTATACTTTCTCTCTTTTATGTCCGGGATCAAGTTAAACCAATAAAATGTAAAAAACATCTGATGAGGCTCAAAGTTATAGAAACCAAGTCATAAAATAATAAAATTAAAGTAATAAAATTGAATCTAATTTTACCAGTGTATCACAAAGTATAAACTTATATTACATAAAAATAGATTTTGTATATTATAAATCTTTATATTTTTTTATTTTGAAACAAAGATTCCAATTTAAAAAAAAATAGCTACACTGAGGCTAAGCGTCTAGTTGATATATACCTACTTGCTTTTAATCTTCATATATTTTGACATTTCTTAATCGTTAGCTATACTAGCTTACACATCGTTTTATTATAATTTCGACTGGTTATATAAATTAAAAAGCCTTTTCATTGACAAAAAACTAAACTAATATTAACTAAGTACATTTGTACTATAAAGCGGCATAGTGCCTATTGCGCCCCCTCCCCACTAGCACACACTTAACTCTATCCACTTAGTAATTTCGTCTAATCCGATACAAGTTTTAATACCCGGCCCCACTCAGCCCGCGGCGGGAAAAAAGGGACTTAGCGCAAAAAGTATGCGAATTCACACGACGCCCTCGCTTACGTAGCCGTAGTAGACGTAGAATAAAATGCGGTGTTCGAATTAAATTGAAATAACGTATATTATGTGAATATTTTAGTATGAATGTTGTTGTTACGAGAAACTGAGGAACAAAAGAACATAGGTGAGGGTTTAAAATAGTAAATAATTTGTAATATTTAACGGAATTTAAACCCACGCTTGTTGATTACTGACTGAGCGCTCTGACCATTAAGCTCTAGGCACATATCAAATGATGTTTGAAGTACTTATAAATTTTTTTGCGGCGTTGAGTTCCGCCACTCAACACGCAATGCCTCGAAAACGGCGGAAAGCGGGGACGGAGTAAGCAGGGACTAAGTAACAGAGTGTCTTAACACTAGGTTCGTATGGTTCCTGCAGCTCCCTCTGCCTACCCTGCCATGTGCGGGATAAAGCGTGAAGCTAAAAAAAAAAATAAAAAAAAAAAAATTTAAAATTGTGTTTTTATCCTGTGTGTGAAATTATACTTTTATAATAAGATAAAAATAGAGGTTTCGTAAGATTAGCTTGTAAATGTTCATGAGTTCAAAAATTAGTGTAATTTTCGCGTGCTGGTAAGTCCTAGCGTGGCTTTTAATTTCGCCACAACAAAAATAGTAGGACTGGAGTCTTAGCACAGAGTTCTCTATACTACTCTTACACTATGAAGTTGCAAAAAAATTCTACCAGTATACACTGTACATTCATTATAGATAATTATAATTCTTCATTTATCAACAAAAGCGGGGATGAAGAAAGCAGGGACTAAGCAACGGAGTGTCTTAACACTAGGTCCCTATGGTTCCTGCAGTTCCCTCTGCCTACCCTGCCATGTGCGGGATGAAGCGTGAAGCCATAGAAAGTTACAGATTTTAATCATTTTATTTACTATTTTTTACAATTTATATGAAATGTAAAGTATATCATCATAATATGTCTAACACTGCATTTCCAATGCCATTAAACAGATTCGAAGCGGTATAATATAAATCATGCTACGTTAACATTTTTAAACTTTTACTAAAAATATTAAAATGACATAATAGATGTATAAAAAAGAATTGCTATGTGTGTTAATAGAAGAAAAATAATAGGCACATTATCTCCTTATATTTAAAATAAGAATACTTTATAGTTTTAATTGACGTAGTATATTTATAAAATTATAGATATAAACAGTATGTTTCATTTTATAAAAAAAAGTCACACAAAAAGTCAAACAGAAACACAACACAAATAAATGCAATTAAAACTAAAACTTAAACGTCGACCGAGGAACAATTTAATGCAAGCAATCTAAGCACAAGATTATTTAAAGAAAATGGCATATAGCTATTATATAAACAGAAAAATTGTTATTAAATAATAATAATAATAATAATACATTATTGTACACCATATGTAAAATATACAAAAAAAAAGAACCATACATAAAGAAGTAATAATGTACAGCAGGCGACCTTATCGCTATAAGCGATCTCTGCCAGGCAACCTTAGGGTATAGGAGTATACAAAAAACGGTAGGCGGTGTACTTGCTTACTTTAAATATACACATACATAGACATACATAAACACATAAACATACATAGACATACATAAACATATATAGACATACATACATAAACATACATAGACATACATAAACATATATAGACATACATACATAAACATACATAGACATACATAAACATATTTAGACATACATAAACTCACACTTAAATAAATACATAAATAATATTAATTAATAATAAACATACTTATAACGTGTATTTAGCCATACTTAAAAAAAAAAAAAAAGAAAGATTAAATATAATAAGACAAAATTCTTATGTGAGGATCACGTAAGAAATTTTGTATGATATAATATAATACACATATATTTACAAAGTATATATTTACAACTTATTAATCTAATAAGTGAAAAAAAAAATTATAAAATAAATAAGTAAATAAATAGGAATAACCGACAATGACGATACTACATAAAATTACGTATAATTTAGAGAACTACAATACTAAAAATAATAATAATAATAATAATTTAACGAGCAAGATAGTGTGATTTTAGCAGAGACTTGAAGCGATTAAAACTCTTCGCACGTCTAAGATAGGTAGAAAGAGAATTCCACAGCCGAACAGCTTTGACTGTAAAGGAGTTGGTAAAAAAGGAAGTAGAATGAGAGGGCATCTTAAGGATAAGGTTTTGATTGGAACGGAGAGAACGATCTTGAGAGTTACACAAAAACTCAAATCGTTCTTTTAGGTAAGAGGGAGTTAAAGGATTGAACAGCACACGATGTAGAAGATGTAAGATATGGGTATTCCTGCGAAGTCTTATGGGAAGCCACTTGAGCATTTTTCGATAGTCAGAAATGTGGTCATATTTGCGAAGACCAAATATAAACCGTATACAGAGATTTTGAAGTCGCTCAAGCCTATTTAAATACTCATCTCTAATATCGAGATAACAAGTATCAGCATAATCAAGAATAGGTAGTAATAGAGAGTTTGCAAGCACAATTTTAGTAGAAATTGGAAGAAAATTTCGTAGTCTACGAAGGGAAGAGACTGCCCCAAAAACCTTCCGGCCGAGTTCACTGATTTGCGGCTCCCAGGAAAGATATTGATCCATTGTAATTCCCAGGTTTTTAACTTTTAGCGCGTGCGGGATAGGTGTACCTTCAAACAACAAAGGTGTCAAATGAGACATATTTATTTTGGACAATGATTTACGACTGCCTATAACTATAGATTGACTTTTAGCGGGATTTATTACAAGCCCGTAAGATTTACTCCAAGTAGAAATTCGAGCGAGATCTTCATTTATTAGATTGATAGTATGAGGCAAGTACAGTAATGATGTCATACGGTAAATCTGCAAATCATCGGCATATAGGTGGTAGAGAGAAGATATTTGATGGCAAATTGTATTAATGAAAATTGAAAACAGGAGTGGAGACAACACGCCACCTTGTGGAACACCAGCATTTATAGCACACCAATCAGAATGCGAGTCTTCAATACGTATGCGTTGGCGGCGTTCACACAAGTAACTTCGAAACCAGTCAACCACCTCAGGAGATACGTTAAGAGAACCTAGTATGGCAAGCAGGATATCATGGTCTACTGTGTTGAAAGCGTTATTGAAGTCCAATAGCACCAAGACAGTGACCATCCGATCATCCATGCCCTTTCTAATGTCATCTGTTATTTTGATCAAAGCAGTTGTCGTACTATGACCGAAACGGAAACCAGATTGAAAAGGATTTATTACATTTTGGTTACATAGGAAAGTGCTAAATTGCTGATGACCAAGGCGCTCGAGCACTTTGGATAAAAAAGGAAGTACAGATATAGGACGGTAATCAGAGAAGGAAGATGGATTTTTATTTTTTTTAGGTATATGAACTATGTGGCCATCTTTCCAGGAGGAAGGAAAATAAAGGGAGTTGATAGATGCATTTAATATACACGTTATAACAGGAGCTAGGATCTCAATAATAGGAATAATCATTTTACGACAAATGCAATCCGATCCAACAGAATTACATTTTATAGCCATAATATTTCTCTTGACGTCACTAATGGAGAATTGACTAAACTTGAAACTGGAATAATCCGGAATGGGAGAAGATAGAAGGTGACTCAATGTCCTTGCTTTGTTAGTGCTATCTATAGTAGCTGAAACGGAAAAATGCTTATTAAGCTGGTTTAAATCTAAGTTATTAGGAATGATGTTTTGTTTTGTCTTCCCCACTCCAAGTGATTTTAGAAAATTCCAGACTCTTTCTGGGTCTTCTTCCTCAACAACAGACTTATGAATATGGCGTCGTTGGCTATCTCTACACACTCTATTGCAATGATTACGACTTTTTATATATTTATTTTTGTTTATCTCACTAGGGTTAGCTAAAAATTTTGACTTATTTACACGTTTTTTTAACTGTAGTTTTTTTATTTCTGGCGTGAGCCACGGAGCCGGGAGGTGCCTCATTCGGACAGGTCGAGCAGGTGCGTGAGTATCAAATAGCTGTAATAGATATGAAGTAAATAATGAAACTTGTTCGTCTACTGATTGCGCAGAAGTAACTACAGACCAATAAATATTACTAGCGTCAGTTCGCAAGCGTTCCAAGTCTAGACTACTAAAGTTGCGCCGCAGAAGAATTCTTGATTTTGCTTTAGGTGGCTTTAACTTGTACGATAAATACAAGAGATCGTGATAGGAAAACTCAAGAGCTGAGCACTGACCATATTTAGCAACAAGTTCAGTGGAAGATACAATAATAAGGTCAAGAAGCGAAGGGCTGCAGTTAGGAAATTTATGAGTAGGAGCGAGGGGTAAGATATTTAGGTTTGCTCCAGTTATTAAAGAATTAAGACGTCGTGCACGGTGGTCATCCTTAACGAGACAAGTGTTGAAATCACCCATCAGCAACGTGTGATCATAAAATTGAATTGTTTCATTTAAAGTGAGTTAAATGAAACAATTCAATTTGTCAAGTAGGAATTAAAATCTGCAACCATCACTTTTATAGTCTTAGAGCGTCACTGTGCTATTTAAAAAAAAAATGAGAAAATTGTTGATGTTTTTACAAAAAACAGTTTGTTATTGGTTGATAGATTGCAGCTTTAAGTCAGGTTCCCAAAAAGGATACACGCTTCACACCGGTTAAATATCTAAGTCCCTTGTTATAATTTTACTTTTTTAATTTTTTGAGATCAACAACGTGGTACTGACAATAACATAGTATTATTGAGTAATAAATTGTACTAAAATAACATTTTAACATTTACAATATACATATCTAGTGCTTTTTGGGAACCACATAATGAGATCAAGAGCAAAGTATAAATATGCAAACCTGTACACATAGTGTTTTGTTTCTGTGTTATATTGTTACTTATATTTTTTCACTTTTTTGTCTGTAATTATTAATATCATATTGTGTTATAATATAACATCTAATGTTTAATATGTACCAATGCCATTTCCACGCTCATCTGCGGTCGCAATCCACAAAAGAAACAAGTACAAACTTGCTACAGTTCAATACAAAGGGGAGCGGGACCTCGTTACCATTCATAATTCACCAAAATTCCGCTACGTTTTCTCATTATAAATTTTATAAGGTTTTTATTGCGTCGCGATCCCAGAAGTTTGAAGGTGATATACGATTGAGACGTATCACGTACATATACTTATATACTTTTGTATTAATAGCATTTTTTCAAGCGCCAACGTGGAGAATTATCTTTGTTTTTTAGCTTCACGCTTTACGCCGCACATGGCAGGGTAGGCAGAGGGAACTGCAAAAACCATAGGCACCTCATGTTAAGACACTCCGTTGCTTAGTCCCAACTTTCTCCGTCCCTGCTTTCCGCCTTTTTAGAGGCATTACATGTTGAGTGGTGAAACTTCACGTCACGCTTTGCCTAGTTGTCAGAGCGAGTAAAATGCAGAAATAGACAAATCCATCTTCTCCGAGTGGGAATAAAACCCACAAACCGACACGTTTACAGTTAAACGCTACGCCTCTGCACCACGACGATCCTCGTCTTAGATTATATAAAAATATATAACACAAGTAACTAGATTATTCTTCGGTTTGAAATGTATATATGAGGTATATATAAGTATCTATCTATAAAATATTTTTCTATTATGGATAATTTAGAAGCCAAAAATAATGTTACAAAATCATTATAAAGTCCCTTAATAATTTAAACTGATTTCACAAGAAAAGCTTCAGTACGTTCCGCTGTTAAATTTTTATCGGGTTTTTACGGCAATGTGATATCGTAGTTTGCGTTTGACAGGTGCAGATGACGACGCACCCGGGACTAGAATTAAAATGTGCACCTAGCTTTGGGATTCAATCTTTCAGTGTTACGATATTGTTAATATTTGTACAACCTATTTAATATTTTAAATTCTTTACTATGATTAAAAAGATAAGCGAATTAAATTTATATATAACGAATTTAATTAAAAGATAAACAAGCTTTGTTTTAAGCCAACCAACATTTTATTTAAAAGTATTTCATTGCTATCCATACACTATGTTAAATTAAAAATAAAATCAAACTAACTTTTGCATATCTCGTAAAATTTAAAATGCGTAATGGATTATTTTAATACATTTAAGTCAGATGTTCTTTTGAAAACACGAATCTTTAACGTGAAGCAATATGCGTATCTACTTTACTAACTGCCTAACATCTTAGGTATATATCTATATCCAAGTGCTTTATTTACGGTAATATGATACTTAAACAAAATATACCTATAAAAAATTGAACGCGCCTCTTTTGCATGGCTTGCAAGAGGCGCGGGTCCAGCTGCGTTTAAATTTTTATATATCCTATAATATTATATAATATTAATATTAATATTAATATTTGACACTATATTAGATACTAAAATGTAATCAGAAACACGTTATAACTTCGTATCTACTATATAAAAATATACATGTAAAAAGTTGATTTGTGGGAAAGACGTTAGCAAAGAACAAAAATAAAATAATATAGGTATAGCTTCACGCTTTTTATAGGTACTATGAATATTATAACACTGATAAATTATATTATATATAAAAAGTATGAAAATGTTATGAATATATATGAATCATTTCTTGAATTTAACTTTTTGAATCATATGACTTGCTTTCGCGTTTGTATTGTACCGCACGCAGAATTATTTCAAGCGAAATCGAGCATCGAAATATCATTTTTTATTATAGAAAATAAGTACCTGTATGAGAATTACCCACTTAAAAAAAAGAAAAATGTTACTAAAAAATATATTACTAACAATATAGATTGGCAATTGATCTTGACGTGATATATGTATGTAGGTACATGATTTTCGTTATTTGTCCTTGATTTATTTAGTTCTAATTTCTAACTAAATTTCATGAGACCATGTCATGATTTTTGGTTGAGTTATTGTTTGAATTAGAAGTATGATTTCTCTCTTACAAGGGAATGCAGAATTTAGTTTGTGACATTTTTAAACTTTAAATTTATGTTTTGTTTCCGAAAAAATGATTTTCAACGTGAAATTGGTGAAGTGAATTGTGCTCAACTGGCACGCTCTAAACATCATAATTAATTGAAGAAGAAGAAAACAACAAAGTTGTAATTATCGTAAAATATTACTTTAATTTTCTTTTGAGGTCAAAATAAGATAAATACAATAACTGAGTAAAAATATGTACAGTAAGTATTTCATGATATAAGCATCAAGTAAATGCCTTATATAAAAATTAATAGATATGTCTACATTTTCTTAATATATCTTCATAATCTTTGCCACGAAGTAGTAAAGGTAACAGTCGGGGGAGTTTCCCGACTTGATTACATTGAATTTTGGTGGAATCATTCTCGCAAATTTTCACAGTCCTCAACTTTGATAAGACTTTCTTGTTTCACTACCAAGAATCTGATAGCCAATTGTGTTTGTATTACATTGGACTGAACAGAGTAAAATAGCTTAAATTTTTGTGCTTAAAGTTTAAATTTACATTAACTATATAAATATATTAAAATTATAATGTTTTAAGTGCTACGTACATTTGATTACATATTAAAAGATCAAAAAAATGTTTTGCCATATAAAAATACTTATTATTGTATAAATACTCTACATACACCTATACAGAAGGCAAGTACATATACCTATTTCGAATCACAAAGCAATCCTATTAATGTAAAACCAATGAATTCCGAACAGCAATTGTTATTTGTATATAATACCGTTGATTCATTACGATGCGGCAACCCTAGGCTTCACGAACTCTATTAATTAAAACGCTGTGTAAACCGAGCTTTATCGCGACGGCCGCGGCACCCAATTAGTGCGCCAACCATCGCGCCAAAAATTATGCGGCTTAACGGCTACCGCGTAATTTTGACAAACAACCGTTCAGAAACACAGATAAATAAAGTTTGACGATTGATCAGATTTGTGCATTTTTTTTAATGTATGCCTCTGTGACATTATTAAATTTTATTTAATTTTATTTCATGTTACTTAAAATGTGTAGTATATTTTGTATTTCACATATTAATAGTATAAGAAAATTTTATTCAAATATGTTAGAGAACCTACGAAACTATATATTCACAGATAGAATTGCTTGATAAAATATAAACGCAACTCCCGACGGAGGCAGTAACACGTCATACCAATATTCCATTCATCAGGCGAGGCGTCACTAAACACCGGCGGCCGCGGGAGATAACCGCTGTAAACCGACAACAATACCCGGCCTCGCACTCAATAAAAGATGATAACACATGAAATATGAACTGACGACAACCCCTCACCCGAAAACTCATTTAAAAATAAATTTCGACCGTGTACCCTACACGATAAGACCGAAAACGTCTCCGGCGTTAATCCAAGATAAGATATTTTAACATCAAAGAACGTGTAGCATAATAAACGAGCGCTTACGAAAACACACCGCAGTCGGCTTGCATACAGGCAAATTTTCCTACAAATACTTACATAGTTACAACGTTTCGGAACGAAGCGACGCCGTTGCAAAACAAAAGCGCGGGAACGGCCCCCATTGGCAGAGGAGGTGGGCGGACGCCCGAATAATATGGCGGAAATATTACGAGGCGAGGAGGTATTCAAGGTGCACGGGAGGACGGTGGTAGGAGTCGCTGCTCGCTCCCTCGAAGAGGTTAATTACCCACTGGCCGATAAGGCAGCGGCTCGCTAATTACGTACTTATGGCGGACTGAAATTAAGTTATCGTTGGCGGAGAAACGACGTTCACTTTGTTTGCGTTCCATTTTACGGATAATATGTATTCTGCGGTACTTGAGAGTAATGGAACAAAATTGGCGGCTATTCCGCTTTATCTTTTATGTCTAAGTACCGGCGCGCCGTTCAGAGATAATGGAATCATTGTTCAAACATTGCTCCCGGGGTGCCTTTTTAATCGTTTAACTTAATTTTTACTTTTGTTTAATTTAAACAAACCTTAAGATAAAACGTAAATAGCCTGAAAAATCATTGTTTTAATTTGGTAAGAGTGCCTTGTAGCTTGTTCTAGGTAGGTACTCGTTTTATTCAAAGACATCTACATACAGCAGAGTATATATGATATAGGCATACAAAAGATATTTTAAAAGCCGCAAACAACACGGCTGGCAACTGTGTTTCAAAATAAAATGCGATAAAATAAAAAGACTCCGGCGACAAAACGTAGATACTTACGAGAGGACAAATTTTTCGCAAAGCCAATTTTTATCTCTCAAAGCGTTTTGTTCTTGAATATAGGGTTGATATTCGCCTGGAAAATGGTTTTGCTGTAAGAACATATTATGTTGGCAGGTTTATACATATTTACCACAAAAGCGGCTCAGCGCGAGATCGCGGGATCCGTTCCCCAGTTTTATTTTTCCAAGCTCTAAATGGAGTCGGTGGAGCATTTAAATAAGCTTCGTCGCCTGAAGTATGGTAATGTTAGTAATACGCCAGAAGAAACGCGTCAGCGATTCAAACATCCGCCATTTTGAATTCATGATTTTTTAACCCACATTCTAATGGTGATACAGTTTTGTATATTGAATATTTATATTTTTATCTTAAGCCTTAATGTAAACTACAGTATATAATCTTAATTATGCTTAAGTATTTTTTTTTTTTATTATATTTACACAGAATAAAGTGAAATATGTCAATAGTGGTTTTAAAATAACTGTTATGTCAACTGCATAGTACCTTTACTTTTTTACAAGATACCAAAAAAATAAGCAAACGATTTGAATATGTGTTTATCACTTTTTCACTTTGTTCGAGCTAATCTCTGGAATAAGTGCACAAATTTTGATGTGGCTTTCTCTAGAAGATAAAGAAAGTAATAGAACAATATTCGTTTATTGATACTATATGCTTCATCCCTGACTTCCAGAGGATCAGGACCACAAAGGATAATTTTAGCTAGTTTAGGTTATATTTAATTTTATTATTGAAAATAATAATTTATAAAATCGAACCCAAAACAATCGGAACACAGTTTCATTGCGCCAAGACCTACGGCATTATGATTATACTACTGAATTAATAAACATTTAAAGCCCAGGCGGTTTGCTAAAGCCAAACAGAAGCGATAGAGGAGCGGCGTCTTTGTACTATAATTAGTAACAAATTATAAGATGAAAAAGCGACAAGATGTGTCTGACGGGGGCGAGGCGCCATGGACCGTGTCGCGGAACGCTTGACATATCGAAATATAACGATCCACTAATTAAGTTCATATTTTTACTGCTCGCTGACTTTTTTTTCGTTTACTCTGAAAGTAATATTCTTTAATAACTATTTTCTTAATTGTAGTTCAGATTAGGTTTATGCTTCAATATACCAAAAATGAGTCTGATTCTTATTTCATAAAAATTGTAACACTGATACATAGCGATAGTAAAGCATTTTATTTATAGAAATTTGATCTTGTAATCATAGCATAGTGCCAATTAACTTCCAAAATTACAATTTATTCTGAAAGAATTTACAATAAATTTGTAAAAGTGAAAACATGCATATATTGTCAAAATGAGAAACATCTAATCCTACACTACAACTTAATAATAAAATCGTCACAAAATAACAGAAATTACTAGCATATTTAATATAATAGCATAATTAATATTCACAAAACCACATACTTTAACAATAAAAGGCAAAAGCACAGATTATAAAGCGTTAAAACAGTCACGCTACGCGAACACGCGGCGCGACGCTAGTGATGCATGCACCGTGCACCGTGACTCATGGCCGATCCATTCCTACCTAATTAGCTTCCGTAAGCTGTAAATCTAATTTATATAGCGCCGTCAACGCAGCCGCTTTGATCACGATGCAACTGAAACGGAACGTTGGAAAACGGTTTCTGAACGCGGCGTTTAATTTCAAATGTGGCGGGAATCTTGTACGTTGCACAGACTATATTACTATATTTAGTTATTGTTTTTGTGTTGTTCCCAAAGAGGTTACAATATTAATGTACACAGTTCGATTTTTATAATTATAATGCATAAGCAGATCTGTTAGCGGGATAGTCATGAGTTTGGTTCCCATAAAAGATAGTGATAAAATTTTATTTAATTTCAGTTTTCTGATTTTTTTTAATTTATTTGCTTTTGTTTAAAAAGGCGCGGCTTTGGTTTCTACCGTGCTATACGCAGTATAATTGGTGAAAACGAAAAATGGAATACTCTAGTTATAGGTACATCTCTCTGTACATAAACAGCATAATTTCCAGAAATGTGGTCTACAACAGTTAAAAACATATTGTTATTTAATTAAATATTGGAATGGTGTCGCAATACTATGTGTATGTGAAAATTAGGAAATAGGGTGATTTGCAGCAAGATTTTCCAACAATTTAAGATTAAGATTATTCCTTGTACATTCAAATCAAAAGTTAACTCTCTGATTTTGCGACACTAGATAGGTATCTAAATAAATAACATAATATATCTTAGTGTAATGAAAAATGCATTCAGTTGGTCTGAATTTGTTTTAATTAATTAGATTTAATTATTTTTATCAGGAAACGTTTATAAATACGTCTTATTTATTTTTATTTTCGAGAAAATTAAAAAAAGAAATAATTCCCTTCTTGAGCAGAGTCTCGCCGCCATGACATCCTGCACATATAGTATAGAATATATAATCTGTATATATAAAATATAGAATTCATCATTTGATATCACCAGAAAAGTTACTATTAGTTAACAAAGACAATTACCATAATGATGATATCCAATCAAAGGCGAGATCAATAATTACCCGCGTCACATATCGTGGGCGTATAATCGTTCTATCATATCACTCAGTCGGCCAGAAACAATCAATTAGAAAACGATCCCCTTTCAATTATTCCCGTATCGCAGCGTAATTGCCTCGCCCGGGACTCGAGGCTCGAATTACCTAACGTACAATCGATTGCAATTATATTTGTTATTACCGTATTGTATATTGTCTATACTTTTCAAACGATTATTACTACACTATGTTTTTACAACGTTATATCTTTTTTATTTATAATATACTGAATATATATGCATTTGTACGGGGAACACTATTTTTCAGTTAATGATCGAACTTTTTGTTTGAAAATTAATTAGTTCAATAAAAGTTCATCATATATTTATATATTTTACGCGCATATCAACGTTATCTTGCTTTGCCAATTAATTATGTCCATTTTCCGCTCTGGTAAAACAAAACGTGGCGCTAAGTCATCAACTCTTTATATAAGATTTTTAAACAACAGTATTTCTACATATTATGATAAAATATTATACTTATATGTTATCATACTGACACTTTCTTCTAACGTGCAGAAAACAGTGAAAAATATATAATACAAATAAAAAAAGTAATATTTATATAAAAGTTATTTAGAATTGAAATGTAACTATTTCTTAGTGTAAAATTCCATCAATCACGCTTCTTCTACAAAATGATTGCATCAGCAACGCCCAATATCACACCATGATATACAATTCACCCATGATTCACACATTAATAGAACGAGGCGTGAAAACCGCTTCAATTATTGCCACTATCAATCAAAAATGTGTTAAAAAATATCCCCATAAAATAAAATAGTTCTATGGGGATCTTCTAGTATAGTTTTTTGTTATTTATATAATATATTCTAAATATGTCCATTTCTAAATACATCTATTAGCTTTTTCAAGTCCTCAGCTGGATATAAGCTTGAGAGCCTTCCCTAAACTTTAAGCATCAGAAGATTCCCGCTTTTTCCTGTCTTCTTCGGGTTATTTATCTTCATAACAGTTTGGAGAACAGGTTTTACTCATTTGGTTAACCCAGTCGCTATTCAAGAATCCTTTTTCTAAAACACATAAGTGATAGCAATAGCAATAGCCACTGTACATTCATACATGTATTTGGTGTAACCACGTCGACACCTGAGCCGTGATGGATGACCGCTCGGACCCTAAAGATTATACGCTTATAAGTATGTATTGTAATTATACATCTATTGCTTTTTGATTTGAACTCACTGATTTGTTATGTAAGCGTTGTTCTGTAATGATTGTTTTATTATACTACTCTGTATATTGAAACCGTCGTGGCGCAGTAGCACTGGGTCTGATTTTTTATGTGAAAGTTGTCAGTTCGCCACCCACTCTAGGGAATAACTCTAGTAAAATAAATGGCAGTCTTGGGTTCCGTAATTCAATTCCTTACTTACTATATATACGATATAGAGTGAAAGTAAAAAAATATACATATTACTTATAAGTTAGTAAAATATATGCTAATCGATTATGATAAAACATATATAAATAAAATATTTAAATATATTTAAAATATTTATATAACTAAAATCTATGCATAGTTTTGATTTCAACCTTTAAGAGAGCGATATTTCCAATTTCCAAATACAGCTATTTACATAACATAAGAAGGCTTTACTGAAAGAAATAAAAAAAATAAAAGAAGACATCACTGTCATTCCAATTCCGAATATAATGGTTTATTGACGTTTTAAATATATTTATATTATACTATTTATTTTCTTATATTACGATGTTTATTATTGGAAATTATTAAAATCGATATGACATGCACCTGGTATAATGAACGCTACTGCCGCCGCTGGAGTCGGACTCGCGTTGATTCTACTCATACTATATGTTAGATGGAAATGGCGAAAACCTAAGGTAAGTATTGTTATTATTATATATTTCTAATATTTTGGTTTAAAAATAAATAATCAAAGTGTGACTTATATATATTTAAAACTTATATATTAAAATATAATTACTTTAACTATAATTAATTTCAATTTAACATATTATATTATATATAACAACATATAGTACGTATATACGTGTTATGTATATAAATAATCAAATTGAAGCAAATTATCGAAATATCCGTTCAAAAATAATCAATTTTCAGGCTGAAGTAAAGCACTCTATTACGACTCCCCCAGTTCAATTAGTGCACCGATTATGTCCCCATAACAATGTGATACAAAGCTTCGAGGTCGAACAAAAGGACAGTCTTGATGAACATTTGGATGTTTTAACGAGGAAACTCGCTGAGAAGGTTTATTTGCTAGCACTAAGTTATAAGTTATATACATACGTACCTACATAGCTCTCTATATCTAATGAAATACAAAACCATTTTTAACTATATTTAATTGTATTTTATATTGCATGTTTATATATTATATTATAACATATTATCAATATAAAGTGAATAATTTGAAATAGATACTACTACGTTTTCCATCTGTGGCCTAAAAAAATAAATACATATAAAAGTTATGTAAGTGGTATGCTGAAAGTTTACTCTTATTGCAGATATATCGTTACACAGACACGTAGGTACTGTATAGTCTATATAGTACAAAGTTTTTGTTGATACATTAACCATTCTAAAACTTAAGGATTTTTAATTCAAACAAGTAGTTCCTAATATTAGCCCGTTTAGCTTAATAAAGTGATCAAATTTCCTAATAGGAAGGAAAACTCCGTATATCCAAATCTAAGATCCGCGAAACACAAAATGAAATTGAAAATCTTCACGCCATCGATAACGACGTGAGGACGAAGTATCGTGAGATAATGGACTCCCTTAAAAATGATTTGCTGGATAATGAAAAGGAGTGTAAGAAGCTACAAGAACAAATAGAATGGGTGTCGAGACGGCGCGCTGAACTGAGAGATGAGGTTAGTTGCTAGTACCTATACATTTTATTCCATAGCATTTTTGGGTTTATAATTTGATATTATGTGTATTTGTATGAAACACATGTATACAAATATTTCTATTTACAATTAATATTAGTGAATTTTAAGTATTTATTTTTTGTGATAAATAAAGTGCAACACCGATAAATTAAAATCTAATTAACATATGCTATATAATAACTTGCTCATATTTTTTACCTTATAATTTCAAAAACAGGTGCGTCTTGGGCAAAGATTGTACGGGGAAGCGGCTACAGAGCTCGCAAGCAATCTATCAGAACTCCAACGCGGCAGGTCCATAGACCACAAAGTGGTAGACAAGCCGCATAAACAAACCTCCTTCCTCTCGCTTCGACATAGAAAAGAACCCGCTTTACCAAAATCTTCACCTGTGCATTCACTGATCCTAAAGTCGTCACAAATGTCCAACGAATCTATCAGAGTTGCCGAACGATATTGACTTGACTAATTTTTTTGTAATTTATTATATATTTTGGAACATTTTTGTATATTGATTTTGTTATATTATTTAATAAATATGATTTTATTATGATTTAAAAGTTTATTTTCAATTCTCATTTTTGCAAGCCAATCCAAAAAGTTATTGCTTTTGGTGCTTATTTAGTTATTATTTAGGCTAATAGACGCACAATGAGCACTCATTTAATATCCTGGGGCGTGTTAAATATTAACTTGAAACTTAAACGTCAATCGAATAATCGTAGTATTATAGTGGTAATCGTCATTATCACATATAGGTACATTAACTATGATCAGTTCAGTCTTCATTATAAGTTGAGATCCACGCGCAGGGCCCCCGAAAACTATTAATCCCTATGTTATATATGTAATATATACAAATACACATAAATGTATATAAAATTTGTTGTAAATATATATATGTAATAGTTTGTTACCTAACAAATTATTACATATACCTATATTAATAACAAATTTTATATATTTATATATATACAATAAGTTATACCAAAATGAGAACCTACCATACATGCCATATTAAAACGACAATCCTTATTCACAGTTTATATTTTTGTATAATGAAACTAATGTATTGTTATATTTCATTTCATATTGAACAATCATATTTAAGTGTTGTAAATTTGATCTTGTCTCTCCATTCAATAGGAAAGTAAAAGCTCAATTGTATAAGCCCTAGCTTAGTTCAAGATAGAAGCAAAAGTTGAAGCAAAAAATAACCTATTCCATGTAATATATATAATTAAAGTTGGCCACCATTAAAAAACTAAAATATTACATTCTATACACATTACACAGACGTACATAATAAAGTTAACGTCACATTAATATCCGTAACACATCGAAAGTGAGACAAAACCGCCGTCCCCCTTTGTACCTCTCGTTAATTCAGAGGGTTACAATCCCCGAAAAAGTGAGCACTTGCCTTGTTTACAAGGTTTTAGATTTTAATTTAGATTGGGGTCGAAATTCAGTACTATAAGGGCTTAAATAGCAACAAAATTCATAGCGAAATTAAGCTTTTTGCTGTAAACGTTAAGTTTTTTTTTAAAGAATAGGTCTTTAGTACGGAGTGTCGTTTAAAATCGCATTCATATGTGATCAACTAATACAATATCATCGAGTCCCGGCCGTGGAGTGCTTTGTGAATAATTTCCCGACAATCTGCTGTCAAGTTTGCTCCAGATTTATAAATCTCTAATTGTTACGTACGAGCAGTTCGATCAATAATCTTTAATGATTTTCTGCGATTTTGAAAGTTTATTGATCGTTTTGTAAGTGGTCTGTATTTTTAAATGAAGATTCTCGTTTTTTTTAATAGTTTTTATATACATAATGCTATACAAAATCGTTTGCTACTGTGTTCATACGCTTTAGTCTTTCAAATTAACGACTTTGAATTGATTTATTTTTGTATGCTACACAAGTTTTTTCAATAGTTCAAATGAACGGTACATTAATTTGTATGTAAGGCATATTCGATACAAAAATATTTTTTCAATTAAAGCCAGTAATTTCTGATATAAGCGCAATCCACCAAAAAAATAACCTTTGTATATTACTACGAAACCCAAAATGCTTTTTATTTATATCTCCGTCAAATAGACGATTATAAGAGAATAAATTTTGATCAGGATCTGTAATTACTGACTTTTAAAGTAAAAAAATATAATAATTGTTTTTCTAATTACACACAAAACCAAAGTCAAACACAATATAATTAAGTAAACATTAGCCGCGGTGACATCTGCGCTTTTTACCGAGCACTGTCTCTCTGTTTGTTTTCTTGCACATGTCGAGGGCTGATAATTGGATGAGCAAATACTTTCTCTATAGAACTGTCAAATTGAATGCTAATGGGATATTTTCTACCCACTTGACTCGTTTGCGATTGGTATGGGATGATGAAGGTTGTGCGATTTTAATTGCACTTGTGAGTTTTTGAAATAATAAATAAGTTGATGGAAGGCAAGATGGAGATTGGATATAGGTTATGTCAATTGTTGACTTATTAGTAAATTTATAGTAGTGATGAAAAAAATAGGATATTATAAGTGTAAAGATAATTTTGTCAAGCACATTTTGATTTTTTTTTATATTAATATGTATATTTCACAGGAAAAAGTAAAACATTCAACCAACAACTGACCCATGCTACCTGTTATTCAATTAAAGGGTTAATCAAGTAATTCCCACCTTCGTATAGTCTAGTCAAAATCTAGTCATTGCGGTCACACTTTATATAAATAAGTATATAAATAAAAATAGCTTTTATCTTCATATAGCAGACAGTTAGATGACGGAAGCCATAGCAGCCCTTAGCCTTCCTTACAGAAAGATTAAATGAAATTAATTTTTTTTATTGCTTCACGCTTTATCCTGCATATTGCAGGTTAGGCAAAGGAAACTGCAGGAACCATATGAACCTAGTGTTAAGCCACTCCGTTGCTTAGTCCCTGCTTTCTCCGTCCCCACTTTCCGCCTTTTTCGAGGCATTGCGTGTTGAGTGGCGGAACTCAACGCCGCACTTTTGCCTAGTTTCCAGAGCGAAGAAAACGGAAATAGAAAAATCCACCTTCCCCGAGTGAGAATCGAACCCACAAAGAAATTATTTATTTGATAAAATTATTTAGTCCCCCTTATATAATATTCTTAATTGCAATAAAATACATGCGTAAAGTTTAAAGTAGTACACAAAGGTGGATTTATCTCTACAAGAAATTCCAGCCAATCTGTGGTGGTGGATGAGTGGCAACTAACGAGTGAAGCAAGTGCAATCTAAAGAAATACCAATAAGTACCTATAATTATATAGAAACATATACAAAATTATACATACATTCATACGTAATTACACCTACAATATAGACCTATCACCTACTAATAATAATATAATTAAGTCTGTACGGTAACCTTCCAAGATATACGCTTATCCTTCTTTATATAAAAAATGTATTTTCTAAGTATTTTTGATTTTGACATTTATAAGAATTAAAAAAAAGTAAGAACTAAGTATGTGTGCTCTTATTTATCTATGATTTAATAAAAAACGTTTCGTCAACAGTGACCACAACATATATTAAGTCCTCGTAAATATATTTAGTTTTATAATATACAAAAATATTTTAGTAATAAATAAATTTATTATTTGATTTGTGAAGTCTCAAGAATCATATTTCGTTAATTCGTTGTTTAGATTTATATTTAATATAAAAGTATGAGTTTTTAAATTTTAGAATAACCTAACTTTATGTTGTCTGTAGTATAGTAAGATATATCTTATTTATATTCATAGTATGAATGTTTGAATGTGAAATGTGGTAACCAAGTTATTATATAATGAAAGTCCATACATACTAACGAAAGCTCAAACGTCTTCTAGTATTAAGAAACGCTGTTGTTTATTAACTTCTTTTAATTTTCTAATACAATAACAAGTAACATGATATTTAAATAATCAGTACAAAAAATGGTAACATAATTAAAGTAAAAACGTTAATTAATTTAGTTAAAATCACTCATTTCAACATTTAAGTTAAAGGGTAAATTAACAAGCAATAAAAATTCTGCGGGTTCCAGATCCGCTTTAAATGAGCTTCTAAATGAAGAGAGCGCGCCGCTTAGGCTTACATTGTACAATAAACTTTGACGCGTAATTAATACTTCGTTTAAGGATTAAAATTGAAAAAAGAAAAAATATGTATATATTAAGTAACATAAAAAATATAAAATATTATTTTTTATTTATGAGTTAAATGTATATAATAATATATTTAATATGATTTATTATTAAAATATAATTTTACCCTCGTGCTGCATGCTAGGGTATATAGAAGGAACCTGTCAATATACTGTTCTGTATTTTCCGCTGTCAGCGGAACTTGACGCCGAAATTACTTACGAGAAGGAACCCATAAATTTGTTAACTTATATAATAATAAAATGTTGAACTTACATATTATGACACTTTCCTACAAGGATGAAAATGATGAAGCAAGGATTAATAAAAAATATATCTACTTATTAAATTAAATCAACTTAGTTTTTCAAAATGATTTAAAATGACGCAAACGCAAAGCAACTATGTATACAAAAAAAGCAGTTTCGTAACTCTATTTGGGTTTAAACATAAGCTTGGGTTGTATAAAAAACAAGTTTAATAAGTAGTTAAAACAAATCCCATCAGTTTTGAAAACCACAAATACTCTTGGAGTTTTTTGCCCGAGATGGAAAGAACCGAAAGCAAATTTATTTTTGTGTAACACAGAATTGAAGAGCGCGGAGCAAGCTGTAAATAAAATAAAAATGTAAATGACGGCCCTGCGTTCGCGCCAAATGTGCGGCCGGCTTCTACATACAGATACTCTCAAAGTGACACAGATAATTATTAATGTTTTTTTTTAATTATGTCTTTGTACAACACAATAATAATAAATTCTACTGAAGCGGTATATATAGTACATATGTTTGTTAAAGCATTTAGTTTTAAGTAACATTTTACGGTGCATACATATGTAGATGTTTCTCTTTTATCTTTTAAAAAGACGCAAATTGCTGAATATATAAATCCTGTTATGTATAAATCATAAACACGGGCATATTAAAGTTAAATATTCAAAACAAGTAATTTACAAAACTTTGGCAAGCACATAAATTTTTCCCCACTCGTAATAAGCGCATTAAGGGTGGAAAAAATTTAAACTCGTCGCGTCCCGAAACTTTTCGCGTTTTCTTTTTACATTAAGAAAGAACAAAAAGGAGAAAAAAAGTCGCCTACTTAGAAGGGTGGCGCAAGTTTTAATATCACCCACTCCACTAGAAAAAATAAAAACATCGTTAGACGATGATAAATAAGATATATTATTGCTTGGCCACTTTTTTTCGGTGAGAAAACAAGTTAAGTTGTAATAAAAACACGCTGGCTGTGTATGTGAAGCGCTTAGCGAATTTAAAAACTGATGGGGAGCGAGTCGCGGGGGAGTGTTTTATGCCTCAACTGTTATTTCCTTACGTAGACAATGTATTTATATTTATGTGTAACTGTGACTATTATTGCTAAGATTATTGTAAATTATTGATGAATGTAACTTTTCCCTTTTGTTTTCCATTTTTATATCTGTCCCTTTATTTTGTTATTACGGTAAGCTGCATAATTTATCACATTGACAATTATACAACACGTAAAGTAAATTTAGTATATGTTTAAAGTATATATTTATAGTTTCTAGCTGTAAGTGGGAACATGTAAATAATTAGAGCCAACTTGTTTGTAATAAAATGCCATTCGGTAATACATTATAATTTAGACTAGGAACATTTAAAAGCTTGCTTTCTTTATACTGTAGCTGATATCAGTTTGTTAAAATACTATCGAAGTAAAAAACTAAGAAGCCACCTACGGGGCTGTTATCATCAATATGACCCTATCCGGCTAGAAATTAAGTTTACTATTAGAAAAAATATTAGTCGTATACACTACGCCTCTGCGCCACGACAGTTTCGTAGTGCAGAGGCGTAGCGTCTGTCTATAAACGCGACGGTTTGTGGGTTCGATTCCTATTCGGAGAAAAAGGATATTTCCATTTCCCTTTTTTCTTCGCTCTGGCAACTAGCCAAAAGCACGGCGTTGAGTTCCGCCTTAAACACTAGGCTCCCACAGTTCCTGGGGCTCCGTCTGCCTACCCTGCTACAAGCCGAATAAAGCGTAAAGCTGAAAAAAATATATTACATATCAATTTAAGACGGGAATAGCAACATTAAATAAAATTCGCAGACATACCATGATAACCTTTATTTCTTTCTACATAAACATACTTATACACTAAATATAGTTACAATAACGTTGAGAAACATAGAATTCGACGTGTTATGATTTAAACAATGGCTTGTGCTGATTATACTATGCAAGAGTCATCGCACAATAATAACAAATCATTTTATATACATATTTGTATTTCATGATGTTATTTCTTGTGGACATACATTTTGTTACATATTTGTAAAACAAATGTAAATTTTAAACGTAATATTGTCTATACAATATAATAATGAAAACTTTGAGTCAATAATATATGTATATTGAATTAATCAGTCAAGTTATTTGTTTCAGGTTCATTTTTTTTTAATATGACCTTTTTTTTTTTTTTTTTTTTTCGACAATGACTTGAATGCTGTTGACCTCAATTGGCCTTGACAGCGTCACCGGGCGGGGGGGGACGGAGTGTGCCTCGTCCCCAGAGAATACAATGAGCATTAATGGCTGCTCAGAAGAAGGTGTGTAGGACGGTCATGGACCGACTGGCCCCGCCGCGCCGAGGCGCAGTCGTGCCGTTGTGAGAGATGGGCCGCGTCGCCTGTTACGGCGGCGACGGCGAGACTTTGGTACTGAGGAGTGTAACCTTCCGTTGTAGTTACGGTTGGCTACAGTAATTGGGTCATCGGGGTCTAAAAGAACGCTTCGAGGGCGTCGAAGTAATTTGTGAGGATGGGGAGCGTACTTAGACGCTTGAACGATTAGGGGATTAGGATGAGAGTCTGCGCGCTCGTAGTAGCGCTTGGCTAAGCCTTTGCAGAACTCTTTAATCGATTCCAATTCGAAGTCTTTATGTAGGTCAACGTTGCGAACGTACCAGGGGCATCCGGATGCTATCCTGAGGAATTTATTTTGGACTCTCTGAAGGAGATCTGTGTTAGTGTGTGCGAACACTACACTGGCGTAGGTCATTATGGGGCGGATGCAAGTTTTGTACAATGTCAGCTTGTTACGAAGTGACATTTTACTCCGCTTGCATATGAGCGGGTACAGCCTGTTCAGAATGAACATGGCTTTGTTTCTCACGTGTCTAATGTGAGGGCGGAAAGTGAATCGCGAATCTAGGATGACGCCTAGATATTTGACCTGGTTTTCCCAGGGGATCGGTTTATTTTGTAGCCGTATAGTAGAGACGGTTTCGTAACGTTTACGCGGAAAGAGTACCGCTGCGCTTTTCTCCGGGTTGACCTCAAACCGCCACTTGCTAAACCAATCGCCTAAGGCGTCGGCCGCGAGTTGCAGTCTTTCGGCTAGGATCCAAGCGGAGCGGTCCGTGGTGTAGAGCGCGGTGTCGTCGGCGTACATCGCGAGTTCTACTTTTGGAACGCGCGGAATATCGCTCGTGTACAGTGCGTATAGAAGGGGGGAGAGTGTGGAGCCTTGCGGGACTCCAGCGCGGACGGGACGACGCGACGAGAGGGTCCCTTCTATACGGTAGCGGAACGTGCGGTTCGACAAGTACTCTCGAATGATGTGCACGAGAGTGTCCGGGAGTGCCATACGGCGGAGCTTGAAGAGCAGGCCGTTGTGCCAAACCTTGTCGAATGCTTTAGCGATATCTAAGAATACGGCAGCCGTGTCGCTGCGGATCGAACGGTGTACATGGTACTTAGCGATATGTTCTGTGAGTCGGTGAACTTGATGAACGGCAGAGTGCCGTTGTCGAAATCCGAACTGCTCGTCGATGAGCAGTTTCTTCGTCTCTACTATTTCTTTAATACGAGCGAGTACGATTCTCTCGTAGACTTTCCCAAGGCAGCTGATGAGGCTGATGGGTCTGTAACTCGAGGGTAGGTGGGCGGGTTTATTGGGTTTGCGAATCCCTATGACGGTGGCTTCCTTCCATTCGGCGGGGAAGGAGCACCCTGCTAGAAGAGCATTGAAAATCATGACCAATAAAGACACGAATTGGATCGGAAGATTCTTAAGGACCTTGTTGGGGATGTTGTCAGGCCCCGGGGCCTTCTTGGGATTGAGGTCCTTTAAGATATTTTTGACTTCGTCTACGTCGGTCGGGCGAACCGGTTCGCCGGTCGGGGGCATCGATGCACACTCTGCCACCTCGGAGTCCACCATCGATAGGTGTTCCGGGTCGCATGGCTGACTGCTCGGTGAGCATTGCGCTTCTAAACTATCTGCGAGGCATTCCGCTTTTTCTGTGTCGTCGGCCGCGGTAGAGTTATCCGGCTTAGTGAGAGGAGGCATAGTCGCCACTGTGTCGGATCGAAAGGTTCTCGACAACGCCCAGAACGCCTGGGCCGTTGGCGTGAGCCCCTCGAGCCGAACATCCCAAGACTCGCCTCTGAGCTGTTCAAATTGGGATTTGACTCTTCTCCTAAGGTCGTTGAGTTTTTTACGGTTTTTGTCGTTAGGACACGCGTCGTGGTCTCTGGTGGCCTTATTTTTACGTCGAATAAGGCGTCGTAGTTTCTCTGAGATCTCAAATCTGCCTTCAGGCAGATCTGGGACCTCTTTGGAGCAACTTTGGAGCGTGTCCTGTATAAACTGGGTAAATTTAGTCGCGGCGTCCTTTGCTACGTCTACAGAGTCTATGATGCCAGGAATCATGTGCGCGAGAGGGGAGTCGTCCGCTCGGATGAGCTTGGCGAACTTTTTCCAATTTATAATGACTTTTGTTGGCTGGCCTGAAGGGCTGTCCGAACCTAGTTTTAATACTACTGGTCTGTGGTCAGAGTCGAGTTCCGATAGCGATTCTATAGAGCGTATCCTGAGGGACACGTCCTTAAGAATGGCTATGTCCAGAACTTCTGGGCTGCCTATATGTCCGGTGGGATACCTGGATGGTGTTGATGGGCCTAGTACGGAGAGGTTGTATCTATCCGCGAGGCTTTCTAGATATCGGCCTTTAGTGTTGTGGCGGGTCGAATTCCACACGGGGTTCTTGCTATTGAGGTCCCCAGTCAGAAGGACCGAGGGACCCATATTAATCAGTAGTTTTAAGTCATTTTCAAGTAGGGGCTTGTTCGGTGAGAGGTACACCGAAGCTATTATAATTGGCTGATGGCCTGTGAGAAATATCTGGCATATAGACGCCTCGACGTTTTCAAGGGCCGCAGGCGGATCTAATGGTACGCAATGCAACGTCTTTTTAAAATACAAGAGTGTTCCTCCACCTTGCGAGGTGGGTCGATCGTTGCGTATTAAGCGGTAGTTCGCGATTTTCGGATCACGTATGCCGGGTTTCAGGAACGTTTCCTGTATACAAAAAATGTCGAGTTGGTGCGCGGTAACGAAATCGCGTATTAGGTCGTTTTGGCCGGCGACACTGTTTGCGTTGAACGTCGCGATCGATAGGGCTTTAGGTTTTATGCGCGCGAGTCGCGTGTCAGCGGACAATGGGGTGTTTTTATTTAACGCAGCCATTGAATTATTATGCGTTAAAGAAAATTATGACGGCTCTTATCAGAGCGGCGTGCTCGAGGGTCGCGTTATGTCTGGCGTTGTTTATGTTGTCTAATTTTCCCTAGCAATTTTTCGAGCAGACTTAGTTCGTCTAGGTTGATCGTGTCAGCGAGTTCGCTTATGTTATACGTTTCTGTTTCTGTGGGCTGCGCGGGGGTGGACAGCCGGGGGTCCACCCTTGGTTCGGTTTGCGGTGGCGGACGGTTGGCCAGCCGCGGGTCCCTTCGCGACGGAATATATGTGGGAGCTTGAGCGAGCGGGTTTGTGGGTGTTTGGTTGACCCGCCGGAGGTCCACCCATGGTGCGGTCATTCGGGGTTGCATGGGATTGAACCATGCGTTGGTTGTTGGTGCAGGTGCCGGGAGGTACTCTTGCGGGGCTGAAGGCACCGCTTGAGTATTGTGGTAGTAATAGTTGGAGGGTCTCGAAACCCTCCCCATCCCGCCGCCCTGCCTTGCGTGCCTGCGGCGCGGGGCCATGGGGCATCCTCTGTAATTCGCGGGATGCCCCTGGGTCCCGCACAACACGCAGCTCGGCGGAACGACGGGGTCTGGCACTTTGCGGGGACAATCCGCGGTGCCGTGATCCTCCAGACACTTGACACATCTGTGTCTACCGTTACAGTTGCGCGCTGAGTGCCCGTACCGTTGGCAGCGATGACACTGCCCTATTAGTCCGCGGTTTCGAGGGGGCTCCACGCGGATGCCCGTCAGGAAACATACGTTTTTTATGTCAAATATTTTCTTACCCTCGGGGGTAAGGTCGGAAATGATTAGGCAGCTGTCGTACGGTTTTTTGCTTTTGAAGTGGTACATCCGATGTACCTCGCGAACCGGGTATCCTTGGGACTGAAGGTCCTGCAGGATATAATCTGTCTCTATCTCTTTCGGTAAACCCTTGATGACGACGCGCAATTGCCGCTCGTCCTCAAGGGCGTATGTGTGGAAGCCCACGTTGACTTCCCTAAGGTGTGCCGTGAGGCGGCGGTGGTCCGACGTCTGAGGGCATTGGACTTTAATGCCGTCCTGGGAGGCTCGCGCAGACGTGAAAGCCACTTTCTGCGCGAGCATCCAGGCTGACACCTTATCCCATGCCCCCTTTTCTTGGATTATTACCGGCGGCGGTGCCCTAACACGCGGAACGGACGCGGTGGCCTGAGGGGCCGTGCTTGTCGTGGCCGTAGGGGCCGGGGAGATGATTATTTGCGGTACCGAGGGTACCGGGGAAATGATTTTTGCCTCCTCGTCACGGGGTACGGGGGCAGCGGCAGCCTTTTTAGGGGCTTTCGCGGGAACGGTTTTTACGGTTTTGGCATTGAGTTTACGCTTGGCGGCCTTTGTGACCACCGTCTCGAACGCGCCCTCTGCGGCGTCCTCGGTGAGGTCCATCGCAGCGGGTGCTTCTTGAGCCTTAACAAATGTCATCGCGCTATCGAAAGCGGATTGGTGGTTTTCCTTAAGGAAGGCTAAAAGCGCTTCCATTAGCATGGTCGTTGAAGCCATGTTAATCTGACAAAGAGAGACCTAGAGTAGCTTAAATGGTAAATACTTATAATACCTCTCCTAAGGCGGGTCGGGCGGCAGAGCAGGATCGGCGGCGCCTCACAGCACTAAAAATTCCGCCCAACGTGGGGCGTAACATAATTAAAGTAAAAACGTTAATTAATTTAGTTAAAATCACTCATTTCAACATTTAAGTTAAAGGGTAAATTAACAAGCAATAAAAATTCTGCGGGTTCCAGATCCGCTTTAAATGAGCTTCTAAATGAAGAGAGCGCGCCGCTTAGGCTTACATTGTACAATAAACTTTGACGCGTAATTAATACTTCGTTTAAGGATTAAAATTGAAAAAAGAAAAAATATGTATATATTAAGTAACATAAAAAATATAAAATATTATTTTTTATTTATGAGTTAAATGTATATAATAATATATTTAATATGATTTATTATTAAAATATAATTTTACCCTCGTGCTGCATGCTAGGGTATATAGAAGGAACCTGTCAATATACTGTTCTGTATTTTCCGCTGTCAGCGGAACTTGACGCCGAAATTACTTACGAGAAGGAACCCATAAATTTGTTAACTTATATAATAATAAAATGTTGAACTTACATATTATGACACTTTCCTACAAGGATGAAAATGATGAAGCAAGGATTAATAAAAAATATATCTACTTATTAAATTAAATCAACTTAGTTTTTCAAAATGATTTAAAATGACGCAAACGCAAAGCAACTATGTATACAAAAAAAGCAGTTTCGTAACTCTATTTGGGTTTAAACATAAGCTTGGGTTGTATAAAAAACAAGTTTAATAAGTAGTTAAAACAAATCCCATCAGTTTTGAAAACCACAAATACTCTTGGAGTTTTTTGCCCGAGATGGAAAGAACCGAAAGCAAATTTATTTTTGTGTAACACAGAATTGAAGAGCGCGGAGCAAGCTGTAAATAGAATAAAAATGTAAATGACGGCCCCGCGTTCGCGCCAAATGTGCGGCCGGCTTCTACATACAGATACTCTCAAAGTGACACAGATAATTATTAATGTTTTTTTTTAATTATGTCTTTGTACAACACAATAATAATAAATTCTACTGAAGCTGTATATATAGTACATATGTTTGTTAAAGCATTTAGTTTTAAGTAACATTTTACGGTGCATACATATGTAGATGTTTCTCTTTTATCTTTTAAAAAGACGCAAATTGCTGAATATATAAATCCTGTTATGTATAAATCATAAACACGGGCATATTGAAGTTAAATATTCAAAACAAGTAATTTACAAAACTTTGGGAAGCACATAAATTTTTCCCCACTCGTAATAAGCGCATTAAGGGTGGAAAAAATTAAAACTCGTCGCGTCCCGAAACTTTTCGCGTTTTCTTGTTACATTAAGAAAGAAGAAAAAGGAGAAAAAAAGTCGCCTACTTAGAAGGGTGGCGCAAGTTTTAATATCACCCACTCCACTAGAAAAAATAAAAACGTCGTTAGACGATGATAAATAAGATATAGTCTTGCTTGGCCACTTTTTTTCGGTGAGAAAACAAGTTAAGTTGTAATAAAAACACGCTGGCTGTGTATGTGAAGCGCTTAGCGAATTTAAAAACTGATGGGGAGCGAGTCGCGGGGGAGTGTTTTATGCCTCAACTGTTATTTCCTTACGTAGACAATGTATTTATATTTATGTGTAACTGTGACTATTATTGCTAAGATTATTGTAAATTATTGATGAATGTAACTTTTCCCTTTTGTTTTCCATTTTTATATCTGTCCCTTTATTTTGTTATTACGGTAAGCTGCATAATTTATCACATTGACAATTATACAACACGTAAAGTAAATTTAGTATATGTTTAAAGTATATATTTATAGTTTCTAGCTGTAAGTGGGAACATGTAAATAATTAGAGCCAACTTGTTTGTAATAAAATGCCATTCGGTAATACATTATAATTTAGACTAGGAACATTTAAAAGCTTGCTTTCTTTATACTGTAGCTGATATCAGTTTGTTAAAATACTATCGAAGTAAAAAACTAAGAAGCCACCTACGGGGCTGTTATCATCAATATGACCCTATCCGGCTAGAAATTAAGTTTACTATTAGAAAAAATATTAGTCGTATACACTACGCCTCTGCGCCACGACAGTTTCGTAGTGCAGAGGCGTAGCGTCTGTGTATAAACGCGACGGTTTGTGGGTTCGATTCCTATTCGGAGAAAAAGGATATTTCCATTTCCCTTTTTTCTTCGCTCTGGCAACTAGCCAAAAGCACGGCGTTGAGTTCCGCCTTAAACACTAGGCTCCCACAGTTCCTGGGGCTCCGTCTGCCTACCCTGCTACAAGCCGAATAAAGCGTAAAGCTGAAAAAAATATATTACATATCAATTTAAGACGGGAATAGCAACATTAAATAAAATTCGCAGACATACCATGATAACCTTTATTTCTTTCTACATAAACATACTTATACACTAAATATAGTTACAATAACGTTGAGAAACATAGAATTCGACGTGTTATGATTTAAACAATGGCTTGTGCTGATTATACTATGCAAGAGTCATCGCACAATAATAACAAATCATTTTATATACATATTTGTATTTCATGATGTTATTTCTTGTGGACATACATTTTGTTACATATTTGTAAAACAAATGTAAATTTTAAACGTAATATTGTCTATACAATATAATAATGAAAACTTTGAGTCAATAATATATGTATATTGAATTAATCAGTCAAGTTATTTGTTTCAGGTTCATTTTTTTTTAATATGACCTGTGAAGCGGCTACTTAGTATTAAGACACTCCCGTTTTCTACTTCAAGGGTGGAGGGTGGGGGTTCAAAGACACATGACGTCATTTAGACTATATCCCAGAGCGCCAAGACTTCTTTGGTCAGTCATGTTATTTTATATACATACACTGACAATTATTTTTTGAACAAAACAATTCAATTATGTACTAATAAGTTAAATATTATTATAAGTAAGTGTAATTCTAAGTACAGAATATAGATATAAATTTTAATAGAAAAAAATGTATTATACATACATTTTTTTCTATTCACAACAATAAATTGTTTTTGAGCGCACATATTAAAATAAAATATTTAAATAAATCATCACAAGAAAAATGATATTTTTTCTATATTTTTCATTGTTTTTCCTATATTAACAGGCGATGACTCTAACATACTACTCTTTTATGATTGAAATAACTCGAATATTAAATAAATTCCGATTTCACTGTTTGCTGTCTTCATCAATTGAATAATCACCCTCTAACACCACCTAAAACAAAACGGCCTTAATTAAAAAAATTAAAAATAACATGTTGCTAACTTTAATAAATGAATATTAAGATATTAAATTACGGATAAGCCAAAGCTGCCAATAATAAATTGGTTTTATTTTATATTTACTATTATTTAAATAATTAAGCCGTAAATAATGAGGACCGTCGTGGCGCAGAGGCGCAACGTCTGCCTGTAACGCGACGGTTTCTGGGTTCGATCCCCAGTCAGAGAAGATGGATTTTATGGATGAAGATGGATTTAAAAAATAGTTCCACATAGGGCTATAATTATAAATTAATACTTTCAACACGTAATTGGTAGTTTGACAGACTAAGGTAATAAAGGCGAGTCACTAACCCCCTGCATGCCGGCCACTGCACGGTTTGTCTCCTTCTCTTCGCTGTCACCATCTTGTTCTTCCACTACTTCCATCTGCGCGTCTTGTTCTCCATCTGAATAGCAATTTATTTTATTTGATAATAAATCTATACATATACATATAAAATGTAGGTGTTGGTTCGTTATTTTAAAGTATGCAATTGTATTTTTTGGCAGGACTATATAAAACTAAAGTCTTAATCAACACTACAGATAAAAAGATCCTTAAGGAAAACATAAAAATTGGACGTTTTTCCATGAGGTTTTCCATGAGGCATGAGAGGAGGTGTGTTCAAATTTCTCTCTAAGTACTTTTAGTTCGTCTGTCTTTCCGTTTATAGGGCTAATATTCCCTGAGATAAAATGTTGCATATAAAATGATAATAATATTATTCATGTACATATATTTTTTATTACTTTTATTAAACATTTAATCAAAATAGAAAAAGGCAAAGTGCGGCGTTAAGTTCGGCAACTTCATTCAAATTCATGTGGAAATGCAAGATTACAGTGTCTTGACACTATTTTCTCTCTGATTAATATAAAACTGCATAGGTAATAGATATATAAAAGTCTCCCCTACCTTCGGAAGAAGCTTGTATAAGTTGTAACGTGCCGTCCACAATCTGCCCCGAAATAACTCCTGATAAATTGGTCACATTTAACTTTTGCCTAATTTTCTTAGCTTCTTGTTCCAACTGTTGTTGTATGTAGAGTTCCTTATGATGCACTTTGTTGTGATATTTTAGGTGATGTGCCTTTGTGAACTTCTTGTTGCATGGGGTACAACTGGAATAATAATATATATTTATTTATTAGCTTGAAACTCCAACCACTGCGGCCGTCGTGGCGCAGAGGGTACTGTACGCAACAGTTGTTGGTTCGATTCTTAGTCAGGGAGATGGATTACTTCTATTGTCCTCGTCCTTCCACTCAATATTATTACTCCACTTTTTTTAACACAAACAATTTTATAAGTAAGGTATAATAATGCATGATTTACTATGTCAGTTCGTATGTACTATGTAATATGACGTTTTCGCACGTCCATATGCGCTGTTGACTATAAGCAGTTTTCTTAAACATACTGGCATGTTGCACCAATTATAAAAATTATATTCCATCTTAATATTGACATAAAATTATCATGATTTTTATGTTAATTTCATAATTGATTCACACACTTTAAAAATATTACGTATAATATAACTAATGTCAAATTTATAAGAAATTATTCTAGATGAAAACACTCGCCACAAGTAACATTATAGTATAATCTATAAAATATGTGCAACTTACGAATATTTCTTCTCCCCTGTATGTGTCAGCATATGGTTGGCGAGCACATATGAATATGTGAAGGCTTTGCCACAGAGTGAACACTGGTAGGGACGGAGGCCCATATGTAATCTATTAAAATACAAATGGTGGAAATTAATTATAATGAAGAAAAATAGAACTTTAATATTTATTTTATATAATAATTGTATGAGATATTAGTTTATAGCATAAAATATGCAACTTTATTCATAACTTGCATCCCATATATCAGAATGTTTATAATTTTTTCCACTTGACAGTGTTTTAAAAAAATGAAAGCATATAAGAAATAAATCAACACAGGCACATAATAGATACATGACTATTTTAAAATTAAGATTAGAACTTTTGAACTCGCGCCTCATGAAATAACTCACAGCTCACAGCTCAGTAATAAGAGCACTTAGACGGTTTCCATTTATATATTTTATTTAACAATTCTTTCTATCCATAGCTTAATATTGAACGAATGAGGTACCTCTCGTGCTTCTGCCGACTGCCGAAGTCCCCGAAGCGGCGGTCGCAGACGCGGCACTTGTAGGGGCGCACGCCGGTGTGCCGCATCATGTGGCGCCGCAGCTCCATGTTCAGCACGCACGCGTACCCGCACACGCTGTGGGTTTATTTAGTAATTATTACATTATTAAAGCTTCAAAAAAAATTTGTCCGTCGTGGCGCAGAGGCGACGGTTTGTGGGTTCGATTCTCACGAGGCGAAGATGATTTTTTCTATTTCCATTTTCTTCGCTCTGGAAAGTAGGTAAAGCGCGGCGTTGAGATTCGGCACTCAACACGCAATGCCTCCAAAAAGGCGGAAAGCACGGATGGAGGAAGCAGAAACTAAGCAACGGAGTGTCTTAACACTAGGTTCCTATGGTTCTTGCAGTTCCCTCTGCCTACCCTGCCATGTGCGGGATAAAACGCGAAGACATAAAAAAAATCAATATGGTAACTTATTTAACGTACCAAAGGAAATGTTTAAATATCAAGGAGTTTAGTTTTTTCTTAAAGAGATATCTTGTTTTTTTTGTTTACTGCATTTACGCTATAATATCATATTAACCTTTCTACATACTTATGCAACAATACTATATCATACATATATAAAGACAAATTAAACGTAATTTAATTACATTTAAAACCAATAAGTACCTGCACACAAATGGTTTAATGCCCAAATGTCGTCGTATATGCGCTTGTAGCGACGCGTTTGACGTGAAAGATGCACCGCAAGTCTCGCATACATGTCTATGATGAAAACAAAATAAAATATTCAATATACAGTAACATATAATAATCCACTAAGTATAGAATTCAAAATGTACAGACACATACTTTTGAAATTTAAGCATTTTAGAATTTAATAAAAAATTGAAAATAAAACAATTAAATTGCAAATTACATTTCTTGTTTCACAAATACTAAAAAAGCAATCTATAGTAGATATAGTTAACTAAGCCTTGTGTTTTGAAATTATAACAAATAACTGTTGATTTGTCTAGATCAGTGTATATTTTTTTCGTATATATCTAATAACTAACATTTACCCGCGGCTTACCTCGTATTCGAGTCAATAAACAAGTATAAGAAAAAAATTAAAAAAAAAAACTAAACAGCTGAAGCTATAGCTAATTAAAACAAATATTTACGTGTGAAATGTGTTGAAGTAGCTACATTTGAAAATTGTAATATGTTTTTATATAATATTATTTTTGTATATTTTTTTTCACTTCCCGCTATTTTTTTTTTATAAAAAAATAACCTATGTTACTTCTAATATCTCCATAAATATGTATTCAAAATGTCATAATAAACAGTGGAATTGGACAAATAGGTAGACAAATTCACTTACGTCTTTTCATAAACATATTTCTTTCTTGGTTGTGACCGTTTTTTCTTTGGCTTAGGATTTAAGATGTGATCAGGTATAGGTTCAGAGAATGCCATTATAGTTTCCTTGAGGAGGACATCCTCACTGTCCTCATCCTTCGGTTTGAGATTCTCTTCAGTTGTTTTACGAGGCCTGCCGCGTTTTCTTGGCTGGACTATCTGTAATATAACATACATAATGTAAAATATATTTCCAAATTAATAATTATGTAATAATATATTTAGGAAATAATTTTATTTTCATTATTTTAAACATGTAAATGGCGTAAAAATAAAGTATGAATAATTCAACACATACTTCTTTCTTCATTTCAACTTCAGAATCTGGATCATCACCGCCTGGTATAAAATCGGGATCATCACCAGTATCCAATTCTGAAAAAATATGAAAATTCAATGAATGTTAACAGACACAAACAAGTCTTATCGCGATAATCTTTACGTATTACAATACCTTTATTGCCCGACGTTTCGGTGAAGTTGCATTCACCGTGGTCACGAGCTGACTGGAGTACCGCGCGCCCTCCGGCCGCGAGCTCGCGAGTTTCCTTCGCATACCCTCACATTATTGACAATGTCTGTACCGTTATTATAATGCTGGGCACACACTACACTAACACAATCGGTTCGCGCGAACATTGTTCGAGGCACTTCACTTTTATTAAATTTATTTAACACCGGATTCCATGCGGTCGACAATTTAAACCCGTCATCGCGATTGAAAGTTTTATGTTTTTTAATTTCAATTGCTTCTCGTACTAAGCGGCAATAATAATTTTTATCCGTCGAGAGAACCTTTGGGTCATGAAGTTCAATCCAATGGTTTGTTCCCGAGTTCAGGAGATGTTCAGCCACTGCAGATTTATCTGTCTGTGCATTTTTCACTGCCGCTATGTGTTCTTTGACCCTATCCGCTATGGTGCGTTTGGTTTGTCCAATATAGGCACTACCACAGCTGCAGTTGATTTTATATACACCCGGTGTTTGGAATGGAATAACATCCTTCGGTGTGCGTAAGCGTTTACAGACTTTTGTCAAAGGGGTAAATATAGTCTTGATGGAGTAATCTTTGAGTATAGTTCCAACTTTGTCCGTTATTCCTTTGACGTATGGCAGGAACGCTGGTTGACGGCTGACTTCCGGATGTTTTTCCTTCCTCGTTCGAGATCTTACATTATCACTTACCCTATATCCGTTTTTTCTCAGTACCTCCTGAATGTGTGTCAACTCTTGCTCGAGATGATCAGGGTCGCATAGATCTAAAGCTCGATTTGTAAGGGAGTTCCTTACCGAGTCAAGATGCCGTGGGTGGTGATGCGAAGTGGCGTGGAGATACCTATCCGTGTGTGTTGATTTTCTGTATACTTTGTGTGCTACGGAACCATCAGGCCCAACCATGATCTTAGTATCCAGGAATGCTAACGATCTTTCCGACTCCAATTCATAAGTAAATTTAATTTTCGGGTGTATAGAATTAAGGTGATTTAAATATTGTTCCACTTCTAGTTTATTTCCCTTTATAATACAGAATATGTCATCTACGTACCTCTTCCACAGTTTAATTATTGGTGGTCCAGAAGATAATGCTTTTTCTTCAAAATACTCCATCCAAATGTTGGCCAAAATCGGTGCTATAGGACTACCCATGGCTACTCCATCAATTTGAATGTAATACTCACCACTGTACAAGAAATAGTTACCGCTCAGACAATTTTCAAGTAGAACAATAATAGTGTCGGAAAGACCGTGCATTACTAACTTACTCTTAACGACATCTAAGCAATCTTTTATAGGAACACTGGTAAATAAAGATTCTACATCAAAACTTACCATTATGTCACCGGGTTCCAATCTGAGATTTCCCACTATGTCGATAAAATGCCTGGAGTCTTTCACGAAAGAAGGAGTCCCCCCTACTAAAACCTTCAGTACCGAACAGAGATGTTTAGCTAGATTGTAAGTTGGAGCATTAATTTGACTTACTATTGGTCACAATGGCACATTGGGCTTGTGTACTTTTGGCAGACCATATAGCTTCGGTGGTTGTACAACTGTCGGTTTGTATAAATACCTGTACTCCTCCTCCGTAAAATAATTCTGATGATCCCGAATAAGTGTTCGTACGCGACGAGTTTCTCTAGCCGTTGGGTCGTATTTCACTAATTTGTAAGTTTCTTTATCCGCGAGCATGTTCCGTATCTTTTTATCGTAGTCATCAGTATCAAGTATGACCGTAGCATTACCTTTATCTGCTTTTAGCACTAATATATCTTTATTATTCCTAATCTTACTTAGTGCTAAGCGTTCTTCATTGCTAACGTTACTTTTCTGTAACCGTGACTTGCGTAAAACAACAGCGACATCTTGTCTTATCGTTTCGGCATCTTTTGCGGGTATATTGTTTTTTACTATTGTTTCCTCGATGTTACTTATTATATTCTCATACGGAACACGTTTAGGTGTTAAAGCGAAATTCATCCCTTTAGCTAAAATGGATCTTGTAGGTGTGTCGATCGTGACAGATGACAGGTTGACAATGGCGTCCGTTAATTTTAAATTTTCGTTATTATTTAACGGTTCTCTCGACTTTGTTTCCCGTGACTTATTAGATCGCGCTAGTAATTTTTCAAACTTACGTTCGTGACTATTAAAACACTGTTCATAAGTTCGAACCGCTTGTTGGTATGTTACTCGATCACATAGGTCAAAGTCACTACACGACAATACACCACTACACTCACAATGCAAATCGTACAGTTCACTTTCCACAGCATTTAATTTTTGTCTTGTATTGCGAATCAACTGTCTCAGCAACCGGAAGCTTGCTTCCCGTAGAATTCCTTCCGAACGCGCAATATCTACTCGTGGTTTAATACGCACACAAGTAGGTATGATGTTACACTCGCGACATTTCACTAAAAATGACAACGAAGATTCAAGACGCACTCGTTTTTTACGGAGGAATTCTAGATGTTTTATTTTATAAACAAAATCCGGCCCGTATCGGTTTGCAATTTTATATTTTAAACTTTCGCGATGTAATTTATTCATATTTGCTTTGTAGACGGGTCTTATCGCGATAATCTTTACGTATTACAATACCTTTATTGCCCGACGTTTCGGTGAAGTTGCATTCACCGTGGTCACGAGCTGACTGGAGTACCGCGCGCCCTCCGGCCGCGAGCTCGCGAGTTTCCTTCGCATACCCTCACATTATTGACAATGTCTGTACCGTTATTATAATGCTGGGCACACACTACACTAACACGATCGGTTCGCGCGAACATTGTTCGAGGCACTTCACTTTTATTAAATGTATTTAACACCGGATTCCATGCGGTCGGCAATTTAATCCCGTCATCGCGATTGAAAGTTTTATGTTTTTTAATTTCAATTGCTTCTCGTACTAAGCGGCAATAATAATTTTTATCCGTCGAGAGAACCTTTGGGTCATGAAGTTCAATCCAATGGTTTGTTCCCGAGTTCAGGAGATGTTCAGCCACTGCAGATTTATCTGTCTGTGCATTTTTCACTGCCGCTATGTGTTCTTTGACCCTATCCGCTATGGTGCGTTTGGTTTGTCCAATATAGGCACTACCACAGCTGCAGTTGATTTTATATACACCCGGTGTTTGGAATGGAATAACATCCTTCGGTGTGCGTAAGCGTTTACAGACTTTTGTCAAAGGGGTAAATATAGTCTTGATGGAGTAATCTTTGAGTATAGTTCCAACTTTGTCCGTTATTCCTTTGACGTATGGCAGGAACGCTGGTTGACGGCTGACTTCCGGATGTTTTTCCTTCGAACGAGGAAGGAAAAACATCCGGAAGTCAGCCGTCAACCAGCGTTCCTGCCATACGTCAAAGGAATAACGGACAAAGTTGGAACTATACTCAAAGATTACTCCATCAAGACTATATTTACCCCTTTGACAAAAGTCTGTAAACGCTTACGCACACCGAAGGATGTTATTCCATTCCAAACACCGGGTGTATATAAAATCAACTGCAGCTGTGGTAGTGCCTATATTGGACAAACCAAACGCACCATAGCGGATAGGGTCAAAGAACACATAGCGGCAGTGAAAAATGCACAGACAGATAAATCTGCAGTGGCTGAACATCTCCTGAACTCGGGAACAAACCATTGGATTGAACTTCATGACCCAAAGGTTCTCTCGACGGATAAAAATTATTATTGCCGCTTAGTACGAGAAGCAATTGAAATTAAAAAACATAAAACTTTCAATCGCGATGACGGGTTTAAATTGTCGACCGCATGGAATCCGGTGTTAAATAAATTTAATAAAAGTGAAGTGCCTCGAACAATGTTCGCGCGAACCGATTGTGTTAGTGTAGTGTGTGCCCAGCATTATAATAACGGTACAGACATTGTCAATAATGTGAGGGTATGCGAAGGAAACTCGCGAGCTCGCGGCCGGAGGGCGCGCGGTACTCCAGTCAGCTCGTGACCACGGTGAATGCAACTTCACCGAAACTCAGGGCAATAAAGGTATTGTAATACGTAAAGATTATCGCGATAAGACCCGTCTACAAAGCAAATATGAATAAATTACATCGCGAAAGTTTAAAATATAAAATTGCAAACCGATACGGGCCGGATTTTGTTTATAAAATAAAACATCTAGAATTCCTCCGTAAAAAACGAGTGCGTCTTGAATCTTCGTTGTCATTTTTAGTGAAATGTCGCGAGTGTAACATCATACCTACTTGTGTGCGTATTAAACCACGAGTAGATATTGCGCGTTCGGAAGGAATTCTACGGGAAGCAAGCTTCCGGTTGCTGAGACAGTTGATTCGCAATACAAGACAAAAATTAAATGCTGTGGAAAGTGAACTGTACGATTTGCATTGTGAGTGTAGTGGTGTATTGTCGTGTAGTGACTTTGACCTATGTGATCGAGTAACATACCAACAAGCGGTTCGAACTTATGAACAGTGTTTTAATAGTCACGAACGTAAGTTTGAAAAATTACTAGCGCGATCTAATAAGTCACGGGAAACAAAGTCGAGAGAACCGTTAAATAATAACGAAAATTTAAAATTAACGGACGCCATTGTCAACCTGTCATCTGTCACGATCGACACACCTACAAGATCCATTTTAGCTAAAGGGATGAATTTCGCTTTAACACCTAAACGTGTTCCGTATGAGAATATAATAAGTAACATCGAGGAAACAATAGTAAAAAACAATATACCCGCAAAAGATGCCGAAACGATAAGACAAGATGTCGCTGTTGTTTTACGCAAGTCACGGTTACCGAAAAGTAACGTTAGCAATGAAGAACGCTTAGCACTAAGTAAGATTAGGAATAATAAAGATATATTAGTGCTAAAAGCAGATAAAGGTAATGCTACGGTCATACTTGATACTGATGACTACGATAAAAGATACGGAACATGCTCGCGGATAAAGAAACTTACAAATTAGTGAAATACGACCCAACGGCTAGAGAAACTCGTCGCGTACGAACACTTATTCGGGATCATCAGAATTATTTTACGGAGGAGGAGTACAGGTATTTATACAAACCGACAGTTGTACAACCACCGAAGCTATATGGTCTGCCAAAAGTACACAAGCCCAATGTGCCATTGCGACCAATAGTAAGTCAAATTAATGCTCCAACTTACAATCTAGCTAAACATCTCTGTTCGGTACTGAAGGTTTTAGTAGGGGGGACTCCTTCTTTCGTGAAAGACTCCAGGCATTTTATCGACATAGTGGGAAATCTCAGATTGGAACCCGGTGACATAATGGTAAGTTTTGATGTAGAATCTTTATTTACCAGTGTTCCTATAAAAGATTGCTTAGATGTCGTTAAGAGTAAGTTAGTAATGCACGGTCTTTCCGACACTATTATTGTTCTACTTGAAAATTGTCTGAGCGGTAACTATTTCTTGTACAGTGGTGAGTATTACATTCAAATTGATGGAGTAGCCATGGGTAGTCCTATAGCACCGATTTTGGCCAACATTTGGATGGAGTATTTTGAAGAAAAAGCATTATCTTCTGGACCACCAATAATTAAACTGTGGAAGAGGTACGTAGATGACATATTCTGTATTATAAAGGGAAATAAACTAGAAGTGGAACAATATTTAAATCACCTTAATTCTATACACCCGAAAATTAAATTTACTTATGAATTGGAGTCGGAAAGATCGTTAGCATTCCTGGATACTAAGATCATGGTTGGGCCTGATGGTTCCGTAGCACACAAAGTATACAGAAAATCAACACACACGGATAGGTATCTCCACGCCACTTCGCATCACCACCCACGGCATCTTGACTCGGTAAGGAACTCCCTTACAAATCGAGCTTTAGATCTATGCGACCCTGATCATCTCGAGCAAGAGTTGACACACATTCAGGAGGTACTGAGAAAAAACGGATATAGGGTAAGTGATAATGTAAGATCTCGAACGAGGAAGGAAAAACATCCGGAAGTCAGCCGTCAACCAGCGTTCCTGCCATACGTCAAAGGAATAACGGACAAAGTTGGAACTATACTCAAAGATTACTCCATCAAGACTATATTTACCCCTTTGACAAAAGTCTGTAAACGCTTACGCACACCGAAGGATGTTATTCCATTCCAAACACCGGGTGTATATAAAATCAACTGCAGCTGTGGTAGTGCCTATATTGGACAAACCAAACGCACCATAGCGGATAGGGTCAAAGAACACATAGCGGCAGTGAAAAATGCACAGACAGATAAATCTGCAGTGGCTGAACATCTCCTGAACTCGGGAACAAACCATTGGATTGAACTTCATGACCCAAAGGTTCTCTCGACGGATAAAAATTATTATTGCCGCTTAGTACGAGAAGCAATTGAAATTAAAAAACATAAAACTTTCAATCGCGATGACGGGTTTAAATTGTCGACCGCATGGAATCCGGTGTTAAATAAATTTAATAAAAGTGAAGTGCCTCGAACAATGTTCGCGCGAACCGATTGTGTTAGTGTAGTGTGTGCCCAGCATTATAATAACGGTACAGACATTGTCAATAATGTGAGGGTATGCGAAGGAAACTCGCGAGCTCGCGGCCGGAGGGCGCGCGGTACTCCAGTCAGCTCGTGACCACGGTGAATGCAACTTCACCGAAACGTCGGGCAATAAAGGTATTGTAATACGTAAAGATTATCGCGATAAGACCCGTCTACAAAGCAAATATGAATAAATTACATCGCGAAAGTTTAAAATATAAAAAAGACACAAACAAGTGTTTGAATCCAAGAGGATATCAACCCAATTATGATATAATTGAGTTAAAGCTGCATATAAAATATCTAAAAATAAATGTGTATATTGTACACAAATAACAAAAATACATTAAAAGCTGCATAGTTATGATATCTCATGTTATACATCATCTCTACAGCTTGATAATGAAATACTTAATCCATAAGACAGATTACAATATGAATTGTCACTCCACTTTATATGCCAGGATGCATGTTTGCATATAATATGCAAAGTATGAAGTTCAATGAATTGAAGATTTTATACAAAATGTGAATATCACATATATTATCCTAAGTAATAATGATAAATTAAAAAATGAGTCAAATTATGTTATGATGCAATATTGCTTCCACTTGCAAAAACTGAGCAGTTACTTTCTTTACTATGAATTTTATTATTATTTATTGGTACTATACATCACATTCATATATATTTTAAATCACATTCACTATATTAATTTCCTACTTATAATTCAGTAACTATATTCACAAAATTACAATACATATATTACAACTCCTCTACTTTCACCCCTATGATTAAGATCTTATATAGCTCATTTCCTTTATAGCTCAAAATGTTTTACTATTTCATATGATTTCATTTGAGGACCGTCGTGGCGCAGAGGCGCAAAGTCTGCCTGTAACGCGACGGTTACTGGGTTCGATCCCCAGTCGGAGAAGATGGATTTTTCTATTTCCATTTTCTTCGCTCTGGCACCTAAGGCAAAGCGCGGCGTTGAGTTCCGCCACTCAACACGCAATGCCTCGAAAACGGCGGAAAGTGGGGACAGAGTAAGCAGGGACTAAGTAACGGAGTGTCTTAACACTAGGTTCGTATGGTTCCTGCAGTTCCCTCTGCCTACCCTGCCATGTGCGGGATAAAAGCGTGAAGCTAAAAAAAAAAAAAAAAAAAAAAAAAAAGAAAAAAAAAAAAAATATGATTTCATATAACATGGGTTCACATACCTTCAGTTTCAAAGCGATCAATTTCATCTTCATCTGGTTCCTGTTTTAAATCCAAAGATCCTGATGCCAATAAAGTTGTCAATGCCTCTGGCTCTTTGCTATCAGGTTTTGGTTTTTTCCGCTGATATGGAGATACATCTAAACATAGATTGTTTTATATACAGAAGCTGAACATAAATGAAATATAATCATAATCATATTTTAACATTTCACTACTAAATAAGCTAAAAGATAAAAGTTATTTCTTAAGAGCAATTACAGTAAAAATTCAAATAGCACATCTAACTTATTTATAGGCATATAAATAAACAAATGTACCCCAAAATATATATAAATATATGAATAAAAGATTGTATATGTTGCAATTTAAGAAGAATCACTGTTTATTTATATATTTGCTTAATAACATGTATACTCAAACCTTCAATTCTATCATTTAATTAAAACCCTACTAGCCTACATATATTCATATTTTAATACACGTAGATGCCACTATTGAAATAAATAATTCCTTACCAATCTGCCCTTGCTCATTGGGATACTTTCTTGGTCGACCCCTTTTCCGTCTACCAGGGGCTTTAGTAACAACAGCACTATTTGGAGTTTTAATAAGTGTCCTTGTCCACTGAGCTTGAGGATCATGTTCCACTGGCAACTCATATTGTAAAAGAAGTCCATTCTCTTGCTTAATGGTAATTGTTTCTGTTTCATTGCCTATAATGAAGTATAAGGTTATCACAGGTGTGAACAAAAACGTTTGAAATGAAAAATAAAAATTTAGTACAAATACCTAACCTACTACTTCTAATGTTTATATTTACTAATAAGACAAATATTATAAATATTTGAAATAATTTTAAATACTAATAATGCTATACAATACGTAATTTGGTGCATCAAGAAATCATTGAAATTAAAACTTTACCTTCGTCATTTTTATTCGCCGAAACAGCAGCCGATGTCTTCAAAAATTCATCGAGACATTCTTTTAATGTTTCATTGGAAGATAAACATTGTTGTTTAAACTGACATGCAAATGTTAAGCGATCCACACAGTTCAAACATATTAAAGTCGGTAATGTCTCGTTCTTGGTCACCTGAATTATAAACAATTTATTGACAATATATCTAATAGTACTTCCAAAATTCAAGAATTTCTGGGATGTCAGCAAAAAATAACAAAATCACCACAAATAAAACAATATAGCAACATTTATGTATGAAAAAATTATAGGGTGGCCATCGCAACCATTTGCAGTTGTAATTTTTCGTACCTCCACGCCGCAACAGTAGGTGTACTTGTCGCCGAGTTGTTCATTATTTTCATCCCAATCAAATAGCGATACCATATCACCTGTCTCCAGGCATACTCGGCACGTTAATTGCCAATCCATGTTTACCACAAAATTGCAGCAGTTACAAGTAAAATATAATCATATCTCAACAAAAAATGCATTTATTATACCGGAAGTTGTATTATGTCAAAATGCCATTACCAACATGACAGCCACATTCAATAGCGTCGGTAAAGTTCCGTTACACGGAATTTTGTTACATTAGAATATTTACTACAAATTTTAAGTATATGAGTAATATATTTTAGTTTGAATTAGATTATTATTATGATATCGACGTTCTTCATATTACAATAAAATATTTGTTATTGAGATAATGTTACTTTTATGGATCTTAATATATTTTGCTTCTATCATACATGAAATTGATTTAATCAATAATATTCATATAATATCTTAACTCGTAAAAAGGAACAAAAGAGTCATTGCCAATTTGCCAATCGTGGCTAAAGATGTCCGCCCCTCCCCCATTCATCTGAAAAACGTCAAATATCATACAAATTACAAATCACAATAACAATAAACATCATGAAATTATATGAAGAAGCTGTGTATTCAAAATAATAAAAGCAAGAAATGGAATTATTCAGATCTGAATCCTACTATATATTCGTAAGAAATGAATCGAGTCTCTGGTGGAATCGGCTAACTGGTGCATTTTCAGTTCGTTCAGGTATGTGCTTCGATTTATCTTTTCATACAGGTAGAATATCAGATTCGAAAGGAAAATTTCGCATTCTTAGTCACAATACCTATTTAACCATATTTAAATTTTTAGCATGGGACCTATCAGATATAGAAGACATAGAATGTTTAGGTATAACAGAGGGCATAATAGGGAAAGTAGAGCACTCGAATATTTACGAACCGCGATTAATGATAATTAAGGAAAGTGTACCGGTTGGCCAAATTTATTTCCACCATACAATATACAAAATAAAATCAATATGCTTTTTAAATATGGGTGCAATAAACCAAGAATTAGAACTATGCCCTTGCACCAAACATGGCTCTTCATCTGTAATGACTAACAAAGGCGGCAATAAAAAAATGGGCACAAGACTCTTTGAAAATTCTGCTTTTCTTAACAAAACTGTAGGAGCAGTTAAAAATGTTAGCAATACAATTAAAACAACAACACAACAAGCAGCAACTCAGGTAAATTAATATTTTCATATAAGAAAGAGCATTCTAGTATTCCTACTATGCAGCCACTTATTTTTGTAATTTAGTTTTTTAATTTCAATCTATTTTCTGCATGTATTAGAATAGACTATATCTAGTTTTAAAAATTATATTTTCTAATTTTTGAAACATTGCCAGAACCTCCACCATGATTAGGCAAATGATAATAAATAATTAAGTAGAAATCAAAGCCCACAACTGTCATAACATTTATAAAATAAAAATTAAATTTATGTTAAAAATTTTTCATATTAATAACTATTTCTTCCATAGGTAAAACAAACTGTAAAAAAACAAAGAGATCCAAAACTTGCTGAACGCTTTGAGAAGAGATTAACTGATGAACTCCATAAAATATTTGATGATTCGGACAGTTTCTACTATTCGAGAACACTTGACCTTACAAACAGTTTGCAGAGACAATATGAAATTGAAAAGATTCTAGAAACTGAGGAAGGGACGGGCAAACCTATAACTGACATTACAAGATGGTGGAAGTATGTAGACGATAGATTTTTCTGGAATAAACACATGCTAAAGGATATAATTGCATTAGAGGTAAAATTTTTTATTTATATATACTTTTAAATTATGATAAAATCTTGTAAAATCTTTCATAGTATGATATAACTTTCAAAATTATTATCTGACTTATTAGTTATTATATACAAAGTAAATGCGAACTTCCATCCTATTTCCTTGAATAGAGTCCACAATGTGATCAATGGGTACTTCCAATAATCCAAGGTTATATTCATCTGTCACAAATAGCTGTTGAACCTCCAGATGCAAATCCTTTGAACACAGAATCCCTGTCTAATGTAAATAGTTGTGATGAGACTTTTACACTTGGTCTAATATCTAGACGGTCAAGATATCAAGCTGGAACTAGGTAAGTTTTTGTATAAATTGTATGAAGAAACATTAGAAAAGTTAGCTTTATTTGTGGTCGGACAACATCCGAATGTAAACAATGGTACAACCCTTTTAACCTAGAGTGAAATGTCTTTCAAAAAGTTCTCTCTAAAGAGGCTGTACATGTGAGTTGAGTGTAAAGATATTAAAATAAACTCAATTTAGGTTCTAACTTTGTATATTTTAATTGTTTTTTCTCTGTAATTTATCTGCTACGCATCCGTATGGACTGTCATGAAATTTTTTGGAATAAGGCAATGAGAAATCAATTTTTTTTTTTAATTACTATGTACTTTATTTTTACTTCATATCTTTTACTTGGATAAATTTAATAAATCTTGTAAAATACTGTACATTTAATTATTTTTAAGGTATAACCGCCGTGGTATCGAACCAGGTGGAAAAGTTGCTAACTATGTGGAAACTGAGCAAATTGTGTCCATAATATGTTCAGATAGCATTCACAGGGCGTCATTTGTTCAAGTGAGTTTGTTATATTAATATACATAGTATATAATAATTTTATAAAAGATAATTAATAATATAAAAACTAGGTATTCAGCCCATCCGGCCTGTTAATTGAGCGAGCGCGGAAGCGGTACAATAAAGACACTTTTTGAAGCGAAGCTCTTATATGTTCACTTCGCCGTTTTTTGTAGCCTGTCCCCTCCGAGGCCGTTTGACAGAACTCGATGAAACTTTGCATGGAAATTAGGTCCAAGTGGTAGCTATATCGCATTTCATGAAATGATGTCCTTGAGGGATGAGGGGTGATAATTGTACCATAGAGTTATGCTGGGGAATTGAAATCTCTGTTTATGGCGCGCGCTAGCAAATTTCAATGGGTTTCTCAATAAATTAAGTTCACAATGTGTTTGGCCATAGAGAAATTGCACGCGCAAGCTAATCAAATGCATTTTCAATGAAAATCGAATTTTGTTGGTTTTTTCTCAATTATTCCTCAAGGACATGTCCGATCACAGTTTTTTATATATGTTGGCACTCCTCATGACCACAGTGATCGTTTAAAACAAATCCGATCAAAATCGGTTCAGTGGTCTAGGAGGAGTTAGCGAACAAAGAATGCATAGACCCCCACTAACAGAGAGCTTCGCTCGTCGCTGCGCTCCTCACTCGCTCAATGATAAAATACTTAAGATATTTGTCTTATTAGATTTATTATTACTATTATTGTAGATTTTCTTTATGCCACTGTGCTGGCCTGCAGTAAACATATTTATTACTCTACTCACGAAGTCTGTGAAAAATATTTTCGTTTTCGCAGTAATACTAAGAAATGTATGACTAAAAAGTAATAACTACTACTTAATGTTAATTAAAAACTAAATTCCTTTGTCTATTATGAAAAAGTAAATTCTTAATTTTTTTCTATAAAAAAAATAAACAAAAAAAATCTTGTAGAATTGTTTTGAACTGAACAAAAAAAGTATAACCTACAAAGTAAATGATGCAAAAATACATTTAATAAAGATATGCGTAGATAAGTAATGTTTAACATAGGTATTAGTGTGACCTACATATTCAACGTGCATGAATTAATTATATATAAAAAGTTAACTTCTTGTGGCCTTCAATGTGAAGAGAATTGAGCGAGAATTTTTTATCAACTACTTTTTTAAATATTTGAGAGTTTGCTTGATTGTGGGTTTGATTTGCACTTGAGAAATTAAATAATGTGTATATATATTTCGGCAAATCCACTTTTTGTGCTACTTTCTGCATATATCAGAAGTCTAAATATAAGAATCGGAACGTATTAACGAACTGTTCATCCAATTAAAACTTCGACCTTCAATTTATTAGCGCTATTCTTCACCTCCTCTTTATCGTATAATAACCTCAGTAAAAATGTATACAGTGAAAACTCGATTATCCGGTCCTCAGTTATACGGATTCGCGATTATCCGGAATATAGGCCAATTGAATTAAATGTATGTATTTGTGTAAGCATGGACCTGTCAGAGCAAGTATTTTATCGCCAAGTTCAACCAAATTTCTTAGTAAACTGTGATTTATAACATTATGTAGGTACATATAAAAACCGTCGTGGCACAGAGGCGTAGCGTCTACCTGTAAACGCGAAACGATTTGTGGGTTCGGTTCCCACTCGGGGAAGATCGATTTTTCTATTTCCATTTTCTTCGCTCTGGAAACTAGCCATAGCGGCGTTGAGTTCCGCCACTGAGTTTCCGCCACGCAATGCATTGAAAAAGGTGGAAAATAGGGACTAAGCAACGGAGTCTCTTAACAGTAGGTTTCTAAGGTCCTGTAGTTCCCTCTGCCTACCCTGCCATGTGCAGGATAAAGCGTGAAAACAAAAAAAAGTATATATTTATGCTTAAAACCCAGTTATCCGATTCTATTCAGTGGTACAGTAGAAACTCGATTAACCGGACTAATTGTTGTAAGGCGTTTGGATAATCGAAAATCCGGATAATCGAAAGTACACATGGAATAACATATGTAAGCAGATAATATTATACTTTTATTAAAAACAACTAGTACATATTAACAAAAATAATTGCTTTTTAGAAATTTGGTTGAAATTGTTTGTTGATTGTCATTTGACGTAGGACCATGCTTGCACAAATACGACATGTAGGGTACATTTAATTCAATTGGCCTGTAGTCCGGATAATCGCAAATCCTGAGTATGTACTTTCGATTATCCGGATGCTTCGAGTCGAGTTTCTATTAAATATATTTGATTATAAGCGTATATATTCGACTACCCACTTGGAACCCCCAACTTACCCATTACCCCATTCCTTTATATTTTTGTTAATTCAGTATTTTTATTCATTATCATAGTTAAAACTTTAGTTATAAGAGCACACTTGGCAGTGCCGACGTAAAAGAAGTGGCCTTTTGGCCCATATAGCAGGCTCTTGATGCTGATGTAAGCTTTATATTTTGTTTGAAAAGGTACGTGGATCGGTGCCAATATTCTGGAGTCAACCTGACTATAAGTTTCGACCGCCGCCGAGATTGGATAGAAGTATGTATGCTATATGCTATTTTGTTATGTAGCTTAAACTAGTGATGTAACGAATATTCGCATTCGCATTGGCGAATATTCGCATATTTTTACATATTCGCATTGGCAAATTTTTTTGCGAATATATTTGTGAATAATGAATATCAGAAAAATAAAAAATTGTCGATAATAATACGTTATTAAAATCGAGTTTGAGAAATATTAACTTAACCTCGTAATCACATAATCAGTCTTCATTATATTTCATGAAAAAAAAATGTAACAAAATTAATTTTTTTACATTATTCTCTTACAATAAACTATTAATATAAAAGGGATAATAAGGATAATAGGGATAATAAGTAACGACGAAACGTGCTATATTACCGTAAGCAATTGGCGCCAAATTTAAAAGAATTACTGAATATTCGCATTCGCGAATGTCGATAGTAAATATTCTCATTCGCATTCGCGAATGTTGAAAATATGACATTCGTTGCATCACTAGTTTGAACCTTAATGTAAGATACTTAAAGAAAACATATAAAAATTTGAACGCAGGGGACTCGAACCCGCGCCCTCTTGCGAACCGTGCATGCGCTCTCACCGCTTTATGTAAGATATTTAGATATATACGTGAAAATGATATGCAATAATATTTCTTTAAATCAAATTTCAAATCTATATAAATAAATGAATTGGAATGTTTATACACACACATGAATATATATACGGTATTCATATAGCAAAATATTTTCCTACAATTTTTGTCTATCTGTCTGTTTGTTCCGTCTAATCTCTGAAATGTATGGACCGATTTTGACGTGCAAGTGGTTATAGCTTAGGCTACTTTTAATTAAGAAAAGAATCTTATAATATATAATTATTACACACATTTTCATTTAAGATCAAAATACATTGCGTAAATGATTTTCAAAAATAGATTGTATAAATTGAGAAAAAAATTGAGACTTATATTGGTTGTTTAATATTTCTTAATAGTTATTTTAAAATATATAAGTAATAGTATTGTATAGGTATAGTCGTTTTATGATTAAAACAGTGTGTAGGGTTGAGTTGTTTTGGTCTCCGCCAATTGAATGTTTGCAATCTGTTTGGTATTTAAAATTTAATAATAAAAAATACGTTAATAAATATATCGAGAAAAGTCTATTGCATACACGAAATAATAAATTTTATAAAAAAATCACCGCCGTAGCGTTACGCACTGCCTGTTAACGCGACGGTTGGTGGGTTCGATTTCCAATAAGAAAAAAAATATTATTTTCATTTTCTTTGCTCGGTCAAGAAGTAATTCGCGTAATTCGCGGCGTTTAGTTCCGCCACTTAACACGAAATACCTCGAAAAGGAAAGCGGGAAACGGAGTGTCGTTATTACTTGACCTTACCTGTCTTAAAAATGCCTACCCTACTATGCACGGATGAGATGCATTGTGGAACGCCACTATTATTATGTATGGCATATTAATATATAGAATTTTTTCAAATAGCTGAAGAAGAATCTCAAGAAGCTTTCAAGAAACATTTCGAAGAAGAACTAAAAACATACAAACAAGTGTGTATAGTGAACTTGGTGGAACAGCAAGGCAGGGAACGCATTATATGGGAGGCGTATAGTAACCACGTGTTGAAGTATAACAGTCCGGATATTATATATGCTACTTTTGATTTTCATGAATATTGGTAAGTGTTTTTGTCTTATAAAGTCGAAGAAGATATTTATTGTTATATTAATAATTAGTGTATTTCTGTACGATAATTAAAATTTAATTAATATATTTATTACTACGCTTCTCCCCAATGTTTCGACTTCAGGCGGAAAATGGAGAATGGTGTTTTATTACTAGGTTCTGTTTGTAAAAAAAATGGAATGTTATTTTGTTAAATAATACTTCCTTTAGAGCTGAAATTTCATTAAAAACCCAATTTATATATAATAAACTATCCTAGCTTATGGCGTGTATAGACACGCCATAAGCTATATAAAAATATATTCTATATAAAAAAGAAATCTTATATTGCCGATGTTGTTATCTTGTATTCAACAAGTCGTTGAAATGTGAACATAGTCTCAGTCTTCAGTTTTTTTTAAATAGTGTAAATGTAGCTTCAGTAATGGAACAGCCTTTATCTTCAATATGCATAAATCCACCACTGACTGACACGAATTCCGAACCTTTTTGTTGTACTTTTCCGAGTAATAATAACAACATCCATTATACAAATATCTCCAAATACCATATTTCCATAACACCAACCTAAAATATAAATGTTATAATTATTTTAAATGCCTGTTAATACTGAATTCAAGGTATTTTTAGGACTTTTAGAGTATTAATATACACTAATAATAGAAAAAAACACTTGAGGAAAACATGCATTTGAACGCAGTGGGATTTGAACCTGCTTTCGCAAACCGTGCAAGCGTCATAACCACTGAGCCATGCGTTCTAAATCACGCTGGATTAAAATTCTTATATGCTTCACCTTTGGAGCATATAAGAACTTAGAAGAACGTTCTCTTATATCAACTTATTCCATTGTATAAAGCATAAGTTCTTTAAATATTTTTAAATATCAAGATATTTAATTATTTTGACCGAAATTATATGCTTTTTTTAAGAACCCTTTACGTGGCATTATGCCATAAGTAGTTGCACTTTCCTGGTTGGGAACTTTTGGACTAGAACTTTTTTAGCTTAAAGTAAAGTGACATATTGTAGAGATACCCTTTACATTAAAGCTTAAAGTGAAAATATTATTTTCAGCCGCGGCATGCATTACGAGAACGTCAGTATACTGATAAATGCCATAGCAGATGTTATAGGGGAGATGAGATTTTGTTGGAGAGACGACAGGGGTCTCATTTGTACACAAAATGGCGTTTTCCGTGTCAATTGTATTGACTGCTTGGATCGCACTAATGTTGTACAGGTTAGATGTTGTTTTTTTATTTATTTTTTTATAGTTTTGTATGAAATTTACTTTATTATCTGTATTATGATATAAATAGTAAATTTTCTTTACTAATTTACTAGTCGTATATACCTATATATTTTTTAAATACTCATTATAACTATTTATAGTGATTTTACAATTTTATATGTTCATGAATAAGTTCTCTTTTGTTTTGAAGTCAGTTTTCTGGCTCAGTGGCTTTGCAGCAGTTTCATTCGTGTGAGAGTTTTTTGTTCCGTATATTCTAACATAGGCTCAACTGTCTTTAAAAAAATAATCATGAACGTTGTTATAGGTAGAAGTAAAATTGTAAACAATATGATTTCCTTTTAACTTGTGTAGATTTATCAAAAATACCTAAATATTTTTTGAATATTTTATTACCTTACCTATTTTATTAACTTTCGTTTCTGACAAAGTCGTAAACGCGAATGCGTGTATTCGTTACACTACTACTTTAGTGCGTATGTAATATAAAAATATGCCACATGAGCACTATAAATTATTTTTTTTATTTTTTTTATTAATTTATGTTCATAGCTTTATTGCTATGACCACTACCTTGGCAAGGCAGTTCTGCTTAATAAAGCCGTAGGAAAAACAACACATACCTAAATATTTTCCTATGCTATTCTATATATACAAAAAATCCACTAAAATTGCAATAACTATAACAATATAAATATCTATACATAAGCCCCGTTTTTATGAACAGACAGCAATAGCGAAGTACGTGCTGGAACTCCAGCTGTGCCGCCTGGGGCTGGGCACGCCGGGCTGCGGGCTGCCGCCGTCGCTGCGGCAGGCCTTCCTCACCATGTGGGCCGACAGCGGCGACCTCGTGTCCAGGCAGTACGCCGGGACCAAGGCGCTGAAGGTATACGACATAGACAGGAAGATCTATTTAATTTCTCCGCTTTTTGCCAACTTTTTAAGGTGGTCTTTTAATATTGTATGTAATTTTTTTCTTTTTGAATTTTTAATTTTTTTTAGCGTTGCGTTTTATCCCGCACTTGTCAGGATAGGCGGAGGGAACTGCGGGCTATAGGAACTTGTGTTAAGACACTCCGTTGCTTAGTCCCTGTGTCCTCCGTCCCCGTTTTCCGCCTTTTTCAGCCTCTGCGCCACGATGATCCTCGAAGTATTATATTAAGAACCCAATATCCTCTACACAGTAATTCCTCAACTCTTCGCTAATTTTTTTAAGGACATTGCTTGTGGAGATGTGGAACTTAACGCCGCGCTTTAGTTTTGATTAGGCGCAGTACCGCTGCGCCAAGGCGATTTCCTTTTATTTTCTCTTCTCCCTGTTAAATAAAATATTTAAAGATCTATTGTAGCATAAGTCGTGTATTTAACATAAGTTATATATAGATTATTTCCTTTTAAAATAATAGTAATATTGTGTTCTTTAATGTCGAAGGCAAGGCAAGCAAATAAATATATACTTTTTTTAACTTTGCAGGGCGACTACACAAGAACCGGTGAGAGAAAATTGACGGGCATGATGAAAGATGGAGTTGCATCTGCTAATAGGTAAAAATATACTAAACATATATATTTTTACATCTCTAATTTATATTAACCGCCGTATAAAAGTTAATAGGTGTTGCTGTAGATCTGAATAGTCATTTAAATAGGATATAAACCAATGTTTTTCAATATAGTAACATTGCTTTATATTTTATTCATTAATGATGTGAATATTTCTGATCTTTAATTTAAGGTTGAATTTTGATGATTATTTGTGAATAATGTCGAGATAAAAAATAAAGACAACATTATGGGAATAAAATCAAAGGGATATAATTTCCGCTTCAGATTCCTCATACGCCATTTTAACGACGCATTAACACAATGTGCCATAGACATCGCTCTGGGACAGCCCGTAAATATGGCGACCATAGACAATATTGATAGTCTATGGAACGATATAAAAACTGCATCGTTAATGTTGATGGAAAATGTTGATACAGAGTGTCCTAAATTAGAACTGATGCCATCTTACTTTGGACATCATTTGACTAGTGAAATGGCGTCGATGGAAATAGCTTATGGATTGGGGAGGTCAGTTTCGTATTGAAATATGTAATTCAATTTCACGATTGTGATTCAATTGTGGATTTGAGAACGGTTTGATATTCAATTAATGTTGTATTGCGTCAAAATTATATTTATTGGCACTGATTGAAAGTTTTGTACTTATAGACACTACATTGTTCTGGTTTATGTATCACACTGGTATTTTTTTAAAGCAATTTTTTTTAGAAATAATTAAAAACATCTTACTTATCAATATATTTTTTACTTAGCTTATCTCTAAACCAGAAGTAGTAAATGTTTTTCTAATAATAACACATAATACTGAATTTAAGAGTGTTGATGTTACGATATAAGGCACTCGATATTAATATTTCATACTAGTTTCCTTCCAATATACCCACAAAAGTATGCGTTGTTTGGACTTATTTGTTCTTTTATTTTTATTTTCTTACTGTCGTTGACCTAGAATTTTCTTTACTGAAGTGGCTCGTCTGACACAATTACTTTCTTTTAGTTTTCTCATGTGGATCTATTAGCTAACGTCTCCTTACTGTTGTACTATGAAAAATATTCATATATAGTCCCAATACACAAAAAATATCTCTTAGTACCGTTAACGTTGTTTTTCATACGACGATATCAATGTTTGTGTAATTGTCTTGAATGGAAACGATGACTTCTTAAATGTTTAACTAATCAGACATATAGGTACAATCTTGCACATAAAAGAAAGGTTCTCTATAAAGACAATGCAATTTTTTTACTGTTTTAGGTTAAAGCCATATGGCTCAGCTAGTGTCATGGCGTCTGCTTGTTACGTCAATGCCTATAACACATTTCAGCAACATTGGTATTCATAGCAAAAATTATGAAATGTATATTAATCTTGGATGATAAATTAATGAATATATTTTTATTAGTGTATCCATTTTATTAAAACATTATTTTTAGATTGCTTACTAACAGTAAGCGACCATATTCGGTGACGAGCTGAGAACAAAATGGTGTACAACTAGGTCCTGTCTACTATATGTAGAGTTTTAAAAAAAATCCTGGGGTTATAAAAATAAATCCTGTGCGGGATAAAGCGTGGCGACATAAAAAAATCACTGAAGATTAATTATAAAAATAAAATAAAAAATAAAATAAACTTTATTTCACACCAAATTTGGAATATGACGAAACATTTCAAATACATCAAAATGTGAAAAGGCGGCCTTATCACTTTAAGTGATCTCTTCCAGGCAACCAAATAAAAAAAGGAAAATATCATATTGTTAGAGCGAGGTTATATTATTGTTACAGATACTACTTATCTACATTCAAAGACGCCCTCCGTCAGGTGGCCATAGACGTGATGACGGGGGAGTCCCGCTCCATACCCGAGCAGCTGATCGTGCCCGACTGCACTAAATGCACTGTCAAGGTGCTTAGCATTGATGTGCATGGGATGCTTTATTTTTTTATTTTTTTTATTTTTTGTAAATATATATTTTTGTATACATATAATATGTTGGATGTCGAAGACAGGAGCAAAAACACACAATTTGATTTATCTGAAATTAGATTTATTAGATATTTAATGTTATTTTTAAGTTCTTACAATGTATTATTATTTAAAATAATTTGTTACATACATTATATATTAACCTAAAATTAGAAAATCGACAATTAAATGTTTTTAGTTCCAATAGATCGACGCCATTATTAATGTTCATGCATTCATGGCTTCTATTCTAAATAATCGTCTTAAATCTCATGTCAGTATGGCAACGTCAAACTTTAAGGCGGCGTATACATTATATAAATAATAGACCGCGTACACAATATACAATATACAAAGCTTATATACATATATAATTTTTAGGTTAATCTCGTACAAAGTAAAGTGGGCAGAATTGGCTTGCTGTTAATTTAATATTAAGCTAACAAATGTTGCCAGAATAAGTAAATAAAAATGTCTTATACCCAGAAAAGTATCGAACCCGCACCCATCACGTTACCTCAGATTCATGTCACACCGCCATTTTGGTATATATACGTCGTTATATTTATTTTTCTTATTAAGTTATCTGTAGTTGTTATTTTTTATATATATATATATATATATATATATATATATATATATATATATATATATATATATATATATATATATATATATATATATATATATATATATATATATATATATATATATATATATATATATATATATATATATATATATTCAATAATATTATATTTAGTGTCTTTTTTGTTTGGAAAAGATGATTTTAAATTTTTAACTATATATTTCCTTTTTTGCTTAGATTTTGCATGTTGTTTTTTACGCTTTATCCCGCTTATAGCAGGGTAGGCAGAGGGAACCACAGGAACTGAGGGAACCTAGTGTAAAGACACTTCGTTCCCCGCTTTTCACCTTTTCATTGCGTGTTAAGTGGTGGAACTCGACGCCGCGCTTTGCCTAGTTACCGGAGTGAAGAAAATGGAAATAGAAATTTCCATCTTCCCCAAGTGGGAATCGATCCCACAAACCGTCAAGTTTTCATGCAGATGAGGCCTCTGCCCCACCATGTTGCTCTATAATTATTTATTTATGTTATATTTAAAATGTTTGCAAAATTAGAATCAATGCATGGATAAAATTTATGAATATATCACAATTGTTAATATTTTTCTAGAGATCTGAGTTTCTTTAATTAAAACGATTTTAAATATATATTTCCAGGACCAAACGGCAACAGACACAGCGGCTATGGCGCAACATGTTAAGTCGTTAATCGACGATTGTAAGAAGTTGCTAGTCGATACGGAACCAGTTTTGGGGTCATGGGGCCTGATTGATGCTGATCCACAGTAAGTAATTATTTTAATAAGAATATTTGTTTGTTTTGTTCTTATTGTTATAAATTAATTGATTTAAGTTGAAATGAAAGTTTCAATGAATAAATGAAAGTATTAAGCTTCACGCTTTATACCGCATATTACAGGGTAGGCAGAGGGAACTGGAGGAACCATATGAACCTAGTGTTAAGACTGTCCGTTGCTTAGTCATTGCTTTCTCTGTCCCCGCTTTCCGCCTTTTTCGAGGCATTGCGTGTTGTGCGAAGGAACTCAACGCCGCGCTTTGATTAATTTCCAGAGCGAAGAAAATGGAAATAGAAAAATCCATCGTCCCCGTGTGGGAATCAAACCTTCAAACCGTCGCGTTTACAGGCAGACGCTTACGCCTCTGCGCTATAACATAAATATAAATTATTATTTATATGCTGTATAATTTTTCTTCTAGGACAATTTTATGTTGTGTTAAGAAAAAATAGATTAAGTCCCGCTGAGTTTCTTGCGCAGGTTCTTCTCAGGTCTGAGGCATTAATTTTAGCAAACCGGTGGTAAATTAAATTATTTAACGTTAAAAAAATGAAGCTTGTACTTCTTATTTTGAATAAAATTGTTTGACTTTGACTTTAATTTTTGAATGTATATTGAGTATTCGGAAGTGTTCGTCATAAAAAAGAAGTGTTCGTCATAAAAATCATAAAAAAAATTTAACAACAATTCTCATTAGCAAATATTTCCATATCACTCCAGCACGGGCGACCCTCAGGAGACGGAGATGGACAGCGTGCTGGTGCTGACCAGCTCGGCGTACTACGTGACGGACTACGACGAGACGTCGGACCGCCTGCTGTCCGTGCAGCGCGTGCCGCTCGCCGACCTGGCCGCCGTGGAGCTGGGCACGCTGGACGCTGGTGGCGCCACGGTATTTATTTATTTTTATGTCTTCACGCTTTATCCCGCACATGGCAGGGTAGGTAGAGGGAACTATATGAACCTAGTGTTACGACACTGTTGCTTAGTCCATGCTTTCTCCGTTCCCGCTTTCCGCCTTTTTCGAGGCATTGCGTTTTGAGTGGCGGAACTCAATGCCGCGCTTTGCCTAGTTTGCCAGAGCGAAGAAAATGGAAATTAAAATACTAGTAAATATAATAATAGGTAGGTGGAAAGAACTGCAGGAACCGTAGGATCCTAGTGTCAAGACACTCCGTTGTTTAGTCTTTCTAAAGTTGCCTTTTTCGAGGCGTAAAGTGTTGAGTAGCGGAACTTAACGCAACGCTTTGCCTAGTTGCAAGAGCGATGGTAAAGTCTATCTTCCTCGTGTGGGAATCAAACCCACAAATTGTTGCGTCCTTTATTATTATTATTTTTAATAAAATGTACAGACACTTGGTCCGTACCCATTTTACCTTATACTATTCTTCTTTCAATAATTATTAATTATATTAAAATTAATATATGATATATAGAATTAATGTTAATCATAATAAACTGATATCTTACCTTTGCATTTTTTATATTCATGCTTTAAATTTATATGTATAAATTTATTTGATTCGCTTCACAGTCATAGCCTTAGTTTTAAGTAACTAAAGCTATGACTGATAAATTAATAAAATAAATTTATATACTCTACTTAATAGTAATAATAGTAATAGAGTCTGTTAAGAATAACAATAGAAACTGTTAATAATTGTAAATTTAATTTCAGATCTTTGGAGTGGGTCGTAAGAGCAACACGGAGCCAGTACACTGTATCAGAATAAACTACATGTACAACAATGAACCCGGGTATTTCCACATGTTTAGATCTACTTCGCTGCGTTTCTTTAACAACATGGCTGTTGTTATTAACACTAAGGATGAAATGATAGGTCAGTAATTTATTTATAATATTATTGTTTCTTTTATTTTATATTATGTCTTATTAATTTTAAATTCTAACTTTCAATGTAATATTAAATGTATTGATATAATATGTAAAGATTTTGCCATGGAACACACGTTTTTAAACAATTTGGAATAGGTCTTAACATAATTCATAAATGCTTTGCTGTGGTTATATGTTTTTTCACTATAAAGTTCATATAACCTGTGTGTATGAATTCCCATAGTCGCCCAATCCTTAAATGACAAGAAACCCCTGGAATCAATTGTTTTGGAAGTGAATATAGCATTAAATTCATTTTTAATAATTTTAATAAAATTACTATAGAGTATGTTTGGTTTATTATTAAATTTTAGATATATAAATTTTGCCGCTATATTACTTCCAAATTTTTCTATTCGACCAGTTGTCATAGGTACACAAATAATTTTACGCTTATTACTAATTTTATTTTTGCCAAAGTAAAATGAAGCCATCTGTCCGCAGTGATCAGAGCTTAACATGTTAATTATTGATTTCTGTTTTGGTACAGCATTTATAAAAATGTTATCAATGCAAGTAGCTGTACAGTCAGTAATTCTTGTTGGCTAATAAATTAACTAGGTTATATGAGTTTAGTAAAGACCTAAATCTAGTGGCAGTGGTGGAATTATCTAACAAATTTATATTAAAATCACCACATATAACTATGAATTTCTTAGATCCAGATAATTTTACAAGGACTTGTTCTAAAATTGTTTCAAAGTTTTCATACAACCCAGTGGGAGGTCTGTATACACTTACAACAATAAAATGCTCAAGCTCAGCACAGGCCATTTCAATAGTCTGCTCTACAGAGAGGCTCACAATATCTGTGCATTCTTTATATTTGTAATCTTTCTTTAAAATTATTAAAGAGCCGCTGCGAATGGCTTTTTCTCGGCTGAACATACTACTACTTGGTGATGACTGAAATTAAAAATAGCTTCAGATGGCCGAAGCCAGTGTTCAGTAATACAAAGGACATGAATCTTATTACAGTTTAAAAATAATTCAATTTCTAAGGTTTTTTTTAACATGCCTTGTATGTTTTGAAGCACCAAGTTTGTATCATTGTCATTACAAATTGTGTTTGTTTTTACATTTTTATTAACTTTAGCTTTATTACAATGTGACATTTTGCCAGAGATGGCCTCTTTTGTCTTATTATTTAATTTAAATTATTTGGAACGGATTTCAAGGTAGATTTAAAATCATCCTATTCAAAAGGAACAGTGGTCTTTGTAGCCATAATATTGGCTGAGTTAAATTGTAAAAAATATGATAGCATATTAGCTATCTGTCTTTTATAAAAATAAGATAGGTGCAGCCTATCACATGTCAAGTTATTATTTTTAAATACATTGTTAATGTCAATTAATAATATCTTGTTTTTTCTATTATTTAAAGTTACATAATTACTATTTTCAATATATGTAACATATTATTTAAATTATATCTAATATTATTTTCTTTTGGCAACTTTCTATAAGGAAATGTGAACATAATTACTTTTTTATCGTTTAAATTTATTAATTGAGAATGATATTCTTGTAATACTTTTCTATTCACATTTCCCATTCCCCCAATCAAAATAATTAAAATTGGATGAGGACAATGAGTATTAGAAAAAACTTTACTCATAATTTGGGAATATGTAGCTCCTGGCATACAATGATTTAACACTGAATGTCCTTTACAAATGCTATTTAAAATCACACCCATATTTTTCCCCAGGTTATCACTATATATTTTAATATTACTGTCTTTGGTTGGGGATATGGGTAGTGACTTCCTAATACCTAAGAAGCTGTCCTGAGCTCCCCCCACCTGAGATTGACAAATTATTTCTGGTATCTGCCGTGGAGGGCTAGATGTGGGCACTTGACACTCACAGACATAATTTTTTGTGATTGACTCAAAGCGCTCTGAATTCTGATGACATAGCTTAACCAGCTCATCCATAACAGATATGTGCTTCTGTAATCTCTCTCTGAGCACATTCATATTTACCAGAAATTGTTTTTAACTTATTATGTAATGTGGTAATCTCAAACTGTAGGGAATTCACCTCAGCCTCATGTAACAAATTATTATTCTTCATTTCTTGTGAATACTTGTTTAAAGTATTTCTTATGTCATTCCTCTCATTATACAATCTGGTGTAATTTTTACACACATCTTTAATTTTTAATAGGCGCTGGGTTTTTTTAATGTACTTATTTATTTTGATATATTTTTTTAATTTATTCTTACTGAGAGGCTGCTTGGAAGACACAGTCATCACCAGTCAAGTTTATTGTAGATATATCCTTTTTATAGGTGATAACAGAGGAAACAAGAGAGGGTGCATTCTCAACCAGCTCCTCAAATAAGTTTTGGGTTTGAGAGGCCTTTTGCTTTAAATTATTATTTTCTAGTTGACATATATATATTGCTGAGCCTCATGCAGTTGTGCTTTTAAGTTCATTGGTAAGCCTGAGGGCTTCCTCATATTCATCTCTGCACTGGTCAAACCCACTAACTACTTTCTGCAAATTATCATTTTCTTCTAATATGCAAGTGTATTGCATATGAAGTTTTGACAATTCATTTTTTAATTCTTTGTTCCTATTAATAATTTGCAGAACTTCTTTTTCATTGTCATCCCTTTCCCTTAGTAATTGTTCACACTGCATCTTAGTTGCCTTTAGCTCTAGGAGCGTCAGCTGGAGTTTCTCCTCCGCCTCACGCGCCTTGATACCGCGGGTCATCATATTGGTATAATAATATTTATACGTTTATACGATACTTCGTAAAGGGCAAAGTAGGGCAGTATAATCTTGTATTGTTGATAGGAAAAGGAGAACAAGTGCTTAAAATCACAATAACACAATTTAAAGTTTAAATATAGTTCGTTACCTGCGCAATGACAGCTGGGCAGCTGACGAACAAGCACTTTAACAGTTTTATACACACTAATGCAATAAACTTTTTAGTAAATTACACCAAATTTAACAATAAAAAATAATAAATTTCAATTTATTTTGTGAGAGAAGTTATAAAGACGTCTGTTTGACAATGTTGCCAGAAGAAAAAAATATATATATATGTATTTAAGTTATATTTTTTATATATTTTCTGCGAATACTAAGGGAAGATTAAAAACATTTTTTTTATTTTTTTTTAATAATATTTATTAAAACTATTTTAAATAAATGTTTATATTTAGTATTTTAATTTTGTTCTGAGATAAGGTGAATTGGAGTTTTATTGAATATCAATCTTTATATAACTAAAGAGCTGAGATTGTATACGCAAATAGTTGTGGTAATTTTGTCTTCAATATTAAATCAAAATGAATTATTTTAATGGTTTCTAAAGTGTTAATCCACATTAAAGAAAGGAAAATTACTTTAAGAAAACATATAAAATTTTTACGTAACAGAATTTCAACCCGCCGCTCACATTAGCAGTCCAGGCGCTCTGACCAATAAACCATACGTTCTTGATCATGATACGTCGAAATTCTTAAATGCTTTATATAACTATTGCATAATTAGCGTGTATTATATTAAAATTAAATAAATAAATTTTCAGAATCACTCCATTCAATCTGCGAATCAGTAGTGGTTGCCCGAGAAGTCGCAAAACTGCCTCCCATACCATTCCACGATGGCATCAAGCTAGAGAGAAGAAAGTCTAAGGTACATTTATTACTACTAATAACTTAATAAATTTTCTTTATTACTATGATATAAATAAACTTATTAAGATTGACTATATACATATTTATTGTACAAAAATTATAACTCTCTGAGTGGTCTATCTATAAATATATTACTTTTTGAAGAGAGAAATGTTTTTATTTATTCGCTTCAGTAGACTAAACGCTGAACTTAGTTTAAGCTGGTGAATGAAGTACTTACGCTAGTTGCTCTATGTCTACATACCTGTATTTTACCTACCTATATTTTAAATAAGATACCAAGTGCTAATGAAATACCAAGGGAAATTTTATGAGTCAATGGTTTTCAAGCTTATATTTATGATGTTTACTTATTTTACAGATCCATCCGTCACAAGGATCCTCAGGCGGTGCTAGGTCTTCCTTATATCTAGATCTTTCTAGACTCCCAACTCTAACTCGCAACGTCAGTGAGACACAGCTAGTCGCTGATATACGTAGTGTTGGTGAGTTTGAGATTTATATAAATGTTTTAACAAAAACTATTAATTATATATATAGATATATATAGATTTTCAGATCTATATATGCAGATCTAACGTCAAGTCAATGAGAAACAGCTGATTGCTTATATATGCACACACACATACATACATACATATATTCATACATACATTCTCTCCTATGCCATCATAGCATCTTAGATGGTCTCCAGAGGCCTTAGCCAAAAACCAAACGCTCCGTATCTATTCCATAAAGCGCTTCAGCGATAAAAATTATAGATATCGCTAACATGGTAGCCAACAACACATGTCAACATCAAACGCTTGATCTACAGTGTCAATAGAAGACACCGATGATATTGTCTGTGATTTGCGTTTTTTGAAACGTCAAGTGAAGACTGTAACGTCACATATTTCAATGTTGCATGTGTAAGAATTTAATGTGTACTAATTTGATAAAAACAGATTGAAAATATACACTTCTCAAACAAATATTAATAAAAATAGGAAATGTAAATTTAAGTATGTTAAAAAACGTACATAATAGTAAAGTAAAATAATTAAAATTATTAATCGATGTATTCAAAATTATTAATGTTGAAAAATAAAACGAAAATAATAAAATTTCGTAATATAATCGTAAAATGTATTACGTAATTATTAATTAATAATCGATTCACTTAATAACTTACTAATTTCCTTATAAATTTGTAATTATTAAGGTGAAAAATTCTTTTTCCATAATTTTTTAGCGTTTTCTGCGGGGTTTCGTACTTCGATAGGTGAGCGTTGACAATTAACACTGCGATTGTCAAAATGAGCAACATGGCTGTCAATTAGCGATTGACACTGTAGAGACGCTCAGTTATCTATTTCGACTCAATGACTTTGTTGACGTTTCGTTTTTGGCTACCATTTTTCTTTTCGTTGGCTTAAGTCACGTGACTTGTCGTTAACTCCATACATATTGTTACCATAAGCAATTGTCAAATTGCGTCTTGGCTAAGGCCGCAGGATTGCATTGTTGCATGCACTATTGGTTAATTTTGATGTAGGTATTTTAAAATAACTTCGACTATCGTAAAAGGTTTAGAGCTTGTTATTCCTTATATTTAGATATTTTAGATTGCCTACTTTACTACGCATTAAGGCGAAGCTTGTTGTAGACATACCGAGTTTCTTTTTAATGTGAGATTTTTTAAATAATTATATATACGTAGAGAATTATACATCTTATTTTACTTTCGCATGTTTTTTTATTATAGATTAAAATTTATTTTTACATTTAAAATATAAAAAATTATAACGCATTTTGACACAATTGAGTCAAAAATTGTCATTATTTTTTATTTTCTTTTTACTTTATTTACAATTAATAAAAATAAAAAAATAGGTAAAACAATAACTAGCTGTATGCCATACAGATAATAAAGATACTAAAACATCAGTAACAAGCACAGTGCTAGATCAGATCGTGCGGCTGGCTCCCCCCCGCTGCCGCTGCCTCACCCCGCGCCGCCCCTGCACGCAGCCCGTGTAATTTACACAAATTCCTACTTATAGTATATGATAATATATATTTTTTAAGTATGTTGTAGTTTTTGAAAGGCTATAGGTATTGATATTTTGATTGGTTGTATTGTAGTTTTGGTAGTAAGCTAGTTCTTATATAAATTTCAATTTAAGTAAAAGGTTTATAGTAAAAAGTTAAAATTTAAAATAAAATACAAAAGAATATGGTAATGCAAAAAAATATAATTATTTTGTCTGTTCTTCAATTATATATATTTGTACTATTTAGTTGTATTATTTTATCTTTTATTAATAATTATATTAAAATATTACTAATTTGAGAATAAAACCCTTATAAGTTATTCGTGTCATTATTAAAAAGTATTTATTATTATTACAGGATCGAAGGCCCTGAATAATATGACAGAGCAATTCAGCAAACTAAACAAATTGAGTCACTCTCTGAACGCTAGAGCTAGGCCAAGTTTACAATTAAAATTTGACCAAGGCGCCTCAAGAACTAAGAAAATATTTACACTTGGCCAAAATAAAGCAGATTCTAAAAAGAAAGGCAGCCTCTCAGACGGTATGAGCTCAGATTATTCATCAGACGACGAGAATAGGACCAACATATTTGAACCAACGTTGGACAATTTTGAAAATATGCAACATTACATTGGAGATCAACAGAGAAAAGATGAGAATGACTGCGATTTAGTTCAAAATCCTTTGTACTCTTCAAAGATAGAGCCGCACGAAGAAGTCGTCGAGGCGAGCACCTCAGTGCAAACAGACAGACAAATACTAAAAACGCCAAGTAATAATACAAAAAGAAATCCCTTCAACGAGTCCATTACGCCAGAAATTCAAGTCGAAGGTGAAAATTCGAAGCCTGTACCGCCTAACTCTCTGATGCTCTCCCAAAAGTTGTCCCAAAGCTCTGGATACATAAACTTCGAAGAGCAAAACATGCAAGGTGTAAATTATCACGTCAGATCAAATTCTCAACACGAAATAACTTTGAACATGGCACAGTCTCACAGTGAGTCCGCAATAAGGCAGCTGAAGAATATAGCTAGTCCGGTTTCTAGTGCTACAAGGGAAATGGTATTGTCGCCATTGTCCAAGTTGGCCAAGGGCGTTCAAACGTTGGGCGCCAACTTGGATCCGAGGAAGATAAAGGTATAGTTTTAAAATATTTTTTAGTTTATTTAAGTGTTGGTATAGTTTTGAAAAAAATATAATAATTAAGGACTTGTTAACTTTTAAACGATAATTCTTAGAGATATCCGTTTGTCAATGCTACTTAAACGAAATTGAATATGCAGTTAATTGGCCACTTGATTTTCCATGTTAAAGGTGTGTAGGTGTACGTCTATATCTAGGACTTCCCTACCACCTACTTTCGACGATTTTGCTCCAATCATAAATAGTTATTAATATTGAATTTAAAACTTCAGAAAGGAAATTTCTATTTGAAACAAATAAATTTCAGGGCCCAGCCGCAGTAAAACATATATCAGAACAACAATATGAGGAGCACAAGAAACTGCAAGAGAAATGGCAGGATTGCAACACTCGTCTCGTCGCGCTGTAGAGTGTTGCCAGTACAGTACAATGACAAGTCACCATTGTTACCATTATAAACCACCTACAGGTATACTATAAGTGTAATGTCACAAAAAGTATTAAATATTTAAAATAGTAGTTGATTATAACAAGGAATTGTTTTTTTTTTTGTTTAGTTCACTATTAAATTTTTGTGATTAATTTAATTTATATTGTTTTGACATTTTTGAATATTATTTACATATTATAAAAAAAATATTTAAATTTATTGCGACTAAAATCCTAGCTGTTTTAAACTTTTTACGTTTTGACAGGAATTGTTTTTTTTTATTCAAGGAGGTTACTTTTTCTTATAACATGATACATTTAAAATTTTCACAATCAAAAGTGTTCATATATTTTTAAGTCCTTTTTACTAGTTTTATTTATTTATTACCCTATTATTTTAGTATTAAAATTTTTGGTTTAACTAAGTTGAACTACAAATCATGACATATAATCTTAATATATTATTACAAATATGTATGAATATCACTGCTAAATTGTATTTTTCATCCTGGATAAATATATAAAACAAGTTCTATGAATAGTTAAAACAATACTTACATAACCAATGCTTGCAAAGTTTGGGCAATGCTTGCCACTTTCCTTTGGTTAGTTCAATTATTAGAATAATTCAACATATATTAGAATCTATTACCAGTTTTATAAATATATTCAAAGTATTTGACAATGAATTAGTATTATAGATTGATGAATTAATATTGTTATGTCCATTTGTGTATTTAATTCCATATTGCGTATAATAATTTATGTGACAAGTAATTAATATTGTTATATATGGTTTTTAACAAATGTGTTTATTTTTTTTAAGTAAAAATAATCAAGTGAGATATTTATTGACAAAAATATAATCTTCATAACTTGTCACAGTTATTTTTTTAAATATTAGCCAGTGCTAAAGCCAAAAATTATTCAACTCCGTTTTCTATTACTATTTAATACTCAATAACATCTTTAGTGTTGTTAAAAAATATAGATACTTATTTATAGTCAAGCTTTTAATATTTAATTTTTTTAGCATATCATAGATATGAAGTAAAAAGGCAGATTTTATTTCACAAACCTTTATCAACACAAAACTATATGATAAAGAATGAATGTTTTATAAATAATTTAATAATTGTTTTATTAATAATAATTTTGTTAATTTAATATTTAAAAAATATAATTTAGATTGTCATTTGTCAAAGTTTTTTTAAAAAAACCGATCAAGTGCGAGTTGAACTTGCGTGGAAAGGGTTCCGTACACTATATAGTGAAATATTTCCCCTGAAAACGTTTTTTCCCTAAAAACATTTTTTTATCGAATTTACCATTTTATTTTCAATTTATGAAATCCTTATAGGTTTTCCTGTAATCTACAAGCCATAAACTATATTCAGTAATTTTTTCTAATTTTTCGGCCTAGTAGTTTCGGAGATTATGGGAGGGGGGGGGGGGGTTATGGTAATGGTCAATTTTCGGCTTTTTTCAAAATTAAAAAAAATATATTCGAGATCCTGATAACAAGCCCTTTCATTTTATATATGACTAAGTAAGGTTCGCAAAAATTTTTTTCAATTTCCTAATTTATCCCCCGAAAATTACCCTTATTTCAAAAAAATATTTTTTACGTTACACATCTGAGTTCGGGTCAGGGCATTACACCATCCTGCCAAATTTCACCTGATTCAGTCTAGTAGATTCAGAGAAAATTGGCTGTGACAGACGGACGGACAGGAACACGAGTGATTCTATAAGGGTTCGGTTTTTTTTATTTTTGTACGGAACCCTAAAAAGAACACACATAATATGACAGTGCTTTTTTAATTTTAATATTCCTTATTACTTCATATCTATAGAACACTATTACTTTACTTTAGTATTGTTAAAAAGTCAGATAGTAAAATTCTATCCAATCTCTTCAAAATCTTGTGTAGATAGTTTATAAAAGTGTCCACATAGACTTGTCAGGGTCAATTGAGTTTTAATAAAGCTTTTTATAGCTGCAACATTCCATATTTATAGAAATTTATAATAATTTACTAATGTAGATGATTCTTTATACATAAAGCTTATTATGAATTGCACTTTGTTTCGAAATTACTTAATATATAGCACTATTACTACTATAAATAAAAGTTTTTAAATCAATATTTGTTGTCCGACTTTTATACATCACTATTTGACATTGTTTTTTTTTCTTGACTTGATTTTTAAATATTTTTTTATTTCTAAACCTCTTATATATTAATTTTACTTTTGACTAAAAGTCGGCCTACAAATTGTATTGTATTAATATTCTTGTAAAGGATCAATTATAGCTTAATACCTCGTAAACGTCGCAAAATCCAGTATTATATAGATAATTTTACCTAATTGTATTTTAATTAGTATAATAGTTATATAGTATCTGTGTGCATTCGATTATGTAATGGTTTTTTTTTTATTTAAAATTATGATTTCCTTAAGGTTGTTTTTTTTTAGTTTAAATTGTAAGATTTATTAAGCACATAATTTGTTCTAGTTTGAATTAATTACTTCAAAAATATTATAATTAAAAATCAATATGTAGACAGTCTTGTATTATAATTTGTCTAAATTTAAACAATGACCAAAACAGATTGGATTTCGATTTTGATTTATTTTTCATTAATTTCAGTTATAAACATTTTGAAACACATAAATTATCTTATTTTTAATAGACATATTAAAATAAACTTACTTTAGATGTACTTGAATTATATATTATCTACATATGCTTTATTATCTGTGTTTATAATAAAAAGGTTTTTGTAAAGACTACATAATAATTTTATATAACTCTATACTATTAATTCTCCAAATTATAACCTATTATATTCATGTAGTAATCAATAATAAAACTATATTATAATAATAATTAATATATTTATAGAATGTAATTTATTGCGCTTTTATCAATGTACACAAAGATTTATAATTAGTGACGTATTTAAACCCCTTTTCGACACATATACTATACAGTTGTAATGCAAAAGTGACTAATAGTTTTCAAATGTTTATTAAATTTATCAAGTTTATTATTAAAAAAACATAATTTCGAATTTTTCTTCTAATAATTCCTAATTTTCAAAAATGCTTCCTTAAAAATCTTAGATTAAATAAAGTTTATAACAAGATTATAAATTATGTAATTTTATGTTTTATTTTAATTAAAAATCAATATGAATGCAATAAATTTATATTATTAATATATTTAACGGTTAGTTGTTTCACGCTAGATTCGGTAGGGAATTGATAATTGTCACAGCTTCCTAATTGTGATAGAAGCGTAGCAGTTGTTGAAATAGACATACTTTAACCAACATAGATCAATATAATTGAAATGGTAATATTTATGTTTTTCTTATTTATTTATTGCATTTTAATTATATTATTTTAAAAAAATATTTGTTTCTATAATTAAGAATGATTATAGTATTCCATTTTTTTGTTCTTTTTTGTAAGACATGATTAAATAGTACAAAACGTTGTAATAGCATAGCAAGGTCTTGTTGTTAATATTTAAGTTTATAATTAAATTTTGATTATGATTATATATGTTTCAAAGTAAAATATTTGTAGTTAAATAAATTGAACTGTTTTCAATTTTGGCCAAACTTGTAACAATATATAGATTATAAAGATGTTCTGTACATTAGTTTTCATTTTGTCTGTGATTGCTTATTTGTATATAGGAAATATTTGGTTTCTATTTATTGAATATTAAATTGCTTTGAACAAATTTTGTGATTATAATTTTAATTACCTGTAAATGTGTTTGTAAAAAAATATATATTTTATATTTAAAGTATATTTAAAAGTAAAAGTACAGTTAGAAATTGCGGTCCTTGGGGAATGGGTCCTTTATATTATTAAATTTGTTATAAAAAATAATTATTTTACAAATAAAAGAATTTTGGTAGAAATACTTGCTTTAATAAAAACAGTGTCTGTTTTTAATGTGACATAGATTAAACAACAAGATGACACCAAACTTGACAAATTAATTGTTTTATGAATTTATGAAATCAAATATATAGGATAAAAAAATAAAATATACATTACAGTCAGAGGCATAGATGATACACTAATACTGGTATAATAGTTCAGCGGGATGGAGTTGAATTGACAAGAGCTCAAAGCGGCACCTGAGAGTTCTGATATGCGTGAATTATCCTTATATATTTTCAATTTTCCTACTCTATCTTAACGCGTCTCTACTCGATTGTGTTCCTATCTTAATTCGTTTATGGAGAACAGGGTTTAGGTTTCTGGTTAATTAGAATTTTGGGTTTATCATTACGTGACACGTTTCAAGTTATTTTTTAATTCTAACCTTTTTTATCTTTGAAGAGGTATTAAGAGAACTATTTTTTTTTTCGAAGGGGCTTGAATGCTGTTGACCTCAATTGGTCTTGACAGCGTCTTCGGGCGGGGGGGGACGAAGTGTGCCTCGTCCCCAGAGAATAAAATGAGCATTAACACTTAAGGACCCGCGCTCCGCAATGCAACATAAACACTCGCTACCGGGTCCAGCGAACCCAGACGAAGTCAGGTGTTTTTTTTCAAAACTGCTCAATGAAAGTAGTGGGTATATGTTAATAACGTTAATAAAATGCAATAAGAAAACAAATATTTAGTAAAATATAAATATTTATTGTTTTTACTTAATCAAATAGTCAGTACAAAACAATAAGGAATTTTGGCATAGTTTTATGACTAAATTTAGACTAATAGTTCTAAATTCTGTAATGATATATTCTAAACAAAATCTTCTTTACCCTAATATACTACTATAACGTATCTACTAAGACATAATATGAATAAGAGATCAATCTTTATAGGAACAAGCAAAATCAACTTTAATAATCAACAAATTTTGGGTTATATTTTTGGGCTAAAATCACTTTTCAACAGATCTTAAATTTTCCTTATCAAGCTAAGCTATAACAATTTGCACAAATCTGTTTCATGTGCTCTGCACAAACTGATGTATTACATTTTACGCAAAAAATTTTGGCTTTCCTATCTTTCTTCCAATTACACAGACCGCAGTGTACTTTCCGTCCGCTCGTTGGTAGGCCATCTTTGAGTTCGTCTTGACACAGTCATATGTTCCAGTCATCTGATCAACTACATCAACATTTGAAGGCGTTGTAATCAGTTATTATTTCAAATTATTATGACTCTGCGTTCTTACGTTCCTTGCCGGTTTTTCAAAATTTCATACACTACTTTTATCTTTACCAATGAAATAACCTTTTTGTAAGATTGAAACACACTCTAAATCCGATCGGCAATGATCAGGTGCAGGTAGACGGATGCCTTTTTTTGCCTGTGAGGTTAATTCATACTTATCTTAAGTATTTTGTTCCTCGTGGATACTTTTTTGCGGAAACGGAATCTGTTTCATGTTCGCATATTTATCTAGGTAATCTTCAGTCTCAGAACAGTCTTCGTCTTCTATTTCTTCATTTACACATTCTTCTATTCCGTAAGGTCTCTAAGGGCGGTTAGCCGCCATATTCTATGAAATAATGTAACAAAAACAGTAAACAAATAAAAATATTTGGATGAAAAAAACGCCTACGTATTTAATCGCTACTGGGTCTAACGGACCCATACTCACCTTATACGTCCGTAGTACTCACACGCAGCGCACTAACTGACAAATTAGATCGTTATCTACCGCCCTATACTATGGTCGAAAGGTACTTAGAACGGCAACGTCACAAACGTCGTAATTTTTAAGTAATGCAACGAAATACAAGGGACTGGGTCCAATGGACCCATTAGCGAGTTCTTAAGTGTTAATGGCTGCTCAGAAGAAGGTGTGTAGGGCGGTCATGGACCGACTGGCTCCGCCGCGCCGAGGCGCGGTCGTGCCGTTGTGAGAGACGGGCCGCGTCGCCTGTTACGGCGGTGACGGCGAGTCTTTGGGACTGGGAAGTGTAACCTTCCGTTGTAGTTACGGTTGACTACAGTAATTGGGTCATCGGGGTCTAGAAGAACGTCTATTTTTATGATATAATTCCTCTTTTAAATGTGAAACTTGGACCTATTGGAAGTATAGCCAAAGCTTCATAACACTCTATTTTAATACATTTTTACCCCTAGGTACAGTAGGATAAAATACGTCGTTGGCCTCCACCGTATAACATACGATGTCTCATAACGTAACGAAAGTAAAGAACAATTTGTTAACAATAAATTATCGGTGCAGCATGACCTAAAAGAATCGTTTAGTGAATGTTTTAGTTGGTAGTTTTTAACCTTCTACAATTTAGGAAGCAGATAAGTTCAGCTCTTTATGAACGGCGGCTTCTCTCTGCCTAGTTTCGTGCCAGTATTAGTGTATCATCTATGGTGACTTTGTATACTTAAAAATATGACAAACATGAAAGTTAAAGATGTTTTTTTAAATAAAAACGAATATCGATAAACTCTTAGAGTCCTTCTGTATCAAAAAATCAATTATTTATTTTATTACGTTGGTGACCCTGGAATTGGAAATTGACAAATTAGTACTGACAGTAAAATGTCATTAGATATTACAGAAGAAAAGTCAAAACATATCGGTTTCATTATAGTTTTGTATCGTACGTTGTTATATGATATTAATATTTTATTTTAAATATTAATACCAATTCTTAACAATATATAATAACAACCGAAAGAAATTAAGCAAGACAAAACGAGGCTAGTATCTTATTTCAAAGTCTCTGTTTTCTAAACGATTTATTTGTTTAATTTTAATTACCAATAAATATATTTGTTTCAACATAAAAGAAACATAAACAAAAAGAAAACATTAATCATAAAAATGGTGACAGCATATTATATTATGCAAATGTCTAAAAGAAACAAATCGACTGATATCAGTGAATATTATAATAATTTATGCATTACAAGTTTTAAAAGAAAACAACAGAAAAATCGTGTATCGTGTAGAATTTGCTTAAAAGATGGATTATTACCAATTTATGGAAGAACTGAATCTTCAGATATCGTAGAAGCGTTGCAATTATTTGGTAATATTGAGATCAATGAACATGATGAATATCCAAAACATTTATGTTCTATATGTTACAAATTTATTAAAAGTGCAATGTTGTTTAGAAAAGTTGCTAAGCACAGTGAAGAAATTTTAAAACATCCTATTAAAGAGGAAAGCAATGATTCACTCATAGATAATAGTGATTACTGTGAAGACTTTAATGAGCCTTTAAAAACCTGTCCAGTGCTCGTACCTTCTGAAGATACTACAAAAAAATGTAAAGTAAAAACTGTTTCAAAAGTTCAGTGTTATATTTGCAATAAAGTTGTAAACAAATCCTACTACAAAGAACACTTAACAATGCATGATCCAAACCACCATAAGTATGTTTGCGACATATGTGGGAAATCATTTAGGTTGCGCTGTGCATACCATAATCATAGTCTGCGACACGGTACAGGTTTTCCTTTCAAATGCCAATTTTGTCCTTACAAAGGAAAATATGCAGAACTGTTAAAAACTCATATGAGGACCCACACTGGTGACTACAGATATATGTGCACGGAATGTCCAGCGAGATTTCTGTTCAAAAGTAATTTAAATAGTCATGTATTGAATAAACATAAAGAAAGGGAACACAAATGTGATGCTTGCAAAAGAGCTTTTCACACTAAATTGGCACTTCAAAGACATTTTGAAGTAGATCATTTGGGCATAAAAACTCATGTTTGTAATATTTGTGGCAATACATTTGGTTATAGGAATGCAATGATGAAACACCAAAGAAGGGTCCATAAAAGGGAAAAAATGATGTTTTCAAGAATGCCTTCATATTTACAAGCAGATACTAAAAAAAAAGATGTGAATGTCGATCCAGTTAATATGACACATGCTTAAATTTTGTTTAAAATATAGCATTCTTTAGATAACAATAATAATTGTATATAATATTTATTATTAGGTACAAATAGTTGTTGTAAATACAAAAATTGTGTAGTTTTATATTTTTTATTTATTATCATTTTTTTTCCATTAAAGCTTAAATTAAGAGGACCGTCGTGGTGCAGAGGCGTAAGCGTCTGCCTGTAAATGCGACGGCTTGAGGGTTCGATTCCCACTCGGGGAAGATGAATTTTTCTACTTCCATTTTCTTTGCTCTGGAAACTAGGCAAATCGCGGCGTTGAGTTCCGCCACTCAACATGCAAAGCCTCGAAAAAGGCGGAAAGCGGAGAGTGAGAAAGCAGGTACTAAGCAACAGAGTGTCGGAAAAATAATAAATAAATAAATTTAAATGTTTATAAATATCAACATATAACATTTATATGTGTGTATATAATGTTTTTTCATGAGTCTTGGGGCCAAACACCAAGGAAGAAAAAGGAACGAAGTTATATCAACTATATACACACATGGGAACACAGGAGAAGGACTTGAATAATCAGCTCAAAAGCTCGTTGCATACGACGCATGCATGCAGAAAAAACAGAGTGCATTAGTCTCTAAAGCGACGTGCCTAAAACAGTGTTATACGATCATATCAGTGGATAGTTGAAAATGACCCGAAGCTAAGTGTTGCGATACTGTTTCCGCGTAAGATTACGAAATTGTCTTAAACATTTACCTGCAAATCGAGCCCACGGAAAACTCGGGCCTAATGCTTACCGAATCGTTAGTACGGTTCGAGGTTTCGCTTCCAACTTCACATTAAATATATACCCTTATTTGCCCTACGTATAAGTAGTACTCGCACATATTAAAAGAGATCTCTGTTAAGAGCCCAAAACAAATTGCTTCGCATGGCATCCAGACACCCCTAGTACTAACTTAAGAGTCTTGCAAAAACCTAGCCGAGTGATTCTATAAGCTTTCATTGTCCAGTCGGTCTTCCACCTTTTTTTATTTAAAATATAATTAAAAGTACAGACATTTGGTCTGTATTCTTTTTAAGTTATAATTATTTTGTGTTCTCACATAAATGTTAATTTTGTTACTATTAACTGTAATAGAATTAAAATAATCTTTACATTGATAAAAAATGTCAGAGCTCAGTTTTTACGAAAGATTTTGTGTTAATATTGAGGCATGCCCGCTGTGGTGGAAGTCGTGGCCGCTGCCTTACTATCTTACATGGCCATCTTTAAATTGTACTTCATAAAGCCTATGGTCGTTGCGAATAATATTCTCGCAAGTCCGTAGCTTCACTTAAGAAACTTGGTATGAAGCTTGGCAGCTTGGCTTGCAATATAATATTCAAAACGTAGGTCCTCCGATTGAACTTTCAAACTGGAACAAATCATTTAGTAGTTCCCTTTTCTCATACCACTGCACCGTAATTGACCAACACTCTTCTATTAGTTAAGTATAAGTTACTGGGAGATTTTATTAAGGGGCTTAAATTGAGGGCTACCGTATAACCCACCTTCTCTTATAACAATTTTCTGTTATCTGATGACGAAATACACTGGATCTTGAATAATTTTTCTGTTTGAGAAACACATTTAAAATAGAAACTTATTTTTATGTTAAAGAGGATATCAAAATCGTTTGTATCATTTAAACGAATAAAATAATTTTGATACCATACATTGAGTGTAGTGCATTTACAATAAAATACATTAGTACTTTTTTTAGAACATATATTTATTTCTCTCCATTTTTTGTGGAATGTTGAATTTAAGTATTAATTTAAATTATGTGTTAATTCAAATGAATGCATTGTCGCCTGTTCTCAATATGTTATAAATTATAAAAATGTGTATTAAAATTTTAAATTAATAGGTTTTAAGCCGATATGAACGCTTGTTAATAAATAACACTATATTCAAATAAAACAGTGTGTTACACCGATTGTATAAAGAAAATCAGCAGTCCCGAAGCTCTGACAAACGTTTATGCATATATTATACCAGCCATACAATATGTTATTCAAGCATTTCAGACCACATTTATGTATTTTTAAGTCACAGATGCACATTTTAATTTTATATATATATTTTTTAATTTATTATTTTTTTTGCGATTGAAATGAAATAAAATATTGCTTTCCCTATTGTCTATGTATCTTTGCAAATTTTTGGGATTTAATAGTTTGTTGATGCAACTATAGAAAGTAATGATATCGATACAGATTTTTTTTATCGATATTGTGAATGGTTGAATATGCTTTTTTTGTATTTCGTATTTCAGGAAGTTTATTTTGTATTTCAGGAAGGTTTCCGTAGGCAATATATAGCTATATATATTATCATTATCATCCACAAACTTTTATTAGTATGAACTAATCCTCATAATATGTTCATTTGAATCATTGATGAATCGAAACCCATTTTATCGATATAAAAATTGGATTATATATTCTTCTGATGAAAAAATGAAAGATAGAACATCCCTAATAAAACATACCGTCAAATGTCAATTTAAAAATTTCAAATAAACAACAACAAACAGTAAAAATTGACCAAAATTATTAATTATAAGTTGCTTTGTTGGCATTATAATCATGGTGACCTCTTATTATATAATGAAGCTAACAAAAAACAAATATTCTGTAAACACAGACAACTATTTTTGTGAGAATATACATAAATCTGAAAATTTTACAGAAATATTTAATAAAAATTATCCTAAGTGTAGAATTTGTCTTCGAGAGGGTTTATTATTTATTTATAATATTGAAAATAAAATAGAGATAACTGATGCTCTTAAGATTTTCGCAAATATTGAAATAAACAAAGATGACTTGTATCCAAAACACTTATGCAATATATGCTATGAATTTATCAAAAACGCTATTAGGTTTCGGAAACTAGCTAGAGAAACTGACCATGTATTACAATGCCATTTGAAAAACGAAGAAAGTAAATTATCCAAAAGAGATTTTAATACCTCTCGAGACAGTACAAAAATTATTTCATCAATAAGGAAAGTTACAGAAAGTACCATAGATTCGAAAATACAGTGCTCAATTTGTAATAAATTAATAAAAAAATCATATTATAAAATTCATATGACAATGCATGATCCAAACCATGAAAAATATATATGTGATATATGTGGCAAAACATTTAGATTAAGAGTAGGATATCATAATCACAGTCTTCGTCATAGAACTGATTATCTTTACAAATGTAAGTTATGTCCTTTCAAAGGAAGATATTCTGAGCGCTTGACAAGCCATATGCGTACACATTCAGGTGACTATAGATACAAGTGTACAGAATGCCCTGCAAGATTTCTTTTTAAAGGCAACTTTAACAATCATGTTCTTTTAAAACATAAGGAACCTCAATACAAATGTGAAAATTGTAAAAAAGCTTTTCACACAAAATTAAAACTACAAAGACATTATGAAGTTGATCATCTAGGTATTAAAAGCCATTTATGCAATACATGTGGAAGAGCATTCGGCTACAGAAATGCTATGATGAAACATCAAAGAAGAGTACACAAAAGGGAAAAACTTAGGTTTCATTATGCTGCTTTGCAACAAGAAAAATATTAAAATGATTTTTATTTCCTTTGACTCTTTTTTATCTCAAAACCTTCAATAGAAATATGATCCAGCCACATATATGTGTATAAATAAAATACTCACACTCATATTTAATTAATTGTAATTTGTAATTGCATATAGTAATATACACAATACTTAATTTTTTCATTTTCACCAAAAAAAAAGTCAATCACTAGCAAATATCATAAATCTTTAGGATCCCTTGTATCAGGAAAGATTGAACTTGCCATGCCTAAAAACTTGCTTAGATGGAATCTAGCATATCAGATAATTTATTATTTATATAAATATATTTATTTTACCTAAAAATGAAAAGATAAAGAAATGGAATCATCAATCATGAAATATAATTGGTAGTTATAATATAAAACTTGGTTAAAAATAAAATGAGAGATTTGGAGGGGTTCGCTTTGCTTTGAGAATAATTTGGACAGATTACAGAGCACAAATCATAAAATAATTTTGAATTATAACTTACGGCTGATATCTTTGAGCACACATTTGTATTATTACACACAAATAATTATTTGTTATTTAGTGAATAAATAAAATTCATGACTCATCATGACTAGAACATTTAATAAACATTTCACAATATATTGAATACACAAAAATGCTTACATATAAATATATTTGTAATATCTCTACACACTTGGATATATTTGAACACACTATTTTAAAGTTTGTAAATCTTAACAATACTAATGCACAATGGATTCACAATGATAAAATATTTGTTTTATAAAAGGCCACTTGGGATCACTCGTTTTTTAAAGGCTGGGTAGTATATTAAAATCATATTTTAAATTGGCAGCTTAAATATAATTCAATAGTAATTATTTAATTTATTTAAATATTCTGTTGAGGTCATTAGCTGTATAAATCTCATTGTCATGTCATTATAGTTAGTTTCTATAATTCACTGCCAATCTAAAGCATGATTTAGTCAAAAATATTTAACAGCCTAATACTAGTTACATTTATTAAAAGGACAAAGATGTAGAAATGTGATGAGATTTCTGTTATTAAAAATCTATAAAAATTATTTGTCTATTAAGATGGTCACAATATTTGTAAATTTGCTACACACGCACACACACAGATACTTTAAATATTTTTCTCAACTAGAGTATAATAATATTTGAATTATATAAAAACATAGGTTAAGGCTAACTTTAAATATTTTTAAGACTAACTTTAAATATCCCTTTACTAACTATATACTGAATTTGTTATATATTTTCAATTAAATTATTAAGGCTTAAAAGAGATGATTTTTTTTTTAATTTTTGTAAAAAAATAATAAGTTTCAATAAAAAGAGTATCTTTGAGTAATTAAATCTTTGGTATAGCATAAATGGCAAGTTTTAATCTTAAAACTTTGTAATAATAAAAAAATGTTTGACACATATTGTAATAACAAACACACACTCTTAAAATTACAATAATAAAATATTATTTTGGCTCAAAATGTCAAGCTTGAAATGAGACTTAGAAATAGTAGCGGGTTAACAAGAATTGCTAAAAATTATAATGATACCTAGCTTGACTAGCAAAGTATATATGTTTAAATATGAAGAGTAACATATTAAAATGTTGTATATATTTCTTTGTTTATTTTAGCACCAAAAGCTAAATTTGATTAAACAATTTTTAAATTACTCTAATATATGACACATTGTAAGCTACTTGTATACAATTTTGTAAAAATACAAGTTAAGTACAAGGCAACCTCAATTATAATGTATACTGCTCCTAATAAAGATATCAAAATGCAATATTAGTCATATGAAGGCCCCCGACACATTGTGACAATAAACATGGACGCAAATATAAACTCTAATGTTTGTAATGACAACATAAGAGAGCACCAAATGTACTCAATTCTTAACACAACTACTTGCCATTTGAGAAGATACAGCACACCCACTATTGAAGGAACTGTCAGAAGTACTGAAAACATTACTGGAACATCTGAAATCGTAAAATTATAGTTATTTATTTTGAAAATTATAAAATTAATTTCATATGTATTAGTTATTATAGCTTCACGCTTCACGCTTTATCCCGCATATTGCAGGGTAGGCAGAGGGAACTGCAGGAACCACTTGAACCTAGTGTTAAGACACTCCGTTGCTTAGTTCCTGCTTTCTCTGTCCCCACTTTCCGCCTCTTTCGAGGCATTGCGTGTTGGAGTGGCGGAACTCAATGCCACGCTTTGCCTAGTTGCCAGAGCGAAGAAAATAAAAATAGAAAAATCCATCTTCCCTGAGTGGGAATCGAACCCTCAAACCGTCGCGTTTACAGGCAGACGCTTACGCCTCTGCGCCACGACGGTCCTCTCTGCACCACGACGGTTTATTATATTTTATAAACATATAAATAACATATTAAAATAATTCTTTTTATACCTCTCTCACTAAGACTTCCTTTCCTTCCAATAAACAAGCGTGCAGCTTCTATTATAAATAGAGCTACTAATACACCATAATCTTGACCTAATCTTCGACCCACTCCTTGCCCGGGTATTTCTTCATATTTCATACTAATAAGTACAGATTTTAGTATCAAAGTGCCTAATTCACATGTAGCAAATAGTCCAAAATAAAATGAATTAATATATAATAGTATTTCGTATGCTAAACTTGAATTCACCATATTAGAAATAAAATTATATTAGCGAATCAAGAAATAGTCACAGTTTTATTCGTAACACAAGTTTGAGCAACTAAAAATTGAAGAGTAAATTTTAAAATTAAATTTAGTAATTTAAAAATAGATTGAGGAAATTCATCGGAATCAGGGAAAACTGTGGTGGAATATACGATAATGACAGTTTTGAATGTTGCTGTAATAAAAAATAACTTTTCGTTTTTTTCAAAACAAACTTCAGTTTTACCATTTCACTTACAATATGGTAGTCAATAATAATATACATTATTATTTTTTGTGCATTTCTTATTTATAATAAAGAAAATTTATAGTAAGTATTATTCACTATAAACAAAAATAAACTAAAAACAATAATTTTTATATAGTATGACAAATATTGTTTAAACGCAAAAAATAAAATATTTTTACTAAGCAATTCGTGACTTACTATATTTCTCAAAAAATATACAACATTTTGTATAATGAAAACACTTTAAAGTGCAATGAACGACCCGAAGTGCTACCAACCAAACTAAACTAACGTGAACCACGAACTAAATGAATAGAATAGAATATAGATAGAGCGAGGCTTACGTTACGACTTACGAGTTGCGACTTAGCGGGTAACGGCGACGGGAGCGTGCTGTATAGGCCGCCGTGTATAAACGGGCAGTGCACGTGTAGTTTTAGACAAAATAACCTTTTATTTCGTACTCATTGATTTAAAGTGACTTAATTAATGCTTAACATATAAGCTAGGACAATTCTCACAACGTCTATTATTTGGTAAGTTATAATATTTTTATTTTTATACCGTTCTTTACCATGCGCTCCTAGAACCACGTTTTTTTTAAATTGTTTATTTCTTATTTAATTTTCACTTTTATCTTTGTTTGTCTTAACTTACATTATGCTAATTACTTTTATTACTGATATAGCGAATAATCTTTTTTAGTTTAATACAACATATTACTGATCTATGCGGAAGTATTTACCGTTTTCTTTTTGATACCGTTTGTTTTAACAATCCAAGTAACAACAATAAGCTGCTTGATGGGTCTATATAAAATACTTATAAAAGTTTCGTACCTTAAATGATTATGCTTAATGTAAAGCACAAGGTTATTTTTGATATATTGCTAGGATTTCTCAGGTGTTGTTTTTTTTTCATAAATTAAACATTTACTTACTTTGATGACAAAGACCAAAATAAAGAAATCATGTTAATGATAACTAAGCAAAGCTTATTCAAATAAATTGAAGAATAAATATGTGGAATTATGAAGTAATTTCATTGAAAGAAATAAAATTTCACTATTTCTATTAAAATATGTATAATACTAATAATAATTTGACTAAGTTTAAGAAATGCAAAGTTGCAAGATAATTATTAAATTATAATGTATCAAAGATATTATATTTCAATACAATTGTTTATTTGGTATGACACATGAGGAGATATTTGAATTTAATATACTCATTTGATTAATTAATCACGTAATTATAAATATGTTATAGTAAAATGATATCAGCATAATAATTAAAGTCAAAGTACCAGTAATTGTCGCCTCTAAATATAATTGTGATATGAATAACAAAGCATGATTCTGTTTTATTAGATTGTGACAATGATCTAGATAGATAGGTCAACTAACAATTGGAGATAATTTAATAAAGGCATATTTCATTTAGTGTTTGTTTGAATATGATACATGAGTTGAAAACATTTAATTCTAGAGCTTGTAACTGTTTCTACTATATATACTTTTTTTTAAAATATATGTATTTTAATGGGTCGACTAAACAATTTAAATATAAAATCTCTTATCGTTTTTTAATAAATTATCTAGAACAAATATTTTAATCTATGGCATAATATTTTACAAAGCAAGAATATAAGAATCAAAAGATAAGATAAAATATTATTTTAGTTGTCAGAGGCAGTTGATAATGTTGCTTCACAAAAATATAAATTTGTTTAGGGATTACTGTATCATACTTCATTATATACTTTTTAGTACTAAAAGTAAATTTAGAAGTTATACCAAATAGGATCATACATTATTTTAAAACATAGTTTTTTTCTCTTTAGTTAGTCTTTTTTTTATAATATAAGATGACAAACAGAAGAGCCACCTGATGTTAAGTGGACACCCTTGCCCGTAGACATCCACAGAATGAGAGGATGTGGATGTGTTGAACCAAATACTCAGACTCCCCATTATGGGCTTTCAGAACTCTCACTCACCTGATGAACAAAGCAGCAATAATATGCTACTATTTCATGACAATGGATTCTGTGAGAGCTTGGTAATTACCTGGTTCGAGCCTGGCTCGTTTTGAACTACTGGTGTCAGTTTAGCTTGACTCACAAAAGTGATTAAATTAATATAATATCATTTGCTTACAGACTGCACCGCACAGATGCTCATATCCATTTTATGATAGTGGGTGTGATGGAAATGTCACACCAGGGTGGTGCTGAAGCTGAGACCCTGCTTCGGTCGGAGCGGGGGGCCGTCGTCATGCCAGGACAGAGACGTAAGTTTTAATAATATATTTTCATTTCATTACTTTATTTTTAACATCTTATTGTTTTATAATCTATTTATATATGGCGGAAAACCAGTTTCATTTGAAACATGTTATTCTAAATAAGAAAATAGAATAAATTAAGATTTGAAGCTAAGATCAGTTGAATTAGAATGGAATGATTTAAAAATATTGTCAGGCTCCTAGTACAAATAAATAGTTGATAATTTATAGCAGTTACGATAATCTAATTTCTTCAAATTTGTCGTAATTTATAATTATAATGTAATCATATATGCATGCTGAAGATGTTTCTTCAAGATAGTTCTCTATCATAATGTACCTAAGATATATTGCGACATTTTTTTGATTGTTTCAATTACCAGTGAGAGAGATAAATTCTAGGTAAATACTAGGTGATACTAGGTAGCGGAACCCAATAAAAAAATCTCATGAAAATATTATACTTTATTTATTTATATTCATAAAACTTTAGACTGTTAATTTTTCTAAATGATATTTTTTTCACAATTACGAAAACCAACTATGACCCGTTTTCAATAATAATGTTTTATGATTTATATAAAAATAAAATATTTAAGTATATGATATCATTGAACGAGCGCAGAGGTCAAGTATTTTACCTAATAAAAAAAGATGAGATAATCGACCATACGATTGATATTTCTATATGACTATTGAATTAATCGTTTGTTTGACAAATATTATCAATAGTTATCTCGAGAACTTCAAAATATTGTTTATAATATAATAATGTACTAAAGTATAGCACATTCATTGCACTGTTCTCCAAGTCCGGTTTATTTAATTTTTTTCAACGTTCTTGGAAATAAATACAAATATTTTACCATAAATATAAAGATAAGATAATAAGATTCCAACCTACAGTCGTTTTGGCGGTAGTCTAATAGTATTCCACTGCGCCACAAGTACCTGCTGAGTAGATTTAGTTAATTTTAACTATTTATTAGAAGCGGAAAACTTAATTAAATCTTAATATATCTATTCTAGTATTCTAGACGCACACATATATGCTAATCTTACTGTCAACTATCAGGTAAATACGTATCGTACATCAATAAATCGTTAAACGAAGATAAAAACATTCGTACCAAGGCTACCAGATGACGAGATAATGCTAATTCGGTGTATTGATATCACTGTATAATGTATATACATATATGCCACATGATATGTGTATGTAAATTGCTTAGGAACGAGAGGTTAAGCGAGAATCATAGTTATTTTTATAAGGGTTAGTAATAATGCTTAATAATACAAATTGTAGGTAACAATTGTCATAAATAATAAAATCTGAGTAATTTTATTCGGTGTATTTGTTTCTTGGCTATGGAACCATAATATAAATGATTATTTTATATAATGCTAAAAATAGAATATTTTTAGATACGTGGAGTTCTATAAAGTTAAATTTTATTTGACTTTTAAAAATTCCTTATGTCTAAAAAAATATATTTTTTTTATTTTTAGTTTTATGTAAAATATTCTATTTTTTTTTTTAATATTAGCTATGCCTGTTAGAAGAAACCCTAAAAAGATTGAAATTTGAGTGTTTCAAATTTTGAAATTGGAAGAGTATACATAAGAGTAAAGTTAATGCTGTGTATGTATTTGTTCAATCAGTCAGTAAGGACGTCAAAGTTCCTCTTTTAATAAAAACATTGAATGTTTTTGTACAGCTATTTAAAATTAGTAAAATATAGCAAAAAATAGAAATATAAGTTAGTAAATATTCTTTGTTCTTCACAAAGTCAATATAGAGCAATGATAAATACATATATTTAAATATGTATCCTATATAGACCTTATCGCTGAGAGAACGACCACTTCTACGAAATCTTTGGGTAGAGAATGATGATACCGGTTTCTTATTAGCAATAAACTTAAACAAAATAGTTATTTGTTTCTAAAACTTGCCATAGCCTTTTCATAAAACATCAACCAAGAAACTTTTGGTATAATAATGGTTAAAGAATCTGTAATAAATTCGGCAATATATTTCGTAGAACTATAGCTGAATGTAAATGACTAGTGTCTAGACATTTTTATTTGATTGTTTTGTCTATTATTGAGGTGTAAAATTTATGCCGCCCCATAACAATATCTTAATATGATGAATGAAATAGTTTGAAAATGTTCGGATCGTAGTACTTTTACTGGCTTTTTTGTGATTTTTTTTAATAATTTTTATATATGTATATATATAACTTGAAATCTAGACGTCTCAAACGCAATTCGACGGTAGCTTTGGTAGAATCATTTAGAATTTAACGTTATTGCGCATTTTAATAGGGTAACTTAGGGCACTCGGGTAACAAAATCCAAGCATCCAAGCACTTCCTGAAACTCGAATTGTTAACCCAAGGAATGTTTAAAACTTTTCTCGTGTATATTTAAACAGTTTAATGCTTTTAAAGCTAAAAATACCTAAACATAATAAAAACTAACAGTAAGCTGCTTATCAGTACAAAAATGAAGAGCTTTTTATAAGGGTACGATATAAGTACATTTATGTTTTCATACTGTCCAGTAAAGTTACCTATACTCATATATGTGGCACTGTTAAAGAGGTCCGTCGTGGCGCAGATGCGTAACGTCTGCCTATAAACGCGACCGTTTTTCGTTTCGACTCGGGGAAGATTTATTTTTCTATTTTCATATTCTTCGCTCTGGTAACTAGGTAAAGCGTGGCATTGAGTTTCACCACTCAACAGGTATTGCCTTGAAAAAGGCTAAAAGCCGAGAACGGAATGTCTTAACGCTAGGTTCCTATAGTTCCCTCTGCTTACCCTGCCATGTGCGGGATGAAGCGTGAAGCTAAAAAAATATATATATCACTACCTTAAAGACACTTATCATTTATTTTTCAAAACATTTGTTAATGTAGCAATTTAAAGTTAACAATAGCTTTGTCATTGTCAAAGATGTGTCATTAGGGCGTAGAGGTCACTGTTATCGTTTGGATACTTGTGTGTACCTCAGTGCATCGTTCTTTGTTTATTTTTATTACATTATATTTGATAATATGTCCAGCATTTTGTCAATACAATGTTTATAAAGTTTAGCAATAGTATTATCTTTTTACTAGATATGTTATATATTTATGACCTTAAAAGACATGTTATGCAGTTGGCAACTGGAAATGTGAAGCCTTAATAACGTTTAGAACTTGCTCGATGACAAAATTACGGGTACTCAAGTTGATAATTGACACGAGTATGACGTATATGTTACCATCGAAATAAGAGACAGTCATTAGCCTTGAATAAAAGTTGGAAAAAGTTCGTAGAAATTTAAGATATTATTATTTTAATAATGACATTATCTAGTATTATATATGGTGCCTTTTTAAACAAGTTAACATACGTATGCTTAGAACCTAGTTTTTCCAACTAAAATATACTTATTCACCTTCCATAGATATTTAATAAAGTAGTAAGCAAAGCAGGTAGATAAATCCATTCTTCTAAACACATATCTAGTTGACGTGATAGAAATGTGACACGTTTTGTATTTCAATGTTTATACTCTGTTATCGGCGCAATATTATCTCTTTTTAAACAACGAAACAATAGATGAGCATTATTTTGATTAAATTGTTTAAGTTACGACTGTATTTATTGAAAATTTAGTTTTAAAAATAAACGCTGTCGTATGTTTGTTGGGACAGTAAGTCTTTTAACCATTGTCACATTTTAATTGATTTTATAAATAGTATCCTCAATGAAAAGGCCCCTCCAGAAGATATCTATTCCTCCATACAAAAAATAGCTTCCTTGGAAACAGTCTCATGTCTTTAATTAGTCTACATTTTTTTTTAGCTTTTTTACACATGCTCTACAGGGAAGGGGGTAGAATAGGGGCTATTCTACCCCCTTCCCTGTAGAGCTTCTCCATAGTTTTTTCGTCCCTTCTTACCTTTTCAAGCCTTAGTTTAACCCATAATTTTTATTATTGGTTCATAAGTACTACAGATGTTGCCATAATAATAATATTATAACCTATTTAATATTCGATTTCACTCTCAGCTCATAATATACGTGGATTTTCTTTTCTTCCCACACTAAAGATTTAATTTATATTTCGTTTTTGTGAATAAAATACATCTTAATCTTTCTCAAGATTAAAATGTCTTTGTTCATTTACATAATGCCAACCCATAATGATGTTGAAAGTCGAAACTACTTTTTATTGTACTAAAAAGTATATTTTGATATTAATTAATTTTATACGCATTTATTGTGTATCTATGTCTGTCTGCTGACGTCATCGTCCTTGTGCTATATCTATATATTATTTTTTTATTATATATGTAATTTTCATATTAATTCTGGACACTTAAAATAATTACTCGAAAACTGAAATGATATCTTTTTACTCAATAAACATAGTAAGCGTATATCTACGTACAAATGTGCTTATAAGCGTTTTAAGAATATAGAAGTTGGCAATTTTGTATTTCACTACCTCACGATACCTAGCTCAGATTGCATTCATTGAAATGCATTTGGGAATATACCGTGCAATATATGATGGCACTCCATTGTCTGCCGTCTAACCGCGCCACGAGGGATATAAGTTGTTTTATTGGTATACGAATATATTAAATTTGCTCAAGTATTTCTTTTAGTTCATCCAAATTTGTTTGTTATTACTTATATATATTTTTTAATTTTGGTTCCACGTAACATTTTTGATTTTTTCTGTTCTTATTTTTTATATATCTTCACGCTTTATTAGGGTAGGCAGAGGGGAACGTAGGAAGCGTGGGTCTAGTGTTTTGACACTCCGTTCCTTGCATTCCGTCGCCGCGCTTATATATTTGCAAGAGCGAAGAAAACGGAAATGAAATAATCAATCTTCTTCGAGTGGAAATTGAACCCATGAACCGTCGTGTTTACATGTAGATGCTGCGCCTCTGCGCCACGGTAGTCTTTAACTTATATACCTTTGTTTTTTATAGTAACTTGAAATGTGTATTTACAAAGTCTAACTTAAGGTAGCATTGTCATATTTTATCTCTTCTAGAAAAAGATCGTATGATGGGTGTTAATATACCTAAATAGGTAACTGTATAATCTCAACGTAGCAGAAACAGAAGTAAATATTCTCAGATGTGCGATGAAGTTTAAATGGATATTTCCTTGGAGTTTATTGTGTTATATTTTCCATTCCGACAGTTGTGATTGATGGAAGTATAATATACGGGAAGTATGATATTATAGAATACAGAGAGCATTAAAAATATTCTAAACGTAAACCCTTTAGGTTTTAAAACTGTACCCTAACTACTTATTATAGGGCATCAAACTTAAAAGCAAATTTTCAGTTAAGTATAAAGTACTATTTGTAGTTTTTATTACAAGATATTTATTAAAATTACGAGATTCACCAAAGTATTGATGTAACATGATTAGATGTAAAATCACACACAATTAGTCTATGTTAAAATCATGATTGTTATTTTTACTATTATGAAGTACTAAATATAAGACTGTCGTGGTTGGCACAGAGGCATAGTGTCTGTCGGTAAGCGCGACGGTTTATGACTTCAATTTTTATTCGAGGTGGATGGGTTATTTTAATTCCATTTTCTTTCTGGCAACAAGAGTGGCTTTGAGTCCCGCCACTAATTGAGTGCTATGCCTCGTAAACCGGGAAACAGAGTGTCTTAACACTAAGTTCTCATGGTTCCTGCGGTTCCCTCTGCTTACTTTGCTATAAGCGGGATCAAGCGTGAAGCTAAAAACGAAAGTATGGAATAAAAATCTCATTATTTCTCAATCAATCAATTGTAATAGTTTTTTTTTAAAGAAAATATTACAAGTTTTCTCATTTTTTCCCAAAGACGATTCCAATGTTGAACGGTGTCATATTTTTTCTCTAGTTCGGAAGCATACTTTCACCTCAACCAGTTTGTAAGAGTGATGTCACGCTTAAAGTACAAAGTACTACGAGATAAGATACGCTTTTTTAACTAAAAGTTTATTGTAGTTTACTATAATAGCGCAACAGACACAAAGAATGTTATTAACTTTAGAGTAAAAATAGATTTTCATTATTTAGATAAATAAAAACAAGTTCAATATTCAATATTTTCAAAATAGTAAACCCAATAAAACGTACATACAGAAATTCATATGACATTACACTCCGTTCTGCATTTTAGGGTGAATGCCAAACATTAAAGATATCGGAGTGAGAACCAGTGAGGAAAAATAATTCATAACAAAAATTGATCCAGTGTGCTATGAGGGAGATACATAGACAGATGACCGTTTATTTATAATAAGTTGTAGCCTACGACTTGGTTGACGTGGGTTATAAAACGTGAAATCTCGTTTCATCTCGTTCACGTAGTAATTTTGAGAAATCATGTCTTTTGCGCTCCCTAATGAATCACAGTCTTCTATGCTGGGTTTTATGCTGTACGTAATAACTGTTCAACGTATAACTGTAGAGGATTAATAATATAATTGTATAATTATATAACTGTATAATTTATACAACGTATAACTGTAGAGGAGATTTTAAAGCCACGTAACTCTGAATTCGTGTTAGTCGTGTAGCGTAAGTCGTAGTATTGCTGTAGATTGTTTTTCTAACTTTAGTGTAGGCATAACGATGAACGTTGGCGAAGTATTTGTATCAAATTAGTCATTTGCTTCGCGAAGGGATTACAGCTTTTGCAATAACAAGTTCTTAACAACTAAAACGCGATATATCGTGACGATACGACATTATTGCTTCTAAATAACTAATTCATAATAAATAGGCACGAACACATTTTTTCAACCTTCGCTGAATCTAGGTTATATTATATTTTCATATCATTAAGTCCTTACATCAAGGAAAATGTTGAAAGTTTTTCTAGATTTTTGCAGGATTCGTCGGACTTAGGTCCGTCTGTCAGTTTGTCCTACGTTTATTTTTTTAATATCGCATGTAGGCCAAATATTATGCTACACTACATTAACTGTCATTCAACTTTCAAACTTTATATATCCAAAGTTTCGTAATGTAAGATTTTCGAGTAGGTTGTAAGTACCCACTTTTAACTGCATGACGCAAAGTTTGTTGTTGACATGTAAATTTTCTAACGTATCAAACTTTTGGTACATGTTGAAATAACTTGGGAACTTGAAAAGGGATGTTGAAATGAGGCAGTCATTGTTTTAAAGGAGCTTTTCTCATTAAGTTCATAAAGTTATATATACAATTATTTTATAAAGTCTGTCTTTTCTTCTTCCTTTGATAAAGACATATCCGTACTTCAGCCTAAGACTTTTCAAGTAGCTACATACTGAAGAGTATGCAAGTTATATATACCATATGTGCTAGATGCCTAGCGGTCGGTCTTTGAACGTAGAGCTCTTCGAGAGCGCTTGATCCTGCAGCACATAATAGTACTAGCTTAGACAATGCCTATGTTGCTATTTTCCTTTTCTTTACTACCTGGTACCTGGAGGTGGCTGACCTCTTATAATGGCTTTAAAAGCTAATTTTTCTATGAACCGTGATGAACTTTCATATGAATCACAAATAAATAAAAAAAAAATAGAATTAGTTATTCATTTTGAAATGGCACGATATAATGAACTAAGCTAATTTGTTGGTTGACTGAATCGAAAGCAGATTCTTTTATATATCAAAAAGATCGCAACAGACGTTTGCTTGTGTAAATATTAAATAGCGAGCGAAATGCAAAGTTGCTAAGTTTTCTTGATTTATCACTCGAAAGCTTAAGCTTCTTTTTTAACGGCAATTTGAAGCTACAAATCTAGTATTTAAAGTAATTTTCAATGAGTAAAAAAATTAAATTAAAATAAAAAAAAAATTATAATTTTCACTACTTGCAAACAGATCATATATTTGCATATAATACCTACAGTATTGTTATTTTATTATATTATTAAGTGTTATTAAAATGTATAATTAATATAGTCATAATAAATTTTCATCAACAAAACGGTTGTCTTTTTAAGAATGAAGCAACTTACTGGGTTTCTGGGGCACCATCTCGCCAATGAATGCGAGTGCATGGCACCCCTATTTCTTTTTGAATCGTAGTGTTTTTTTACAACAGCATAGATGGTCTGACAGTTTAATCTCCTTAATATAATGAGGGAATACTAACTTTGTCACAATAGTGAATAGATGCGTCCCATGTCGGTTAGGCAATAAGAATTTAGCACATGTTTCTTCTAAATTTTAACTAAAAATATTAAATTATTTAAAATTGTATTTTAATATATCTTTTTCAACTTTTTTATAAGCGTATCGTTTCACTTATCTTGAAAACAAAAATAATAAATTAAAATATATATGACTGTTTCTCCGTTGAAGTTGTTTATCACAAAATTCAAAGGTGCGTTTAAAGTAAAACTGACAAAAAAAATCATTTATACTGGAGACTAAACTACACAATTATATATAATTTAATAAAATAATTATTATGAAGGTAATATAACGCTTTGTTTACTACTTCTTATTAAGTCATTATTAAAGCAATTATATTACGACGAGAAAATTATGTACTGTATAAGTTCCCAATTTTTGTACGATGAGCGGCAGAACTTAACGCTTAACCCATCCCATTGGCAGTTAGACACTGTGCCACTTCACACTATTTAACAATATATAGGTAATAAGTTATTATATAGCTTCACGCTTTATTCCGCACATGGCAATGTAGGCAGAGGGAAATGCAGGAACCATAGGAACCTAGTTAAGACAATCTGATGCTTTGACCCTGCTTTCCGGTTTTTTCGAGGCATTGCGTGTTTGGCTTTGCCTAGTTCCCAGAACGAAAAGCATCTTCCCAGAGCATCTTCCCCGCGTGGGAATCGAACCCACAAACCGTCGCGTTTACAGGCATACGTAACGCCTCTACACCACGACGGTCTTTATTATTTACCTAATTAGCAAATAAATAAAAATTAAGGACACCAAGACGCGTCATACGAATAAAAAAATCCAAAACGAAGAATAATCTCGAGAATTAATTAAATTTGTATCTGAATATCATCCTGTCGTGAGCAGGAACTTTCTAATGAGAATCCAATTAATGCTGGATATGAAAAGAGTCCTTACGAGAACGAGTGCTTGGCAGGAATGTCGGGTTGCGCTAGGAGTGTACGAGTGAGGACAACTTGACCGATTTTATTGGTAACAATGCGAGCATAAGAGTAATGTGCTGCAACTTTATATGTGGATTATTCCTATAGATATCTTTTTGTTATATACAATTATTAATTTAAGTAAATCTTGTCTTTTTATGTATCGGACCGTGGATTAATACAATTTGTAATCAGCTTTAAATTCAATTTACGATATTGTTGTTTTTTTATATATACATACTTATAATGGAATAGGCGTTCGTTTTCCATCTCACCTGATGGAAAGTGTAGATGAACACAAAGATGGTACACACTCGTCCAAAAGAAACTTGTTTACTCTACTCTTAAAGGCTCCAGGGTTAAACTTATTTTCTTGAATTATTTAGAGTTTTGATTATAAATACATATATGTATATATGTAGTTAGCTGCTCATTGAATTTACAACTATTCATCCTTATATAAATTTCTATGATCTAAATTTTCCACACTTAGTAACGAATTGATGATAAGAAATTAAAAACGTTTTTCCAATTTACTTTATTTATCAATTTTATACTGATCTCTATAATATATATTTTACTTACGAAACCCGAATGACAGATAAATGTTCCAACGATTTTAATTTCAATCTATAACTGTTGCATATTTATTATTGCCTTCCACTGCACTGCGATGGTGTCGTGAAAAGGTTTTTGGCCGGATTAAAATTTTCTTTCATTCACCGTAAAGTTTTAAAATTACTCTACAAGTCCATGCGATTCAGCTTTGGTTCTGCTCGTAACATTTTAATAGCTAATATAACGTATTTCTGTAGGAGGTTTGTTATTTTCAGTACAATCAATCTCAGTTTATATTGTTTAAAATATTATTACTATGTAATATTTGTATGTATGTATTATAAAATAACGTTTTTTACTCCATATTTACAAGTGCAAGTACATGTATTAAACATATAGGATATAATTTTATTAATCGTTAAAATGTGTACATACTTATTAAATTATTAAAATACTTTTTTTAATTTAAATTGAATAAATTATGTCATTATTTCTTTTTATTTAAAGGTTAAATTAGTAGCTAAATTGAACTGAGAAGTTACTATAAGTCTAGGATGACATAGAAAAATAGTATTGACTATCAAACAGCGCCACGTGGGGGGAAATTCGCCTTAGTAGATATTCGCCTTCCACCGAACTTCTCTCTTTGCTCAGGCTCATTTGACAATTGTTGCATCATTATATTCTCAATTGTGCATACGGTACCAAGAGAAAACCTGTAAAAGTTTTAAATTCTCCATTTCCGTTTTGGGGTATTTAATCGTATAAGTATTGGATACAAAAAGAGCTTTCTATTATACTTTTTTTAACATCTTCGTACTATCTCTAGCCAGATAGCTTATAAGCCGCTGATAGCCCATGGCCTCTTTTCTCTTCTCGTACATTATCAGATCGTGAACAATCTCACCTTTACCACAATACTGTGAATTCAAGATTCAATCTCAATGAATGTTTTCATGAGACTAAGGAAAGTTATAAACAATAGGTAAAATACAGAGATAACTGATATTTGCATTCCAAAGTGACTCAGCTGGTTGACGCGACCGCAATAGCCAACTATTGTTTGCCGTGCATACCTCAAGCCTAATAGCCGGTTAACCGACTACAGTATGAAACTGGAGCTGTATTTATTTACATATCTGACTTAAAACTGACTTTGCCATAATAAATAGAGAATATAATATATGAATTTCGTTACGATGTAATTGCGCTTCTCGGATAAAAATATTTATACATTTATATATAAAAAGATTTTGAGGTTATTTTTTTCTTTTCTATTTCATTGTTTTATACTGAAATTATGACGAATGACGTTTGTGAAGTGATCACACTAGGTTTAGGGAAACCTGGTTGAGTTTGTTGTGGACTCTTCTCACCAGGCCGCGCTTGGAACCCTCGTAATTTTAGTTTTAAGTCGTAGAGTGTGTAGGTTTCAGAGGGGCTCAATTCGATATTTATTATCGAATTGGGCTCATCTGACACTCCATCTGACTGAAAAGTTATAAATAAACAACGTCACAACGGTGTGGTTTCTATCACTGATATTTTAAAGTAAATGTTAAATGGAAATTTCGTCCACTTTTTTTAATTAAATTGTTATTTCTTATATCCTTAGTATTTTAATTTCTGTCTTTACGCAAGGCTAAGAAAAATTTTACTTCACTGCTAATTTAATTTATGTCGCACATTCATACATAAGGGTCAATCACTCATGTTATTTGATCGTTAGACTATTCAACTACATGTTTTTTATTTGCTTTGTGTACACATTGCTTTGATGTACTGTGTCAAAAGGGTCATTTCGATTCAATGGATTCATTTAAAAATCAATGGCCGTTGAGAAGGATATGCTGAAATACTCCCGTTATTATTTTGTAGTTTGAATGAACATTTACATACGTTGTAGCTAACATTTGTATTTAAAATATTGTTTTTAAAACTTTTGTGCTATATTTATATAGTAACTTGGAATCGAAAGTGCTGTTCACAATATTAACAGCTTGAGCTTCTAGCTATAGATGGCCCTTCCGAGAGGCCCCATTGAGGTATAGCAATTAAGCAAGTAATAGAGAATTCGATAGTATCGTTGGTACTATCGTGGCATAGCGTCTATATCGATAGTGAGTAATAGAGTTTTAAAACTAGATCCCCTCAGTATATCCTGTATATAGCAGGATAGATTAAGGCAAGGTTTAAAGCAAAATAGACCAAGGCAACGCAAGTCTGGCTATACTTACCTAAATAATTTATATAGTACATTTATATCTGAATAAACATATACATAAGCCAAGTCAAACCTTTGAAATGGAAGCAATCCTTTTGGAAAAAGCTTCTTAACTTAAGACTTATGCTCTGTTAAGTCTTTTGTTTTAAAAGTATACAACGCACGACAATGGTACATCACTTCGGTTTCCACCCCACTTGATTACTGCAGCCATATATTATCTTGCCAATACTTATTGTTCAATGAATACTTTATTTTACGTTAATGAAAAAACCTTTTCGTGTTGTGTTCATTAGTTTACTATTTATTTATTTATCTGTGCTATATATAAAGCATTTTATTAAGTTTTATGGTTGAAAATTGATTTTTATTTTCTATATCTTTCTCATCTGCGAAAATTTGACAGAATATATTACATATAGTCTCTCAATATTTTAACTATTTTGAGATATTGTGTATTAAGTAATGGAAATTAACTATACACTTATATATTTTTAGCGCCGTCCTTAAAAATCTTTAGAATAGTAGAAATTTAATAAAAATTATAAGTTAAATATGAACCACCACCTTTAAAATACTTATGTTCGCAAAGGGAACGTAGAGACGCTTAAGTTTTTTGTATTATAATATTTATCCTATCTACTCTAAGATATTTATCTTTAACACAAAACATATTTAGAAACTAACCCAGGCAGTTAAAATTTATAGATCATCTCAAGAATTCAGTTAACATTTCTAACCGATCAGTATCAATTTATAACCGTATGATGAGTTTAAGTGACAAATGGACGACAATTACTGCGTTGTCCAGGATACAATTACTTCAATTCGCTGTATACGTAAATTTGTTGTCTCATACCGCAGTATGTGAACATTTACAGGATGTGGGGTTTATTCGTTGCTTCAAATATGCTTTGTGTAACTTTGATATCGCTACAGGGAAATATTTTATGGCGCAATATACAGAAAATGTCGGATGTCAGCTATCTCACCTCCTAATCTTGTTACTTAGTGGCCAATATGGAGTTGTTTTTATTGTTGTATGATTATAATTGTGAGATATTCATATTCTTCTCCTTTTTACCATGGCTCCTCTCGCCTAAGGAGCAGACACATTTTTTGCACCTAACGTACGTGCGTCCTGATTTTTTTCCGCGTTCATGTAAGCTATGGGGTGATCTACCTCTTGAAGTTTTCCCTGAGTATTTCTCAGTTAGGGATTTTTAAGCGTCGTGAGTACATACAGACATCGTTTACAACGTTAAGGTTGGCACCGCATTCACATCTTCTCAGGTTATATATAGATATCTATGGGCGATGGTGTCCACTTAATATCAAGTGGCCTTTCTGCAATTATGCCATCCTATAAAATAAAAGAAAAGAATGTTGATCCCGAAGTCTAATCTCACCAAAAAAGGAAATAAGTTCTGCAACTGCATATTGGATTAAAAAAGATCTTATTTTACAATATTGGTATACTAGGCCTTATTATTTAGGTTTACGTCGATACTTGTCAATTTGACAGATAATTATACCTTCTTCTTCTTTTTCTTTTTATTAATGGCGTTTCGAGCATGCCAGTTGAGCACAATTCACTTTACCAACATCGATATATAATTCTATAAGGAGAGTTATAGATTGTGTCATATATAGAAAAAAAAGAATGTTGTGAATCGATAAAGTATCATTTTTATAGTTTTTCGTTATGATCTTCATATATTGTATATTCATTTAAGACAATACTTATAACAAAATATTCACACACAGCCACTTAATTTATTTTTATATATATATATATATATATATATATATATATATATATATATATATATATATATATATATATATATATATATATATATATATATCTACGTGACATAAGAAATTTGTCTAATTTGTACACACTAATGAGGGTGATAATTACACAAAATTATCAGTGTTTGACTAACGAGCTAACTACATACGTCCGATTAGTACCTTTAATTGTTGGTATGTTCTTATTGTTAAATTATATCTTGAGAAATGGTCCGTCATCATACATTTAACACTGTTTTAGGCGCATTATTTTAAAATGTATAATCTAAAAGTCTATAGTATTACTTTGCATTGTTCCGAGAAAAAATCCCGTGAATAGAATCCTCGCGGAGTTTAAGTGGAACTTACGCAAATTGCATTTTCTCCTGCTTTTATGAAAATAGTAAGGCGCCATAATGAGGGCGTCCATTTTGTATTGACGAAATGACTTTCTGAAATGGCGGCTGAACTCGACTGTACCAATTTATAGGCTATAAATATAAAAGCGTTAGTTGCATTCTCAGCGATAACACCCCATTGTTTGATTGACATGAATTGTTTCTTATTATATTAATATAATAAATAATAAAAATAATGTCACTTGTGATAGAAGTGTTAAATGTAATTAGATCATAGTGATATTTTTAAAATTTAAACAAGCCATTCATAGGTATACAATATTGGCATAAAAATCAAAATCTGATTTAACGTATTGTGAAGACGTTAAGGTAATTGAAAAGGTTATTTTTATCGATTTCTTCTTCAGTTCTGAGTTGGATACAACCACACTTATTGCTATAGATATGTTTAGTACGACTAGGCACTAAGGCACGGAGAAATGGAAGTGTTAACGCACTCCGTTTTCCGCTTGAACAGAGACATTGCGTGTCGGGTGGCGGAACTCAACGCCGTCAATTGTATTAGCAAATTGTGAAATCAATTTAATCCGCTAAATTTATTTATGTAATAAAAATCTTAACAATTTAAATGATGTACTTATATATAAATAAGTAATTAGTGACATAGAAGTCAAATTTACTAAAAAATATATAGTATAAATGTTTTTTAGTTTAAAACAAATTTATGCTTTCAATTTTTTTATTTTTTATATTCACATGTGCTGTGAAGTTCTATACACAATATGTTAAAATAATATGGCAGCTGGATACAACGGTTAATAACAGGCAATGCTTTGTACGTAGTAAGCAAAACGTTTAAAAATACTAATTCAATATTATTATTTCATAATATTTTAATGCGTTTGTACGATACTATATATAATACTAGAAGTTATGTTGGAAATATTAGAAGCAAAGTCTGGAGTAATAATCATTGATTTATAGGAAACCTCGACATAAATTGTTTTATAGCTCTAGTCGATTGTGATTTTAGATAATTGGTATACTGGTACTGACAAAGGTACTGGTACAGGCTTGTATATAAATTTAATTTTATTTATTTCACTTGGCATATAACAAAGTCGACTGTGAATCCTAGTATCAAGACACTCCGTTTTCCACGTATTTCCCAAATGGCAGAGCTCAAAGCATTTATTTTACAAGAACGGGAAAATAAAAATAATTTATAATTCCGAGTGGGGATTGAACTCGCAACTTCTCCGCTTACAGCCAGAGTACGCTTAAAGGAGCTTCTTTTATTTGGATTGACGCTTACCTCCGCTACATACCCATATTCCTATATGGTATATTATTTATATATAATATTAAAAGTATTAAAAATAATAATATTGAAATGTTTTTTGTTCCAGGTTGGGACGGGGGCGAGGGCGAGAAGGCGCCCTTCCTCCGCAATGAGCCCGTTAAGCTGACGCCAGCGTGGGAAGGTTCAAACCTGCCAAATGATACGCTTAACTTAAAAGGTAATCTATTGAATATTATATTATGAATAATAGTGTATATGACATTATAGTAGCATGGTTAATAGCGTCATTTTGTATCACAATGGTTGTTGGTTCTATTCCCAATAATGGAAATATTTATTGCATAGTTTTTTAAGTTGTCGTTTTTTACCTTAGCATAGCAGATATCTGATATAGGCAGAGGGAATATAGTTAATTCTTTTTAATTTCCAGTTTTAGTTCGATTCGCTGATTTCTGCCTAATTTTGAAACGTTGATATGTTGAGAGGCGCAAAGAAATTTCAGGCTTGGCAAAACATTTTTCTCACTAGACACCTCGCGGCTCTCTGCAATAATTATAAGTTATGAAATTACAGTACTATAGTAGGTTAATTTATCCACTTCAATTTAGTATCTACTGAATTTCCTTTTGTTGTCATCGATACGTCGTGTCTCAGATCATATTAAAAATAAACAAGGAATCCACCGTAAACGTTGTAATGACTGTACTTAATGATCCACACTCGTGCCAGATTCATACTTCATAATAATCATAATACTAAACTTTTATTGCACATAAAAAAGAAGAAATACAAATAATAAATTTTTGTCTTTACGTTTTACGTACACGGTAGGGTACGGTAATCAGAAGGAACAGCAGGAACTGTGAGAGCCTAGTGTTAAGACACTCCGTTCTCCTCTTTCTGCTTTTGTTGAGTGGCGGAACTCAATGCCGTGCTTTGCCTAGTTGCCAGAGTGAAGAAAATGGAAATGAAAAATCCATCTTCTCCAAGTGGGAATCGAATCCACATACCGTCGCGTTTACAGGCAGACGCTACGCCTCTGCGCCGCGACAGTGATCACTTTACAGGCAACCAAAATCTAAAAGGAACCTTACCTAATAGTTTAAACATTGATCAACATAATATACATATTTAGTGAGTAAAGACCGTAGATTAAGTTAGGATGTTTGTGTAAGTTATATTTAAAAATATTTGAAAAATTGTAAAAAACATAGATAATAAAAGAAAAGTAAACGTTTCAATTAGACGCAATTACACTGCCACGATGGTCTTACACGGTAATAATAAATATATGCATAAACTCACTTAAGATTAAATATTCATGAGGAACCGTGATTGATCATTTTGTAGGTAACAGGGTAATTGAATAAAAGCTTTCACATTCACAATTCAAGGGTAAAAGGGTCTGTACAAGGTCACGCTTTACCAACTTTCCATTGGTAGGGGCGGAAATCATCATATTTTTGTAATGTTTAATATTATGTTTATTAGTAATTAGATTTTTTTATAATAAATTTTATATGAGGGCCGTCGTGGCGCATAAGCGTAAGCGTCTGCCTGTAAACGCGACGGTTTGAGGGTTCGATTCCAACTCTGGGAAGTTGGATTTTTGTATTTCCATTTTCTTCCCTCTGGAAGCGGCAGCGTTGAGTTCCGCCACTCAACACGCAAAGCCTCGAAAAATGCGGAAAGCGGGGACGGAGAAAGCAGGGACTAAGCAACGAAATGTTTTAACACTAGGTTCATATCTCTGCCTACCCTGCAATATGCGGGATAAAGCGTGAGGCTAAAAAAATTATACATTATTAATAATAGAATATTTGTAATTTAATAAGATTTTTTTTAAAGTTAAAAAGTTATTATGAACTTTCCTCTGGTGAATTTTACATTTGGCTGTACGTGTAGCATGTAGTGAAAGATATAATTTTTTAAATATAATTGTTTCAGGGATTATCTGTGACGCAATATAACATTTCCTTTTCTCGCAGTTGTACCTATTGCATTTAATACGAAACAAGTAAAGGGGTTAATTTTTATTCTTTCCTTTTATTCACCTTTATAATAACGCGCCAAACCAAATTAAGACAATAGAAATACAATTAAGAATATTCTTGGGATTTCAATTCACACTTTTAAAAACAAAAGTTTAAAATTTTTTATCGACGGACAAAGCTGTGCCAGCTTGTCATATCCAGCTGCTATATTATTTTAGTATGCCATCAATAGAAACTTTTAGTGCATTTAAATATGAAATAAAAATAGTAAAATTGCCATTTAATTTCGTAAATTATTTATAAATAATGTTCTGAAAAACATGCTATATGCTGGCAAAAATATTTTTCATATTTTATACATTGTTCTATGGCATATCGGGGCAATTTGTATTGAGTACACAGAACGATGAGTATAGATAGTCGCGTCTGGCCTTTTATAATCTATTTAAAGCCTAAGAGTAAATCAATAAAGTATCATTAGTACTAATGCCAATTTAATTTTATTTATGAGAGCCCGTCTGGTTTCCTTCCCTTCGAGAACATGGTACACTGAGGTTCAATGAAACGTTATTATTTTGTGTGTTTAAATATAAACATGGTAAAATGTTGATGTTTTTGGGATTTTTGTAAAGGTTATTTAAATATATGTTTAAAAACAATTATGACTTATTCTATTCGAGTATATTCTTCTTAGTAGGGAACATTTGACAGAGTCGTCTTGGTGATGCAGATGATGATGACTTAGATAGGCTCCTTGTGTAAAGACTTTTTGTCTGTAGATATTTATTATAGTTATAAAATGTATTCATATAATAATTGTAATATTTTTCATAATAGCTCAAGTAAGTGCGTTCCGTTTACTTTCGTGATGCAAAATATAAATCTTCATAAAAAACAGTTCAAACTTAGTGGAGGCGCGTTTAATTTAGAAAATTCGTGCTCCAGCCGCTCTGCGCAACGGCCGCAAGTTCACGCATTGCAGTGAAAAATGCTATATTACGGCATGCCTAGCAAATAAATTCCTATATACCTGATTATTTAAGCGGTGCACATCTGGTTATGTTAAAGTGCATTCATAAATCTTATGCGCGTACATTTTATGTTAAATTATATTAAATTTATTAGATAAAACCTGCAATTCGTTGTTACGATAGCAAGTTTTTCTTATCTTTTTTTTTTAGCTTCATGCTTTATCCCGCATATGGCAGGGTAGTAGGCAGAGGGAACTGCAGGAACCATACGAACCTAGTGTTCTTTCCGCCTTTTTTTGAGGCATTGTTTGTTGAGTGGCGGAACTCAACGCCGCGCTTTGCCTAGTTACCAGAGCGAAGAAAATGGAAATAGAAAAATGCATCTTCCTCGAGACGGAATCGAACCCAGAAACCTGATAAATACCTTTTTCTAAATATTAATATATATCCTTAAACACATATTTTTGTTTATATAATATTATTTTATGCTACATATCATGTAATATAAATTACAGACAAAACTATAATGGTATAACTATGGGAATACTGATAATTATACAATTTAATAAATATGATACGTTACGTGGTATTTTTAAATGGTTCCTTTTTTCTTAACCTTAGATAACTTATAAAAGTCATTTGGTTTATTTTATTGTTTAAGTTATTGATTTTTTATTTAAATAAAAGTGACCTCTGAACTTTCATGATAATTGATAAGGAATGTTTATGTACGAATTGCGTCATTACCCCCAGCGTTGACGCTTTGTATGGCATCAAATTATAATTAAATACCCACTAACCAACGCAGTGCTTCAGTCCAATCAAACTGTAGTCACATATTCTTTGTAAGTAAAAAAAAGCTTTACTAAAACACACGCAGGTTTTCTAAATAAATTTGTGTGCACCTAAGTATTGCGACAAAAGCTTAGCGGGAAAATTATTTTGAAGTAATGTTCATATATTTTTATTCAACTACTAATACAAGACAAGAGGACCGTCGTGGCGCAAAGGCGCAAGCGTCTGCCTGTAAATGCGACAGTTTGAGGGTTTGATTCCCACTCGGGAAAGATGGATTTTTCTATTTTCATTTTCTTCGCTCTGGAAAATAGGCAACACGCAATGCCTCGAAAAACGGAAACAGAGAAAGCAGGGACTAAACAACGGAGTGTCTTAACACTAGGTTCATGTTTCCTGCAGTTCTCTCTGCCTACCCTGCAATATGCGGGATCAAGCGTGAGGCTAATAAAAAATAAAAAAAACTAAGACAAATTTTCAAGTTATTCTTATTTTGTTTATACTATTAAATAAATAAATATTTCTTAAATTAATACTATTCTTAAAAATGAATAGATTTGCATTAAAAAAGTTTATAGCCTCTGTAGAAAGCTTGTCAAATGTCACATCTGTCCAAGTTCTGCGTCATAATGATTAACGATAATCTATTGAATACTAGGTATCTAGTAAATACCCTACGCCTATATATTAGCAGGATTATGATAGTAATTTATGGTTTTAAATATAAATTGTATTTACTCGGCTATTTCATAAAAAATTGATATAGGATATCTTTCTTTGATTGAAAATAAAAGCTTAAATGTAGCTTTTATTAGGCCGGCTAGGGTATATTACTTATACTTATTCCAAAGCATTAATATAATAGATAAAAATAAATATATGCTGCTATAACATGTTGTTTTGTTTCAGGTATAGCCATGGACTTGGCCCCGCCTAAAGACAAATGGAATTTAATATACTTAACGCTCGTATTGCACGGTCTGGGCACTCTGACCGCGTGGAATATGTTCATAACGGCTAAGGACTACTTCGTTGAATACAAGTTGGCCAACGCACCGGATTATGCACGGGACTTTTTGACGGACGTCGGATGGGCTTGTCAAGTGCCTAACCTGCTGTTTAGCTGGTTCAATATTTTCGTTAAAATTGGGTAAATGTTTTACTACATTTTACTATTTTTAGCTTTATTATTATTTTTTAATTAAAAAAGTAAATAAAAAGAGAGAGATTAGTGCAAAAACCACCACATTCTATATTATTTTAGAGATATTAGAAATTTAATAGAAACACGAAACTGGCCAATTAGGTTGAAGAAATGTAAATTAGTTAAAGAATAACTAAATTGGTCACTTTCCAACCATTGGCGAAAAGTGAAGGCAAAACAATACTATAATAGTTTTGTACTGCTTACCTCTATGCCTGTAATTTATATTGCTAATATCGGAAGAATAAGTAGGAAAATCCACTATAGTGCCATGATTTTCACACAGCAATTTGATTGTCATATAATTGAGTGGGTACATTAAATGCTTTCAAAAACCCAAATTTAAACAGATTTTGTAGCTTTAAACGTTTGCTACAATGAATTTTTAATGGCAACAAATATATTTATTCTATGTTTTTTATTAAAACTATCTATAATTCTGTACTTGTATTTTAAATTAAAGTGTTGGTTTGTGTCAGCAAACTCTTTAAATTTTTCTGGTTCGAAATAATAAAAAAACATGCGTTTGTTGCATTTATTAAGGTATGCTACAAGCTAAGTTAGAGTTACCATCAAATTTATCATTCTTTTATCGATTTTAACATACTAAGTTGTAACGACACCTACGATTTTAATGCTTGTGTCGATTCATAAATAAATATGATTTATTATCGATGCATCGATAATATTCTTGTTCTTCGAATAAAAATTAACTTTATTATGTAAATAAATCAAGTGACTAACAGCCTATCGCCTACGCTGTTCACTAAATTAGATACGTGTGGTTTGTCAATACTTAACATATTGTATGTATGTAGGTAGCATGTGTAAGCTTGTGTGAACTTGAATATTGATATCATGCCGCCGTATATTATTTTAATAATTAATTATAGTGCTACAAATTATACATTTTATCTTGAATGCATGTCATCTAGCTAAAATCTTTCCGTCACTAGCAGAGAAAGCGGAGAACGGAGTGTTTCGACACTAAGTTTCGTCTTAACTGATAAAAAAATAGTTCACACTTCTCAAGCAAAATAAATCCTTTTTTATTAATTAATTTTAGTTAAAATAAACATCTATAAACCCAATACAGAGTAAACGCCTTCTCCAAATTATGCTAACCGTCTCTACTCCGGCTTAGTTTTATAAAAGTTAGCTCCTCGCCACTTTTAGACAATAAAGTGCGTTAGTTCCGCTCACTTAGTCGTCCCCAATCGACGTTTTGCTTAAAAAAAGTACAGGAATATATATAAATTTATATGATAATTTTTATTTTTACATTGTTTTCAGAGGTAACCTAACGACAAGAATAGTATGGTCATTATGTATCGAAGTTCTAATATTCGTTGTGACTGTAGTACTAGCCATGGTGGACAGTTCAGAATGGCCGGTCGTGTTCTTTTGGCTAACAATGATATCTGTGTTCTTTTTGAATGGTAAGATTGATCTTTTATTATATATTATTAATCTTTAATGACAGCACAAATTCTGTTTAAATATTGTCATTTGTATTTAAAATTATGTTATTTGTTGATAAATGGAGGTTTTGCTCCTTTGCGTATCTCTTTGAAAGTGTCCTCCAAGTAGCATATTCATAAGAGAGTAGCTTTGTAATATATAAATATTTAAAATATAATTTTTTTTATTAGTAACATGTATAAATTCCCACTACCCAACGCAGTGTTATCATCTATGTACATGATGTTTAACACTTTTTAACAGTGGGTATATAAAAGCTCTTCTAAAACACACGCATATTTTCTTTTATAAATTTGTGTGCACCTAAGATTGGCTACAATTTTATTCGTTTACAGTATATTTAATTAAATAAACTCCTATTAGGACCGTTGTGGCGCAGAGGTGTAAGCGTCTACCTGTAAACGCGACAGTTTGTGGGTTCGATCCCCACTCGGGGAAGATGGATTTTTCTATTTCCATTCCATTTTTATTTTTCCATTTCATTTCCATTTTCGTGGCTCTAGAAACTAGGCAAAGCGCGACGTTGAGTTCCGCCACTCAACTCGCAATGCCTCGAAAATGGCGGAAAGCAGGGACTAAACAACGGAGTGTCTTTACTCTAGGTTCATATAGTCTTTGCAGGTCTGCCTACCTTGCCATGTGCGGGATAAAACGTGAAGCTATAAAAAAACTCCTTTTTTTAACTGTATCTATCTAATCTGTAAGAGTTTCTTAGGAGCCTGAACTTCACTAATTTTAACAGAGAAATAGTAATATTCGGTTTTTCATATGTAATTAATGTAAACAGCGTATTATAAACAAAACCAATGTATACAAAATATATTTCTGCGAACTATTTGTTTACAGATTACTTACAACAGTACATAAACTACGTAAACAAATGATAAACTAATTTCAGGTTTCAATGCGATATTTCAAAACTCAGTGTACGGCGTTGCAGCTCGCTTGCCCCCCCAGTACACTGGGGCAGTGGTCCTGGGTTCAAATATTTGTGGAACCCTAGTAGTGTTCCTAAACTGGGCGTCTGACGTATTCACAACTAGCTATAGAACGTCCGCCATATATTATTTTATAGCGGGAATGTTCGTGCTGTTGATATGTTTTGATACGTACTTTGCTTTGCCCTTGAATGTGAGTAAGCTTATATATTAAAGATTGTTAATATATTTTTAATATTATACATTTTAGATAATTTTATCTAGTTTATATCGAGGCTGTCCTGTGACGAGGATATTCCTGTGACATTTTTGCGTTCAATCGCTATTTGGAATAATATATAGTATTTTTATATATATTATCATTTTATAATGTGAAATATTTTGATATCTCCGCTCACAAGACATTGACATTGAGTATTGATCAATATGCAATTTTTTGAAAAAGCATTGAACAGAGTGTCTTGATATTTTATCCTTATTTTCTGTGTCCTGTTTCTTTGGATAAAGCGTGAAGATAAAAAAAATATTAATTTCAATTAAATAATACTACAAATTATGCACTGTAAATTTATTAAATAAAATAACTTTTATTTCCTAAGAAACGCCTATTAGTATCTTGCAATAACACAAAAATTTATCATACATTCCAGAGATTCTACCGTTATCACGAAACATTACAAGAACGCACTATGCGAGTAAATCCAGCTTTGGCTGCCACCAGCCAAAACACTGGTGCCTCACAAAAAGTCCCATACGGACTCATATTAAAACAATCTATAGTACAATTGTACAATATATTCATTGTATTTTGTGTCAGTCTAACAGTGTTCCCGGTTGTACATTCAGGTGAATATTACATTTTCTATTTTATCGTTTTTTAAAGTGGTTACAGGTTCATATACTAGTAAAGATTTTTTATAGAAAAAAATTTAGTATTTTAGTTATTTAGAAAAACCCACTACCCAACGCAGTGTTATCGTCTTGTTACATGATGTTTATCACTATATATAAAAGTGGGTATATAAAAGCTCTTCTAAAACACACGCATATTTGCTCTATAAATTTGTGTGCACCTAAGATTGGCTACAATTTAAAAAAAATCTTTTATTACCGTGCAACAGTAGAATTTTAGTAGATAGTTGTGGGTTCTATTTCCATAACCAGTGTGGTAATACTTAGTGTTTTGTCACTCAATATTAAGTGTCTTGTATTCTGGAGTAAATTATAGACTGGAGTGTCGTAACTCTTCGTTCTCTCTACTGGTACATACAACTACGTAATATTTCTTTAGCGACAACTAAAAAAATATTCAAATTTTTTATTTTATTTAAAATAATATTTCTCCTTCCAGATATTAAACCAGTGTCACCAGATTTTCTAGGTGTTAATTTTGTTCGAATCACATGTTTCCTGACATTCAACTTGACTGCCATGATTGGCAACATAACAGCGAGCTTGTGGCAATTTGTGAGTAAAAATCATTTATCTATACTATACATTATATATTATTTGGGGGACCCTTTTTATTGCGCACACTTAGAGAGGCGAGTATTTTATCTAGAATTTTACTTTTTGGTACCGTTTTTAAACATATCTGTGTCGGCATCAAGGGCGGATTGGTAATCATTGTTTAAGCAAATTCTACACGTTAGACATTTTTTTTTCGTTTTAAAAAATCTGTTTGTTAAGAAATAATGATTTCTAAGTTATAAAGTATTAAGCTGATAAAACTAAGCGCATGCGCACGCACTAGTTTATTTTATTATCTGTAACTTATATTGGAAATCAACTAATATTAACTTATTTTATTAAATAATATTTCAAATTGTTAAGCATTTCTTATTTTGATAGATACATAGACACAGGTTAAACTAAAAAAAAACAGAAATGAAAATTATATCTTTGAACCGACATTTTGTATGTTAAGTACTTAACTAAACATAAGAGTCAAAGACGGTTGTGGCGCAGAGGCGTATTTTCTACCTGTAAACATGACGGTTTGTGGGTTCGATTCCCACTCGAGGAAGATGGATTTTTCTATTTCCATTTTCTTTGCTCTGGCAATTAGTCAAAGCTCGGCGTTGAGTTTCGCCACTCAACACGCAATGCCTCGACAAAGGCGGATAGCGGGGACGGAGAAAGCAGGGGCTAAGCAAAAGCGTATCTTAACATTTGGTTCTTATGGTTGACCCTGTCATATGCAGGATAAAGCATGAAGATATAAAAAAAGTCTATGGTATCTAAAATTCTAGTATTGCATTTCCCACTACCCAACGCAGTGTTATCATCTATATGGTGCTTATCACTTTAACAGTGGGTATATGAAAGCTCTTCTAAAACACACGCATGTTTCCTCAGTAAGCCTGTGTGCACCTCAGATTAGCTACAAATATATTAACATAATTATATTTAAATGTTTTTTTTCTGTTATACATAAAACGATAATTTAAAATTTGATGTTTAAAAATAATAGAAAATATCAAATATCATACAAATTGCATAATTGTTAATGATTGGTAAAAATCATCAACTAGGTCTAGAAAAAAAAAAGATTATAATCTATGTTTTTTTTTTAAACTATGATTATAAACATACAAAACTGTAAATAATAAATCTAAATGCAATGGACTGGAGCCACTAATCTTGGATATCGTTCAACTCTAGGACCTCTAGAATATCGACGTACAACGAAATTCATTTATATGTATGCTTCATACATTTTATTTTTAATTTTTATTCTCTGTTAAAATATTTCATTACTGCCAAGAATAATTTTAACTTTGTTTTATTTTTAATTAAAGAAAATAAAATATAAATTACACTGCCCAGTAAAATTAAGAAAATAAATAAATAAAAAAGCTCAGTAATTATTTGTATATTTTTTTCCAGCCAAGTCCAAAGTGGTTATCAATCTTCACATCACTTCGTATCCTCTTTATTCCGCTGTTTATGCTTTGCAATTACCAGCCAAAAGGCAGGGCAAGGACTTTACCTGTTGTTATAAATAATGACTGGGTATATTGGGTCATGTCGGCACTACTTGGTTGGAGTTCTGGACATGGAAGTTCTCTGGGTATGATGTATGTAAGCGGGTAAGTTGTATCATTATTTTGTTTAGGTACAATATTTTTAGTTCTATTTGAGAGTTTCATTAGGATGTGTGTAGAGCAAACAAATTATGTTTCCAAAAAAACAAACTGGTACTGTGAATGTTTAGCACACTGAAAATGTGTAAACTGGGTCATATGGGTTATATTTAAATTATATTGCAATTTCTGACTAAACAAAATGTTCGTGGGTTTGATTTCCAGAACTTGTAGCACTTTGCACTACTGTTTCTAGGTTCTTTCTGTCTACCTTACAACATGGTCTAGATAAATATGGCTAAAAAAATTATATCAGCAAATTAGAATTTGAATGACTGTAAATATAAAATAGTTGAAATTTTTAACATGTAATGTCTATTATTGTGTAATAGCAGTCAGGTATATAATTTCCCCACTACCCAACGCAGTGTTATCATCTATCTACATGATGGTTATCACTTTAACAGTGGGCATAATAAAGCTCATCTAAAACACACACATATTTATTCAATAGATTTGTGTGCACCTAAGATTGGCTACAATATTTATATAATGACATAATAAATTCATCAAATTATCTAATGGATATTTTAAAAAATATACTTGGTAGCATTACAAATCAAAATGATCAATACCATTATAATTCATTAATTATATATAAAAAATATATAATTCTATATAAAATGTTTATTTTCAGTACTGTGGCACCAGAGCACGCTTCCACAGCAGGAATGATTGGTGGCGCTACACTCGTTACTGGCATAGTAGCTGGCATTACTTTGTCGAAATTCTGCCCAATTCTTGTTTCCTTATCCGCCTGGCAAAATATGTAGCGATTACTTACATATGTAGGTACTGTGTGGAACGTTCTCATACGTGGGTACGAAAAACAATAATAAAATTGATTATTATTTAAAGTGACTAAATAATCTATGTTGGTAGAATGAATTGGTTAAGTGATGCAAGTGTGTGAAATCGATTTTTATATCGATGTGACTAAATAATCAATTTTGGTTAATCAGATTGGTGTAGTGATGTGACGTGAAGTGTTGAGTGACGATTTGTGATATAATCCCGCCTTGACCACGCCTTACAGCTAGCAAGTTCCTTAATATGACGAAATTATTTCAAATAAAGTTCAGAAGTTTCATGCTTTAGACTGTATGAAGAATTTGAAAGTTCATACTTTAAAGATTAATCATCTGTGACAACATTATGATAACATATTCAAAATTAATTAGCTTATATATAGTTATATATAAAATATATAAGGGGTTGAAGTAATAATTTCAACCAAATTTTCTATTTGAATTTTATTGGTTTTTATTTACCTAGAGTAGATTGTTGCAACCACATTGAAACTGCCATAAATATAAAAAAAATATGAAACATTTAAAAATGTAAAATTAATTTCAATGTAAAAATTGTAATTAATTATATGACAATTACTTATTAAGTATAACAGACTTACAAATATGAATTTATACTATTTCTACATGTCACAATAACATTTGTACAAGTTTGTATGCTGTATGCTTAACATCATTGTATGGTAAGACTATGTATCTAGTTTATAGTTTATCTAATTTATATAACTATTTGAAAATATTGAACAGTGAACTCTTCCTACTCTACTCTTGTATTAATGACTGCACCATCAGTGTGGCAATACCATTTATAAACTTTTTTTATTTATTGTTCTGATATTTAGAAATAGTATAACAAATGAATAGATTATTGTAAAGAAGCCGCGTTGGTTTTGATGTAGATTGTGTTTATCACCATTGTTAAAGTTTGAGGCTTAGAGCATTTATATTGTATTAAGTACAAATTGTTGAACATTATTGTAGAAATACAGATATTATTATTATAGACATTTTGAAATCGATTTTCTAAAAAAACTGATTGTAAAAGATGCAATTTTTTATTGTTTTTCAAATATTTATACAATATCATCATGCAATATCTAGGTGATATTAAAAAAAGTTTACAATGAAATTTTCTATTCGCTCCTTTGATTAACCCTTTCAGACCTGATTTTTTATTTTTTAGAATTTGTTTGAGCCGATTTTATTTCAGTTAGATATTCGCCTATTGAGCATGGAAAAACAAAAAAAAAATTGATTATTAGATTATTTTCCGAGAAAATTGATGTTTTCTTTATGTGATCAAATGTGGACATTCGGCCTAAGTGATTATAATAACTGATGTATGGGTATAATTGAACAAATAACAAATAGCTTGATTTTGGCCATTTTTATTATTACAAAAGTATGAAATTCAAACTAAAAATAATTAAATATCTTCAAAACAAAAATAAATCTTCTTACAAAATAAAACAACATAAAAAATCTTCTAAAAAGACAACAAAATAATAGGAACTTTAGTTACTTAGGTATGAAAACTTAGGAAGCAATTTTTGTCTTTAGTCAGACATAAGTGCACTTTGCACTTTATGCATTTGATGCGGGATTTCCCTTTACACCCCGTTAACTTACAGCGCGTTCCACAACCATCGTCATGAGCTGGAAAGTGACCAATACCATCTCGAGCAATTTCAGTTGACGGACGTACTTCTCCTGGTCTTCTAGGAACAACTACTGGTAAAGGACTGCTCAAACTACTTGGACGACCCCTTTTAGCACCTGATATTTTGTTTCGAAGAACTAAACTTTCAGCTAAGCGTCGACGAAAGTGAAGAAGTGCGAGCCGTTTTGCTTTTGGTATCCCAAGCAAGTCACAATCCATATCATACTCGCGGTAGGCTTGAACAACTGCCAAATCTGATGCGTGGAATATCATACGCAAAGGCCACTTCTTTGACTTTATAAACGTTCTATAATAACTCATAAGTTGATCAAGGAGATCTACCCCTCCCATGGCGTGATTGTACTTTTTTACAATTTCAGGCCTCTCGACTTCTATAAATCTCTTCTCTGTTTTGGACCATCTTTTCACCATATCTTTTTCTCCTATACCAACGAAATTGGAAGCTAAGTTGGCTGGTTTGTTATCAAGCCATTTCACCATGGTGACATCTCCATCCGTACTACAAATCTCTTCGGCAAAACCCCTTGGTTTCTTTTTTATATCTTTGTCACTAAGCAACGGTGGCCTTGTAAATCTATTGACACGCGCAGTGCAGGTAGCCATTATGCCTTTGTGTTTCAAAATTTGGAGCATGTAATAAGACGAGAAGTAATTATCGCAATATAACTCATGACCTCTACTGTCACCGACTCTTTTCATTAGATGTAATACTACCGCAGCTCCAAAGCCTACTTTCTTTATCAGTGACCTGTCTAATTCTGGAATAGAATTTTGATAAATAATAAAGTCATAGGCACGGCCATTTTTCCCACACAAAAAGAAAAGCTTCATTCCCCATGGACAAGGTTTTCCTTTGATGTACTGCTTAGCAGAATGTTTCCCTGTAAAAGGAACTATTTGTTCATCGACACACAATTCTTTTTCTAGCGGTATTTCTAAGCATCGGCTTCGGATCGCATTATAGATTGGTCTTACTTTATAAAACACGTCAGTGCAATTAGTAGGCTTTTTCATATTATCTACTAAATGGAGATTGTTACGAAGTTCAAAGAACCTATCTCTTGCCATATTGTTAGTGAAAAGTGGAATGCTAATATGATTTTCCCAGTACATTTTCAAAACTGGATAGTTGAAAACTCCCGTTGCCATGTGCAAACCAAATAAAATTTCAATTTCATAGCTGGACGTAGGCTTAAACCTGGTTTTTCCTGACTGTACTGCATATAAGTTTGTCATTTCGGCCATTTGTTCAAAAAGCTCTACAGGAACATATCTATTATAATAACAAATGGGATCTTGCACGATGGGTTCTAAAGCTATTGGTAGCAAGAAATCCGTTGGTATTGTGTTATTTATTTGTCTATGCCTCCACTTTATGTTCGGTTTTGGCGTAAGGTAATCGAAAAGTTCAGCATTCGGCGTAACTTGCTCCTCTTCGCCCTCCACAATATCCGGCTCTCTTGGCGCCTCAGGCTCGGACTCGTAATTGAAAGCTGACCTTTCTTCGTCTTCACTTTCGTCTTCTTGTTCGTCAGGGGGGTCAAGTGGGGTGTACTCTCTTTGATTCTGAGTTACTACATCGGCTCCCAACCTAACGTGTCTCGCAAATGGGACATTATTATTATTTCCCACATCCTCATCATCCGAAGATAGCTCAAATTCCGACTGGTTATCCTTTTCCAAAGCTCTCAAAGCATCCCTCGAAAACATGATTATAATTTGATCATAAATTTACCTGTAATAAACACAATTTAAGACTTTACCACGCAAATTTTATAATAAATTATAACATTTATTACCAGAAAATAACTTTATTTACTAACAGCAGCAAAGTACCTATTTTGAAAAAAATGTTTAACCAATACCTACTGTCCACGTTTGTGGACATAACGAATATTCGCGATTTATTGTACAAATAACTAAAAATTTTGATGTAAAATACTTTGTTCTTTGCCTATATAGTATAACTTATCCATTTATATTTATTTCAAAACATATCTAGCAGAAAAACTTGAAATTTCAATAAAATAAAAATGACTTACCTACTCAGTTCAAAGTTTCGCTGGTAACTGACCGAAAATGGCTTAGAAGTGCACACACGTATCAATAGATGCCGCTAGTTGTTTCATTTTTAATAATTTAGAATGTTCGCAAGCGATGACAACAGTTTTTATTTACGTAAAATTTAAATTTAGTAGTAAAAAGACTCAAAACTTTTATGTCCTCAATTGTGCACGCGAGGTCTGAAAGGGTTAATCAATTCCCTTAATCTTGAATTTACATCTGCCACTTAATGAATGCTTGAAAAAGTAAACCTTTTTAACGTTATTATTCTTCTCAATTGTTTAAATTAATAATTTTCGTCCTTAGAATGTAGGTACAAAGTAAAAAAAAATAATCCAAAGTGCTACTACTACATATATAAGGCTTATGTACATTAAGAAATTGTTAACAGTGACATAATATCACAATTCAAGTTATTTGGACAAAATGAATACTATAAATTAACTTTAATAGAATATCAGAAAAAATGATGTTGAATTAATTTTTTTTTCATAATGTATACAAATATTCAAGTATATAATCCAAATATTAGAATTGTAAAATAATTTGTTCCTTTATATGAAACAAAAAAGAAACAGGCTGATAACTTAAGTTTGTATTATTTTATTAATAAGCACTAAATATATTACTAATTTGTAATTTTGTTGATTATTCAATAGTTCAGGCTTTATTTAGACATATCTGTCTATATTTAATATTTGATGTATACATATATGCTGAAAATATATTAAGTACATTTAACATAGATTAAAAATCGATTATTTAATGTTAGTTCTGATTATTTTTGTATTGTTTCTTTAAAAGTAGATAGTGATTGTGTGAGAGTAATGCATTTTTTTAAATAATAATATTAAAAGAGTTTAAAACTGTATTACAGTTTTTTTAGATTAGTTAGTTGCTTCATCCAAACAAACAACGCACATGCAGTATCAACTTAAGCATTTAATTTTTTAAAAATAAATATTTGATTATGTTTATTTATGTCAAAATTAAATATAAATTATATTTTAATATATATAATCAACCTGTGTGTTCAGTTTATTGACCGAATATTGAAATTTTCTAGAGATTGGCAACATTTGATTATATTTGAATTAAAACAATTTATTGACTAATATTCTGAATTCTTTGATTTTAAATAATTTATAATCGCCCATACTCATGTCTGATATAGTGTTTTTGTTTTAATCATGCTAACATTTGTTGGTATTTATTTTAATATAGAAAGTTTTATTTATTTTTGTGTTTTATTTTTTATGGCTTATTTTCCATACTTTTATCCTTATTTTCGCTTAATAGAATCTTTTTTGTTGCTCGGAAACTTTTGTTATTTTGAAAGAATTTTATATAGCTCTACAGATTTAGTTATTAATATAATAATTGATTTTAATACATTAATAACTATTTTTTACAATAGACGATAAAGTATTCTTTTTATTTCTACTAAGTTTTGCTAATACTAAAGGCAAGAAAATCTACAATTTTATGTATTTTAATACATTGTATACTATAAATTAAAAAATACTGTAGCATCTAAATAAAGTTCTATCTATCTTTCAAATATTTCAAAATAAAATAAGTATACAATAAAATCTCTACTTGTACTGAACTATTAAAATTTACTAGCTTTAGAGTTTTCTTCTTGTAAAATTCACACTCTAAGATAATCTGTATAATCTATATATACCATTTTACCTATGATATATTATAAATTTATGTATGTATACAGGGTTATTTGAAATATGTCACTTAAAATCACTATAAATACTGGAATTACTGAAATAGAAACATTTTCATAGAAAATATAACTTACCTTTAATTAAGTATTTTCTTTAAACATGTGTTTTTAATCATAAACTAGTTCAAATAACTCTTTATGCTTCATATTATAATAATATTTAAATCTACTCACGCAAATAAAAATGAATTATATTATGCACTCCTTGTAGAGTCGAAGGCTGTGAAGTTATAGCTTTAACCTTTCCACTGTAGATACCACGTCCTTCATTCTTCTTCTTTCATGATAATCTCATGTGATAAACATTAAATTATTCTTCTTTGAGTTAATATTTCTAATTTTTCTTCGTTGAAATATAAGTGCCATTTAAAATGACACTGTCAAAAATGTTTTGACATGTTTTGTTTTTTAATCATTGCCCTCTGTTATTGATTAAATGAATGTAAAAACACATTTTGTTTAGTCAAATATATTTTTTATTTTAATAAAAATAGCATTCAATATATTGAAAATTCGTGCTTAAATAAATTATTGGATTAATACAAGCTTTAGAGATTTTGTTAGATTCTTACGTTAAATACCGTAAAACAATAAATTAATGTTTTTCATTTGATATCCATTCCACACCTTCGAGTACAAATTTATATTATAATTTGTAGCTTTAAATATAAAATTAGGTTTAAGCTTGAGGAATTGCCCGACATATGTTGCACATTATTATATATATAGTGTTCCAAGATGGTCCATTGTAGTATATTTTTTATTTTTATATGTCCCCAGTAGCGGTGGCGAATAAAGCATTTATTGGTATTAAAGAATATTGCGACACTGTATATAGAGCATCTAGTATTATGATTATATATAGTATTGTAAGAATATAACTGAAGACATGAGTGGATGAAGAAGTTATGTACATATTTTATTTAATAAATAATAATTCGTATACCTTTATCTTATCTTTCCACTTCAAATAAGTAGTTCATTATATTAACTACAATTTGACGCGAATAATTATGTACATTACCTCCACATTTTCAAATTGTATCATATCTCCTTCATCCACTCACGTCTTCATTACTAATTGTTTAAAAAATATTTAAATATTAAATATATAAACAAGAGCGCAATAGTAATTTTTGTGCAAATGTATCTTTGGATATTTGCTTTGACAGAATTGATATTTTAGTTTCATTACACTGGTGGATATTTTAATTTTTTGTATCTCTATACGGTGTACTATGAACAGGTTTTTTTCTATCTCATAGAATCCCTCTAAAATCATGTAAAAAATTGTAATTGTGATTTATGTCGTCGTACTTCTAAAGAAATGTCAAATATAATTTTATAATTTAATAAAAAACACGTAACAGTTATGAATATTCTTAATCATAGATCGGTGGTTACAAAGATAGCATACCTATGGGCATGATTCTTGAATACATCTTTTTAAAAATACTACCACTCTGTTTTCTGGAAATGAACAAGTTTCAATTCTCCGTTCCTGAAAGACAAATTGCGGTGTTGAATTATCTCTTTTGCGAATTCCATTCGCAATGTTTCATTTTCTCGTGGAATATACTCTTTTATGGGATTAAGCGTGGGACTCAAAAACATTTGCAAATCGTGACTGGTAGCTCCGTTACAATCATTATTATAAAATAAAATAAATTATTATTTTTCATTCAACATAGTATATATGTTTCGACATATAATATTACTTGTCGCTCCTTACAACTTCAAAACTATGCATAAGTACCTTTTAACTTAAGATTAAAACATTGTCAAATATTCTGTTTGTTAAAAAATATAATATATTAATTCTTAATTGTGTGTAATAACCATATTCTTAATTATTTTTACAACACAATTTAAATTTATATTTTTTAATTTATGACCTTCAGTGCTTTAAAAAGGAAAACGAAACTGGTAGAGGAGAGGACCTTGTTGTCATTCTGATTTTTTTCAAGATCATGTCAAGCTCAAATAAATGGTTTTTTTTACCAAATCTCACAAATCTACAGTGAAAAATTAAAGAAGTGTGTAAGATATTGTTTGTAAAATAAAATAAATTCAAAATTTACGAAATTTTGAATTTATTTTATGTGAAATTATGAACACGAGTTCACGTACATTCCTTTAGCCCTAAAAATAGATAAATTTCTTGCATATTTTTTAATAATTTATTAAGTTCTATTATCATTAAGTAAATGTACATTAAGACAAAATGTTTTTTTCACAATATTTCAAATTTTCGATACTTCTATAGATCGTAGATGAACATGGTGACAATAATAAGCCGTACCGTACCGTACCGTACATTTAATAGTTGTAATATTTTTTCACTTTTCCACGTACTGGTTTGTAACACTAATGTACCATACATTATATAAGATGATAATCTTTTGCTGTTCTTCTGATTCTACTGTATTAACAATAAAGACGTAAATTGGAAAATTATAATGTGTTTTATTTCTATTGTTTTTCCTTTGTTATTATTTGTTTTGAGGTCGTCTTGGCGTAGTTGTTATGTAATTGTTGGATGTAGACGCAATGGGGGTTCTACTGATTGAAGCAGTACTCATGTGTACAAGGGCTTTCATAATTTTTTTGTATAACCCAAATGAATTAAGCTATTTGTTAAAGTGCATCAAAAAATATGTGTCATTTCAATATAGCCTATATATATATACGCTGTGAATAAATAAAATTGCCAATAGGAAGCCAAATTAAATCAGCTGTTAAATGTTCCGAAATTCCCAATTAGAGAATAGTTAATATTTAAAAAAAAAGTAACGCAGCAGCATGGTTAGAAAAAGAAACTTTTACAAAATGAGAAAAGAAAATTATGATCTCCATTATCAATCTTACCGAAAATATTATTCGTCCAAAGTGTCCGGATTATTCATCATTCAAAATAAATCGGATTTTGTGATTAGATAAATTTATTTAAGCTAATAGAGCTTTGGCGTTCCATAAATCTCGAATAGATTTTTTTCTAACCTTAAAAGAACCCTGGAGTGGGAAACCATAATTTTGCAGAAAATCACGTTTTTAGTTTTGATGAAACGGGGATTAGCAATGATCAATGTTTGCCTCGAACAAGACATATATTTTATTCTAAAGCTATATAGCATATTTTATTCTAATTCTTTATCATCAGTGTAATAATAACCATGCATATTATTTTTTTTAATTTAATGCAATTAAACAAATCCTCTACTACTTAAGTGCATTTTAATCGAATATCAAACACTCTTAATTAAAATCAAACCTTAATTTTAGATCCATATTTTCAAAGAAACGATGACGATGGAGTAGAAATTGTATCGATATACTTCACCGAGTTATATACAAGTTAAAAATCGCGATACATCATACTTTCCTATCGTGAAAACTTTACTATTTTTATGAAATACGTATCTGATATCTTTCTTTGAAGGAATGTGGGAAAATAAATAAATATAAAAATAAAACAACAGTCCATTTATTGGGTTATAAGTTAAGTAATAAATATTCAATAAATAAACTATCTAAACACTATCCGTTCGTTCGTGAGGGCGTTACATATTTACAACGTGAGGTAATTTAGTTTAGTGGGTGGGTGATGAGGCTGAGGACGACGATGATGAAATTGAAGCCACGCTGGAGTAGCTGGGAGACTGGTTTGATGAAGACGAAGCGCTGGAGTCTCCAGGGTAGTAGCTGCTGTAAGCCAGTTGGGTTGGATCCCATACCCTGGCGTAAGGTCCAGATCCGGCAGGTTCCCATTGTGCACTGTAAGAATCTTGTGGGGCAGCTGTGGAAGGAGGTCCGTATTGCGAAGAGGGTGGACCGTATTGTGGTGCGGGTGCAGGTGCTTCAGTGGGCATCATCATCATTGGCATAGCTGAAATTTATGATTAACAGATTACTTAATGCAAAATATGTATTATAACAATATGTAATTGTTTTTATGATTTGTAAATTTTACCTCCTTTCTTCATTATTAAATTGTAAACAAGGAACCCAACGACAAGAGTGATGGCCAGCTTACTAAGGATCAGTGCCTTCACAGCCTTGATACCGACGATAGCTAAGAGGATTGGCATAAGAGCCTTCATCTTCAACTTGAGAAGGAGAAGAACTGGCAGTAGAAGTTTCTTCTTTAAAATGCCGCGAGCTAAAACCGAATATTTTTATTTATTAAATTTTCAATATTTAATGTTAAATATTAATATTTTTTGATAAATTTACACTACCTTCACCATTTTCAGCGTCGGTTTCAGGAAAATCAACGTCAAATCCTCTATCAGCGCGGTACGAGATTTCTGCGTTCTGGAAGATGAACTCGGGCAACTGTACCCTTATTTCATTGTTATTCAGAACTCTTCCGACGCGATCAAAGATAACTTTGTCAATGTTCTTGTCATCAAAAGCTCTCGCAGACTCCGATGTAACTCCGAGCTTAGTATCCAAGAACGATAGGACTTTCACTTTAAGGCACGATGTCGGATTTTCAGCCTCAAAACAATCACTAATCACACTATTTAAAAGATCGTCACTTGTGTTCAATCGAGATGTCTCGATCTCATTGTCCTGGATAGCGTAACTGTGTACGAGGGCCGCGGAAGCCAGGAGGAAGGCAAAGACACTTCATTTTCGTTATTTTCACTTTGTCATTAGATTTGATTAATTAGACGTACGGCCCGGCCGGTTAATGGAACAACAATGATTTAATTTTTCAATGGGCTTGGTTTTTATATGTGATCCTTTGGGCGGCAAGGCACGCGATACGTGCGCGTGTCTCGCATACGAATAGCTTTCATACCTGGCAAACTATTTAATTTCATTTAAGAAAGTCCTGGTGGTGAGAGTGAGTGCAGTACTTTTATTAATATCATACCATATTTTGTACCGATCAAAATATCGCCATGTTACTAGCCAAGAAATTGGAAAAAATTCTACGACTATGACGACACTAAACAGTATAAACAACAGAATTTGTTACATAGAGCTGCATTACTATGCAGAAGGGGACAGCTCTCACCGTCTGCTTGTACATACGAATCAATCATTTCAGTGCTTGTAAAGAAATTTATTTGGCTATTTGCATTCAAAGTGAAATGTTTATATAACCATTATTTTGGAATTACGTGTTTCTAGTTGAATAATGTGTTACAATTTCTTTGAAGTTTCCCGATAATTGGATGTTGAATGGTTCGAAGTACTTACTAGATAGGTCTTTTTATTTGATAGTAGAAGCTGCTTGCTTGCTTTAATTTTTAAGTTCAATGTATATTTTTTTGTTTAAAAAATAATTTTCAATTTTCATTTTTTGTGGTCATTTTTGTCCATTTTGTCTGTCATTTGGATGGATATAATGGATACATATTGTGCTTGATTTATCTCAATAATACTTATATGTAAGTAACATGTAACGATTTAATATATCATGTTTACGTGCAAACCTATTTATTGATATATATTATGAGTTCCACGCATTTGGGAAAATAATTGTAACACTTGTGGACTCCCTCAACTATGTGCATTGGCGTGGACGTTATGATTCGTGCCTCTCTTATCTAGTAATTAAGGCATTGCTGTATTTTATGAGGTTTTGGTTGGTAGTTCTTTATGAGATGTTACAAATCTTAGATTTTCAAGTTACAACGAAAAGCGCTCATCACGTTTAACAATTTTTACTAAAAAAACCCATTTTTTAGTTCCACCATGTTTATATTTTTTTCTGGTCGATGTCAATTAAGGATCTGCCTTGTTTTTTTATATGTAATTGGAAATTTCAATCAATTGTTCAATTATGTTAGTGATGGCAGCATTTCAATATTTATTACAATTCAATAATCTGGTCTTCATTGGTTCGGTATGAGGTATGCAAGTCTTTAAATTTTGTTATGGTTTAGATTTTTCCCTGATCTAGCAGATATGCCTACAATGAAGAAAGTTTAACTCAAATCTGTCTAGTAGATCCGAAGATGTGTGCAAACAGACAAACAAACATATATTAGTGATTATTGGTGATATTTTTACAAAAGATTGTATATTTTTTTGTCAAAATAATCAATATACAAGTTTTTACTGTTTCATAATAATATGATTATATTATATACATTTCCAACTTAGTCGTTCAAGCCACCACATTCAACACCTGACCAAGGATACCTGAAGTAAGCCAAATCTTCAGGCCGCGGAAGCCAGGAGAAAATATATATTGATTTAACAAGATTCCTCATATTATAAAAAAATAAAAAATATACCTGAAAATATATTAATATTAATTCAATAAGTTGAAGTAGATATTTTTATGGAAACAAATAAATAGTAAAATAATAAAGACCATTTTTCTAGGAAAGTGAAACTTGCTGTTTAACAAAAAGCTCGAGTGCCAGCTTATTATGCAATAAGGGTTGAATATTTTGTATGCGTTCCGCGTCGCCGTTTGCATTTGCATTTGCCGCCTTGTCCGGATTGTGAAATTACTGTTTCACTTCCGTTTACCGACGACCAAGTGTTAAGGACGAACTAAATCCTACTTTGTAACAATATTAGCTGTTTATTAGGTTCTTAGATGGTTTATGATACGTGAAGTTCGTAGATATTAAGAAATTATTGAAGTATACTTTAAATAATTGTTAAAAAATCTAGTCATTACTTTTCTTTTCTTGATTCTTGCCAGTGAGATTTTCAGTTCTTTGATTAAGGTGCTTATGATTGTCATTTGAACAAAAAGACTTCCTAAGATAGTGTTAATAGTGTTGCAAACAACGGGATAGGTAGATCCCTCTATCTTCCGTTTTTGTCAAACAACGTGTTGAATGAATAACGCGGACTTAAACGCCGTGGTTTGTTATGTTGCCAAAGCGCATAAATTGAAAATGCATTCTTCCATAGTCGGAATTGACCCCACAGACCGTACCTCTACGCCACCATGATGATGATGCATAAAATATAATCGTCAAACAAAAGACTTTTTAACTGAAATGTGGAGGTTGTAACTTATAGTAACGCCATACTCAGAAAACTCAATTAGCATTTAACCAGTATAATTTTTTTTTATATTATAATTGATTGATTTTTAAATAACCTCAGTTAATATCCAATTGTATCGTATAGTAAGCAAAATAAAAAAAGAGATAACTACTACATTAATTATAGACGCTGTGTATCGAATTCAGGTGAAAAGCATCGCAAGGAGTGTCTTAACACTAGGTTCCCTCTGCGAACCTTGCTAATGCAGGTTGAAGAAGAAAAGACAGTGATTTTTAGTACAAATGCCGACATTCTTTAACATCGACACATATTCCGTGTTAGGTAACGCTTACAGGCCTACCATAGTCCGTGCTCGGCATTCCAACACGAACACATTGGGTGAGCCAAATTCAATAATGTACTGTGCATAAAGGAGTTTTTGAAGATTTTTAACGTGAGTGAGGACCGTCGTGGCGCAGAGGCGCAACGTCTGCCTGTAACGCGACGGTTACTGGGTTCGATCCCCAGTCGGAGAAGATGGTTTTTTCTATTTCCATTTTCTTCGCTCTGGCAAACTAGGCAAAGCGCGGCGTTGAGTTCCGCCACTCAACACGCAATGCCTCGAACACGGCGGAAAGCGGGGACGGAGAAAGCAGGGACTAAGCAACGGAGTGTCTTAACACTAGGTTCCCACGGTCCCTGCAGTTCCCTCTGCCTACCCTGCCTTGTGCGGGATAAAGCGTGAAGCTAAAAAAAAAAAAAAAAAAAAAGAAAAAAAAAAAGATTTTTATCACGAGAGAACGTTTTAGATAAGCTAACAAATGAAATAAAATGTTACACAAGTATATTAATTTAAGTATCTATCATAAGAAAAATAACACGATAATCCTCTATTAACTTGTTTATTGTTCAAAATTCAAGACATAAGTGTCACCAAGAAATGATCTCAGGAATCTTAGGAACGTCGGGGGAAAGGTTTCATATATGTAGAAAATGTTTTATAAGATAAACAAGTATATTTATTTGTTGTAGCCATCATAATATTAGTAGTGAACAGTTTTTATAGATCTAAGAGTCCACTCTTAAATAATTAAAATGAAGTAGATATTTCAAATATTAAAGGAACGTGTACAAGTAGAGGGCACGTATAGATGACATGTACAATTCTTGAATTTCCTTCTTTCTTACTTTTCTTCCACGTCTTGTTTGCTTATATGACATACAAACTAACTTGTATGCCATACAAAATTAAAAAAAAAAATAAAATTATTACTTGGAGTGCCAATTGACGTAAAAATATCAATAACTTCATTTATTGTTACTTATTTTATTGCTACCACTTACTTTCCCAATTATAAATATATTTTAATATATTGTATTTATATAGGCGCAACGTCTGCCTGTAACGTGACGGTTTCTGGGTTCAATTCCCACTCGGGGAAGATTTTTCTGGAAGCAACGGAATGTCTTAACACTAGATTCGCACGGTTTCTGCAGTTCCCTCTGCCTACCCTGTCATGTGCGGGATAAAGCGTAAACCAAAAAAAAATATAATAAGTGATGCTCATCTTTTAGAGATGGCAAGAGATTCGTATGTTAGTATTAAACAAAATCAAAAGCTATTGCAACGATTTTGACGAAATTTCTAAATGGAGAGATTTTAAACCTTAAGATGTGATATAAGCTACTTTAGATTCTTAAAATAAGGGGAGAAGTGGTAAATCAGATATATCCCAAAATTATTTAAAAAATTAATGTCCATCTGTGGCAAGCCAGGGCGGTCTGCAAGTATGTCATAGATTGGACGTTCTAACTTAATCAAGTTGTATAAAATTTGTGTCTACTTCAAATCTAGTTATAAGAGCCTTTTTTAATATTTATACACTTCTACTACCTATTCAGGATACCTACGTTCAACAGTGGAAGGAGACAAACTTAGACAATATTAAAAGTCAAAAATAAATATTTTTTTTGTAGCTTCACGCTTTATCCCACACATGGCAGGGTAGGCAGAGGGAACTGCAGAGATCGTGGGAACCTAGTGTTACCTCCAAACTACGTTGCTTAGGCCCTGCTTTCTCCGTCCCCGCTTTCCGCATTTTCGAGGCATTGCGTGCTGAGTGGTGGAACTCAACGCCGCGCTTTGCCTAGTTTGCCAGAACGAAGAGAATGGAAATAGAAAAATCCAACATCCCCGAGTGGGAATGGGACACAGAAAATATTAATAAATAATTTTATATATGAGGACCGTCGTGGCGCAAAGGCGCAACGTCTGCTTGTAACGCGAGGGTCTCTGGTCTCTCATTCTCACTCGGGGAAGATGGATTTTTCTATTTCCATTTTCTTCGCTCTGGCAACTAGGCAAAGTGCGGCTTTGAGTTCCGCCACTCAGCACGCAATGACTCGAAAAAGCCGGAAAACCGGGCGGAGAAAGCAGGGTCTAAAGCAACGGAATGTATTAACACTAGGTTCGTATAGTTCCTGTAGTTCCCTTTGCCTACTCCGCCCTGTGCGGGATAAAGCGTGAAGGTAAAAAAAAATGTATGTACCATAGAAAGATAATCTAAATAAATAACAATCTTTATTAACAGAAATTTTTAAACCAACGATCTTTATCGTTAGTATGTAAGTGGCCTAATATGTAATCGATCGTTATATACGTCAATCCTAATGCCCGGCCAGTAGGTCAGCAGGCTACAAGCTATGGCGCATCCTGAGCGTCCCGCGGAATTACAATTACTAGTAGAAACGCATTTATTATATTAAAGGCCATTTGTATGAAAATACATGAAATTTATCGACGTATTTATTGACTGTATGTGTGACATTGAACCTTGATGTACAATTACAGATAATAAATATCATAACTGTATTTTTTGTCGAAATTATGGAGGTTTTTTTAAAACAATACAATTAAACGTTGTTATCGAATTTATATATTATTATATATATAATTTATACATATAAATAATGCTACTAATTACAAATAAATAGCAGTCAGCTAGTCACATATCAAAAGGTGGAATAAAAACAGTGATGCTAATATAGTGATGTAAACAATAACTTCCTATTTTCATTTGTACAGTTTTAATAAATATTTTTATTAAGTAAGTGTCCTAATACTGGTAAGTAGGTATAAAAGGTATGAATGAGCACTTTGGGAATTGTAACAAAGCTTTTTCAAAGTTTCTTTTGGCTTACGTCACAAAAATTGCTTATCACGCTCGCCGTCATTGTTTAGCAACTATTCCTAAGGTGCTACAGGTTGTTCTTACTACGTTGAATGAAAGCTCAGTTTTAAGACTTAAAACATTTTATGACTTATAATATTAAAAGTGGTTGTACTAGGAACAAAAATATATTATTTTAAATATTCAAATACCTTTTGATGCATCTCGTCTTTTGAATTATTCAAAATGGCAATGATGGCATTTTTAAAGAATTTGAATTACGCTTACGTTTCATTACCCCGTAGGGAATCGAAATTGCCATTTCTATGTCTCTTTTAAGCATATATCTAATTTTAAATGATATATTTAAAAGTAATAATCATAATATGACATGGAGTTATTATTATTATTATTATTAAATCTTCTGTACCTGCAAACTGAAATCATTTAAACAGTAATGTGTATACGAATTTGGTTTGAGTTACTAATCAATATAAATCTTGGTTTTTTATGGAAATAACCTTGAAGAAGCTGGAAATATTGTTATGTTAAAACAATAAAAACAAGCAAAGCAAATAATTTAATTACATAAAAAGATATTAAGGACCGTTGTAGCGCAGAGGCGGTGGTTTCCATTTTCTTCGCCCTGGAACCGAGGCAAGCGCGGCGTTATGGTGGAAAGCGGAGAACAGAGTGTTTTAACACTAGATTCCCACGGTTCCTGCAAATACTTACTTATAATTGCCTACCTTGCTATGAGCTGGATAAGGCTTGACGCTGAAATCATATAAAAATTATATTTTTTTTCTCTTGAAAAAAAAAAAGACATGGATGAAAGTGATAAATATATACATGAATTTGTTATGTTTATGTAAATGAAATTGATGCAAAATTGTAGCAGATCGCCAATTTTTGTATGTGCGCAAATGGGCCCCATAACTTCAAGTTGTGATGGCTTTAGTTCGTTCTCACTGTCTTGTGTGGTGGAATCCATGCTGGATAGTGAGAGGTGCAGGTCAGCCAGGTGTCGTTCTGCGAATGTGTCATCGTATTGAAGGAAGCTCTGCGACCGAAGACGAGGAATTGAGAGAAACCAGTATGTGCAACTCCAAGTCCTCTTATTGCTGCTGCTGCTTAAAGGCTGAAAACGATGCATTAGGGCTTTCCTTTGGGGCGTTGTAGGAAAATACGTGACCATCTTGCGGCGGCTCCATTTATTTTTAGTGTACCAATAGTATCCGGCTTACTAGAAAGTCCCATAGTACCGTTTATTTCTACGGCCTTTGTGTTGGTCCTGTATATGAGAATTCTGCGTAAAAAACATTTCCCTGCGTTAATAGCGTTACCGGAAGTCTACTCTAGACCATGCTCCGACATTTTCCTGCGGATTCGATCCATAGTTAAATATGCTTGATGTAAATTTCACTGCAGATTTTATTGAACTAATGTAAGCTATCGCTCTTCTTAATAAAACGACTAGTTATATTTTTTGATATTTTTTTGTAATTTTTAATACTATACTGACGTTTTCAGCTTCATAATGTATTGGCAAAGTGAAGCTAGGTGTCAGGTGTCTATTTAATTTTATCATTATTTAAGTACGCTATGAACGTCGTATTCAATTGTGAGAAGAATTAATAAGAACTTTCCAACAGAGAAAGTAATGCAAAAAGTTGTGCGCTGATTTTTAAGTGTTTTAAATTTCTTTGTCCTTGTAAATTATATATCGTTTGTATAGTTTGAATAAATAGGATAGGATATAGGATACACTGTATTTATTTAAGATATATGGACTACTTTGCAGGTTAAATTTAGGTTATTAGACTAGAAAACGACCTTTAAAAGGATCTTAGGTGAAATCTTTGTGTCGGTGTTTATTTTGAGTGATCTTTATTTTATTTAATAGGATAAAAATATTTTATTAGGTTCCTTGATTTGTCTTTAATCTTCATCTTAATCATCATCCTTACATCTTGTAAGGAGCAAATGAATGAATCTGTTATTCGCCTATGCGTCAATGATTTGCATATCGTGTTAAATATGTAGTAAATTATAATTTTTTAGCTTTTAATATATTTTAATATATAGTATGGAGAAAAAGTAGACATTTTATTTCTTTTTTATTTTATTAAATACACTGTTTAAATAAAAATATTAAACAACAATATTATAACAAAATGATTTATTTGAACAATAAATAACATTCACTCATCACAAACACTCGCACAATTAAATAAATAATTTTCACACTATTTACATACATGGTTTCGAAAAACCTATTTGGTTTGTACCCGTTTGCTAGATCGGGAGAATCTAACAGACGGTTGTCGGTCATCGTTTCGTCCAAGCCGAGAGGGTCGTTTAAAAACTTAATGCTATAGAGGTCTTGCTGGTACAGTGTTGCCCTCTTAACGTTATGATTGTTTTTAATGGTACGCGTTGTAGGCGAGTTCTTGTGCAAGTTCTTGAGGCTCTGCTTCCCTCCTGTGGCGGGAGGCGGCGTAGGCAGCATCCCATGGACCGTGGGCGGCGATCTGCGGGTGCGAGTTGTCCGCAGCAATCTGGGTAAACTACAACGTTATTCGAAGGTAGAATATGAATGTTAGTTAGTGCTGGATCTGTAGACCCAAAATAAAGTTAATACTGCAGATTGTGCTGAGGCATAGGGTGCTTAAGTATTATGGTACAGTGATTGCTGTGTGTCGAAATTATTCATCGAGTGCAATTTAATATATATATGTGCCATTAAAGATAACTAACTGAAGTATTTAAGTTTTTAACAAACTAAGTAAATAACTTACCTTCTTGCAAAGTTGGAAGATGGCCAGAGCAACGGATACGACGAAAGAGAAGAAAGACAGCTGCAGGGCGTTCCAGGCCTTCAAACCGAGGACTCCGATGGCCAGAGGGATGAGGGTCATGGCTTTGAGAAGGACGAACACAAGGATTGGGACAATGATCTTCTTCAGCTTAGCCTTGCGAGCCTCACCTACGGAGCGGGCACCTTCCTTGTTGAACTTGATGTTCAGGCTCAGTTCATCATTTTCAAGGTTTCTAGGGCTGACGGTAATCTTAGTATCAGCGATGGGCAGTTGGAAAGTTACATCGTGAGATTGAATATAGCTTTCAATGGAGTCCATAAAATCACCGTTGGAGCGAGCTGAAGATTCACCTGCACCGTTCTTTGTCACCTCCACAGCGTCGGAGATCTGTTAAAGTTAAAAATTTTATTTAAGTGAAAAGTGCTTTAACATTAAAAGTAAAAACGAAAGTAAAACTTTCGATTAGTAAGCTTTCTTTACCTGGAAGGTATCTTTTTTGAAGATGCTGTCTAACAAGGACATAACCTTGTATTTGATGCAAGCGGTGGGATCAGATCCCTCAACGCAGCCAGATCTCATCTCCTCCACCATGCTGTCCATAGGAGTCCCATTCCAGAATCCCTGTTTGGAAGGTTGAGCTAGAGCTGCCCCAAATAATGCGAGAGCTATACACAACACTTTCGCTGCCATTTTGCTATTCTGACTCCTGATGTTCACTGGAGAACGGTTGGTGAGATTGTGATAGTTTACACAAGGACCCAACGGCTTTTATACAGCTATTTCAAATTCAGCACGTCGTTTGTAGTTCCGGTACGGATTGTCTTGGTATGTACTGCTCAATTGCGCACTTACTCCCTTTTGGCTTTGGCTGGTAAAAGCGTAAGGGAAAGCTATTTGATTCGAATCCACATGACGGTGCGTGTCCGAAAAGGCCTAAGTTCTAATGTTGGCCTTTAATATATGGACGTTTTAGATTCACGAGCTCAGGGGCGCCTTTTCTGCTGTTTGTGACACTATGCCCTGGTTCGATGAGGTGTTATCCATGTATATATGTGTCCTTGTCATTAACATGACTGTTTGCATGTGATGGGTTGAGACAAAAAAAATATACCTATCTGCTTGATATGGGAGTCCCGCCGCATCGCATGCGTTGTTTGCATACACAATTGTCTCTAAATTGCTATCATTGAACTTGTCACTCTACGAGATAATATTGACAATTTACTATGAAGAATTTGATCTTAATTAAATTTAAATATAAATTATGAGTTTCATTACTTAGTGTTTAAGAATAATGAATTATAGAACAAATACAAATATTTAAACATTTGTATTATTAATTAAAGAAAAATAAGTACTTGCAAAATTAATGCTTCGGAACAGTCTACTTAGGGATACACCAAGGGCACAGTGTCATCTAATATATTTTGTTAAATGTGATGTAAGAAATATTTTTGAGAAAATCTGTAGGATAAAAATGTCAACTTGTCTCCACAGAGATTTATCTTGTATAATAATCCAAAATTCAACAACGTTATCTTCAAAGAAAATAATTTTATACTCTTGTCTTACTTAAATGTTATATAAAGTGTATGATATGGAAACGTTATATTTTAAGATAAGAGAGATGAAAAACTAGTTTGAGTTTAAAATATATATAATTTTTTGTGTGCAACAAATATATTAAATAATTTTAAATTTAAATGATTTATTATAGTTTTATTATTATTTTCTATATATCTGTATTATAATAATTCTTAGCTTAATTAACTTTTGCCGAAATATTTTATAAAAGTTAAATTTTGACACTTTAAGATTAACATAATAAGTGAACTTAAATATATTAATTGCTATCTTTTATGCACACCTTGAACTTCGTTGGCATAAACTTTACGATGCTTGCCAAGCCACAGACTGCAGTCCTATTTCACGTAGATTCATAACATTGTACTCCACAAGTTTACATGAAAATGAAAAATGTCCAACGAGTTAAATAAATGGTTTTTGCCATTTTTTAGATGGACACAAGTTTACATGAGATGTGTCAGATCTTAAAATTTTTATATTTCAACGAAAAAGCTTATCACGCCTGTTGCAGCGTGTTTACGTCAGATATTTTCTATTTTCTCGTAGTAAAGAGGTTCTATATTGATTCTGAATCTGTAGTTCACATCCTTGATTTTTATATGTCTTTAGAAAGTAAGTATTTTTTACGTTCAATCACTTTTGTTTAGCAGCATTCCATTATTTCTTCTTAGTTATTTATCTGATCAATTATAGTTATCAGGCATATTAGTCTTTGAAATCTATAATATGCTAAATTCTGAATACTGTCTTCGTCTGATAATTACAAAACAAAAAATGTTTTGATTAAATCTATCTAGTGGGTTCAAAGATGTGAGTACAAACCAACAGAGTGACAAGTTTTTTTTAATCTATTTAAGTTTTTATTTCACTATCGCATCATGTACCGTGGAGTCCTCCGTGAAAAATGTCGATAATATTAAAGTAAATAAGACGAAGAAGTTCTACATTTCTAAACTCGAAACATTCTATCTACTTCTGATCATGTGTTTTTCCTAAACGAATATAATCAGTAAATAAATAAATAAAATATAATCAGTAAATAAATAAATAAAATGACACATGTGTAGTATAATTTCTGAAATCACAAATCTTCGGTGAGTCACGAAGAGTTATGCTATTATAACGTAGACTCTACATTGTAAAATATGTACAAACGAAAATTTAGAAGACAAAGGACATCTGAAAGATGAACGATGTATAAGAAATGGTCATACAAAATCCAGAAATCTTTTTATTATAAGTGACGCAGGAATAAAACGAGGTCCAAATTTTCCGCCCTAGGAATCTTCCGCATAATGTAGGCCTAATAGGCCTTATAGCATACAAATAGTCGTAGATTGTTTTTTATTATTGTTTACATTACTGATTTAACCAACAAAATTACATTAAAATTTTATACAATAAATTCAAAACATAAAAGGCGGTCTTATCGCCAAGTAGCGATTTCTTCCAGTGATCTTTAAGTTAATAGACAGTAAAAAGTAAAAAAAATAGAGGGTTATATAGTATAGGTAGGTGGAAATGTAAGTTCTGAACTATTATTTTATATATTTTATTACCGTCGTGGCGCAGAGGCGTAACGTTTACCCTTAAACGCGGCAGTTTGTGGGTTCGATTCCCACTAGGGGAAGATTGATTTTTCTATTTCCACTTTCTTCGTTCTGGAAACTAGGCAAAGCGCGGCGTTGAGTCCCACCACTCAATACGCAATGCCTCGAAAAAAGGCGGAAAGCGGGGACGGAGGAAGCAGGAAATAAGCAACGAAGTGTCATAGCACTAGGTTTCTATAGTTCCTGCAGTTCCCTCTACCTACCCTGCCATGTACTAGATAAAAGACATAAAGAAAAAAAAATACATATTTTTTATTTTAAAATGATATTTTCTTTTCAAGTAAAAAATGAAAAATGACGTAAAAACGTGAATTTTTTACGTAAAGTATATAATTTAAAGTATATCATCATAGTTACAAACATTAATTGTAACGAATAATGAACAATCACTTTCCCCAATGGCGGAACTATTCGATGGCTATCGGTTATATTTGTATGCGAGCGGGGTCCGCGCCCGTTATACATATATAATACCAATACCACAAGTAATAATGGTATAGCGTTATGAAGCAATGAGGCTATGGACACTTACACTTAAATTTGACACTTTTTTTTTAATAATATATATATATTTTAAGTGTAATTTTATTTTAAAACTTTAACATGTAATTTTATTAGTTTTTTTGATAGTTTAGTGACATTTATTTTGTTATTTTTTTTTAGTTTCACGCTTTTATCTCGCATATCGCAGGGTAGGCAGAGGGAACTGTAGGAACCGTGGAACCTAGTGTTAAGAGATTCCGTTGCTTAGTGTTGCTTTCTCCGCCCCCGCTTTCCGCCTTTTTTCGCGGCATTGCGTGTTGAGTGGCGGAACTGAACGCCGCGCGCCGTCGCTTTTACAGGCAGACGCTTAAGCCTCTGCGCCACGACGCCATTTATGTTAGACATTATTCAAATTTTAAAATGATTTAATTATACAATATGTTTTTTTTTTCAAATATATATAGGCATAATGATTATCTGTAAACGTCAGTAGATGTCATTCCCATTCTTAAAAAGCGAAAGCGGGGAACGAGGTGTAATAACACTTGCTTCCTTCTATTTACGGTTGCTTTTGCTTTGCTGAAAGCTGCTAGTTCAGCTAGCAGCATATATATTAATTTCATAAACATACTTAGAAAACATTTTTTTTAAAAACTAATCTACTATGTTACTAACACTGGTATTTTGAAATAAGAGTCTTATCACAGTTCAAGTAGCTAGGATTTTTTTTAAATTTTGCATTAATTAATTAAATTATCTGTAGATATACTTTTTTATATATAGCTATTCGTTAAACTGTTGTTATTTTTTTTTATACTAATGTATGTAGTAGTGATGTAACGAAAATCATTTTTTTAACATTCGTGAATACGAATGCGAATACGAATATGTGCTATCGACATTCGCAAATGCGAATGCGAATGCGAAAATTCAGTTTTTTTTTAAATTCCGTGCTAATCATGATTTATTGATCATAAGTTTTATTTTTTTTTTCGAGTAGGTGATTATAATACTTATAACGTTTAAAATCTAAGTAATAATTGATAAGACTTTTTTAGAAGAGGTCGAGAATTTGTTTTTGTATGCTTAGATTGCATAAAAAAATGTTTCATGACATATCCTGAAGACTGATAATTTGATCACAAGATTAAGTTACTATTTTTTATATCAAAAATGATGATTTCGATTTTAATAAGTTATTATCATCGTCGTCAAATTTTTATTTTTCCGATATTCTTTATTGGCAAAACATTTGCAGAAATTTTGGCGAATGTGAGAACGAATGCGTAAAAATATGCAAATATTCGCCAATGTGAATGCGAATATTCGTTACATCACTAGAATGTACGAGCCTGCAATGTGATAGATGCAATTATGTGTATTGTGCTCTAGTTTTTATCTGTTATTTACATATTTATATGATTATTTTGTGTAAATAAATTAATAAATAATCATTTTGTCGCTCTGGTAACACCGGCATACGTCCTACATAGAGTTCTGCCACTCAACAGGCCTCCTCTACGTCCGAAAGTAGTGAATAATATGTTCATTCTTCACTGCTAAATGCGTTAAGTTCACATCAATAATTTATAGTCTAATATAAAGACGCAGTTCAGGCAATCACCGGCCCTTGTACATCTTTAAAATAAAACATATAATCCTTTGCTTTCACACTATATCCCTTATATCGCTGGGTACACTGTAGCAACCTATTTGTTAAGGCTTTCCTCCTTTTAAGATATTACTCTTTAAAATGTGGAGCTCAACGCCACGCGAGTTATCTTGTAAATAAAATTGAAAAAATAAAATGCAAATAGAACTCAAAAGCATGGAATTTACAGTCAGATCGTACTCCTGTACCATGAAAAATCATTATCATCAATATATGGAACCGTATTAGTTGTCAAATATCATCTACAATACAATTTACAAAGAAATAAGTATATACAGTATTCAGAGGACCGTCGTGGCGCAGAGGCGCAACGTCTGCCTGTAACGCGACGGTTACTGGGTTCGATTCCCAGTCGGGGAAGATGGATTTTTCTATTTCCATTTTCTTCGCTCTGGGATCTAAGGCAAGGCGCGGCGTTGAGTTTCGCCACTCAACACGCAATGCCTGGAAAACGGCGGAAAGCGGGGACGGAGTAAGCAGGGACTTGAAGCGTGAAGCTAAAAAAGAATAAAATAAGTATATTAAAAAAAAAGTATAGTTAAAATAAAAGTACTTCACACTTCAGCGTAATCTATTCATGACAATGTCGTACATAATTAAAATACCTAAACTTAAAACGAGTTTTTGTCTAATCCGGTTTTACAATTACATCATCCCACACAAATACGCCGTTCAATTTGTTGTTCAAACACACGACTAAATACCTGACAACGTCAACAATACTCAATGCAAACTGCATTTGAGCCTACGCGAGTAAGTTTCGAGCTCAAACGTAATCATAAATTCATTGCCACACTTAGGAAGCGCTGACGGGCCAAAACTATGGAGCGAAACCTACACTCATATGGAGATCGCAGTCGTTCAATACCCAGCCACTTAGTTCTACGGTCGTCACCACTCTGGGCGGACAGAGTTATGTGATTGAAAGAAAATTATTTGGTGGCCTACAACTTTCAGATTAATCAACCCTTATTAGGCTTAATTATGTCTAAGCTGAACGTCACTAACTTTAGCAACAGAGCCGGAAGCCCTTTCAAGAGCAAGGACAAAGATGATAAACAATTTGGCCACGTACACGAGGAAGTTTTACAAAAGACAAATTATGACAAACAAAGAGAAAAGAATAACGAGCTACTGCAAAAGGCAAATAAGAAGGCGGCGGAATATCAGTCAAATAAACCGAGCTCAGGAGTATTTACAGAGGTCGTCTCGCACGGCGCGTTTATATCGAAGAAGTTCGAAAAAGAAAAATCACCGAAAAATGACACTCCACCGAAAAATGACACTCCATCGAAAGCAAATAACGGAAGCAGTTCAAAATCTCTTCTCGGATTCCCCTCATCAGCCAACGATTTGGCGTTAGACGCAAAATCAGACCTGGAATCAGATCCAAACATTTCCAAAGAGGTGAAAGAAAAAGTTATCGAAAAATTATTCACTTTAGTGTCGATGGTGTACGAATCAAAAGTTAGAATAATGACGGAATTTGACAAATTTAAGGACACACATTTAAGAAATGAAATGAGGAAAGAAAGAGAGCATTCAGAACAGCTGTACAAACTAAATATGAATTTTCAGAATGAAGTAATACACTCCATCCAGCAATTGAGGAGTGAGTTGGATGTGTCACGAAATGTGCCAAATAATTCAGATGACTCTGCTGCTGAGATGAGTTTCAGAGATATATCAAACTATGATTCAGGGTTGTCTCAGACGTTTGATTTCCACAACGTCAGTAATTGTGACGACAGTTCCCACGAAACACAATAATATAAAACCTTAAATAAGTTATTAAAGTCTATCAAACTGCTCGTTGTTTTACTTATAATACCTACATATTTAATATATTGTTTATATTATAATAGGGATGTCGAATGGCAAATATATTTTATTTAGGAGAAAAATATATTTTTTTATATTCATAATATTTAAAGTTATAAATAAAGCGATTGTTATGTGCCACAATATATTTTGTTATATGTTCATGATTGGAAATAACCAAGGTCAATATAAATATCTCTACTATTCTTTTGATATAGGCGTAACTTTGTTCACCGCTTTTCACCCGCAACCACCGACATAAAATGCTCTTGTATGTAAAATTCAGCTAAACAGACGTTTCTTAATAATAAAGTATGGTTTTGAGTGGCGCCCTAGAGTTGCATGTCGTCATACTCTATACATACTCACGGCTGACATCACGAGATTATTCAAATTTGAGTCAAAGGAAAATTTGTGTTAAGTCGAGAATATTATAATTATTACATGGTAAATAATCTTAGGGTATGGAAAAAACACATAAGTAGAGAAACCAAGACATTGAGTAGTGGAAGAAGAGGATTAAATATTACATTATAATTTATATTTTATAGCTTAAATAAATTGTTTGAAAATTTATCTCCTGTGGAAATAAAACAGCAATTATTCATTTTGAGTATTTGCTATTGTATTAAGAAACTTGCATTTGTTACACATCAATACGTTATTTAGCTAAATGTAATTGGCTGATAACTAGTAATCTCAAGAACTATTGATTTTAAGAACGTGTCGCATCAAATTATAAGGGAGGCTGTAATATTATTATGTGAGTTCGGTTTAAGTACAATTCACTGTGCCTGTACGCTGTAGTTATAGTTAGGTCATGAACCTAGAGTGTGTCTTGTATGCCTAAATTTAATTAGCTTTCATTCGAAACAGCAAGTTAAAGCGACAAATATCTTACAAAATATTTACGTCACTTACAATAATTACTATAGTGGCACAATTGTTATAATTATTAGGTGAGCTAAAAATTATGCATCTCATCTTGTATTGTTTAAAACATGCTGATTCTCATATACATTAGACGTTCTATTTATATATAAATAAATAAAAGCCTTGTAGGTAAAATAGGTGCTGCCACTGTTAGTTTTTAGTCTAATTTAATAAAATTAAAAGTTATAAATGATTGTATTCATTTGGAATTTTTTGTTATTCATTTTTATTTACTAAAAGAAATGTCTAACATCAATCATCAATTGTTAATTATATATTTTTTCAAATAATCATTGAAATTATTAAAAAATCAGGCAAAACATTGCACTGCTATTAAAATAACTTAGCAAACCTAGTATTGCATAGAAGCTAGAGTTATGTTCTCCGCATCTCCTTCCCAGGCTAATAGTTACGACAGATAAAAGTCTTATTTAACACTCTCCAGTAGATAAGACGTCGTGTCGCTAAAAACATAGTGTTTTTACTGTTTTAAAATTTTAATAGATAAATATAATGTTATATTATTGTATAAAAATCTATTTTCATTATACAAGTAAAATTACACACTTGTATCAGGAATAGTATAATGAAAATAGATAAAACACAATATCATAATAGAAGAAGATAATGAAAATAGATAAAACACCGTATTTTTAATGTTGATGAGATCGGAATAAACACTGTTCTAATAAAATTACAAGATTTCTGCTCCAAAAAGTGTTCAGCAAATAGGAAAAGCTACAAGCGGAGAACGTGGTGTCGCGACATCAGTAGTGCATGCCGTTAGCGCTAGTGGTATATATGACCCTACTATGTTTATGTTTAAAATAAAAAGATTGCTGATTAAAGGCTGTAATGACCCATAGCTGGTACTGACTGCTGGCTGTAATAACGACATGATCGCAACGACGATAATATTTGTAAGCTTTGGGTTCACAAGCAATGCACTACGGGCGAGACCAGCAAAGGTTACGTGTGTGATTTTTGTTACGGAAATTTTTCCTACGTTATTTCTCTTTACCCTATGCCCCGCAGACTGTTCTCAATTACCCCATAGGATGTCGGGTAATATTTTTTATAAACAGTTGATTTTTAAGATATTTTCTATCAGTTATAAGAAGATAAATAAGTAAAGTACAAGTCTAAATAAAAGTTGATTATTTTTTATATGTAAAAACTGTTGTTTTTACAATTTAAGTTAAGTGTTCAATTCCCCCACTTTCCCCTACTCCATGGTCACTGAAGTGGCATTCTGTCAGCATACATTTCTAGAAAGATCCGTGAAGTTATTGAAATACAAAAATATTTTAATTACAATGGAAGAGACGGTTGCAAGCTTTCTTCCACTTGGGGTTCACGTAACTTAGAAATCCTGTACGCACCATACCAGAGGGCAGAATTTAGTCAGTTCATATAGCGAAACGTCAATTTTCCAAAGAGTTATAATATTACATTAATCCGGTTAAATTGTTTACTTAAAATGAATATAAATCGCGAATATCAATGAATATATTACAGTGTATGTAGTAAAAAGCAATGAACGTGCTCCTTCTCATGCTATTATCTTGAAATATAGTATATATATACATGAAATAAGATAAGACATGAGCAACACAAACACACCCACGTCCTGATAACAATACTGGTAAAAAATATTGAATAACCACACTTATGATAAATGATATAATAAAGATGAATGAATTAAATTTCTATTTACTTTCCCTCATCAATCCAAGAGCTTTTACTTTTCTACCCCCTTATTCTACCCTCTTATTTATAACGTCAGACGTGGCTTGAACAAAATTATTTATTCAACAACGAGATTAATCTATTGGAAAATAAATACTTATAAAGTCAAAGTCAAATAATTTTATTCAAAATAAGAATTGGGTACATGCCTAATGTTTTGAACATCAAATAGCTTAATTTACCATCGGTTCGTTAAAATTAATGCCTCAGACCTGAAAAGAATCGGCGCAAGAAATCTGCGGGACTTTATTTGTTTTTTTTTTTTTTTTTTTTGATATGCCAGATATTTACAATACAACTATACTCTTGAAATAGCCAGCCTATTTCAAACGGGCATTTCATTCCCAAAGCGTAGGAATCGTCCTCGATTCAGAACTTTTTTAAATTGTGATTTAGTACAATCTAGGACGTTTTCTGGGATCCTTTATATTAATATATTAACAATCACATTCATATGTAATATATATTAATTAAAAATATATTTAAATTCGTGGGTATTTATTTTAGACTTCATATTTGATTATTTAACTACCTACATAAATAATATTCGTTTTGACAAGTGACGTTACCATCGGTATGATTATTAAAGACTCACTTTCGTATCGAACGCCAAGCAGTAAAGACATTAAAGTATTAAGTTTCCAGCAAGTTGTCTTTATTTATTCGATAAGCTAACATATGATATTGGTTATAAGTTGTAATCTTCATATTTTTGCGCCTTGAATATTATTTTCGACGATTTTAATTTATTTTTTATTTTTTTTTTATTTCAGATGGCTATCGCGTCATATTGCTGCAACTTTTGTCTACTACTTGTAACGGTCCTGTTAGTAGTGAGGTGCGAGATTTGTAAAGCAATCGCCGAAACTAACAAAAATGTGGATTGTACTATTTCAGAAAAATTGGATTCTTTCCATTTTGTTCTGAAACAAGAAGTAGTTTCAGATAAGAACAGAACTCTTGAACTAATTTTACGAAAATGTAAAATTTTAGCCCTTGATTACCACGCCTTTGTAATCTTGCATGCTGTTCAATATATTGATCTATCGCAGAATTACATTTCTCATCTAAAAGTAGGTATTTTTGAAGGTATCCAAAACTTATTGTACTTAAATTTGTCTCATAATGAGCTTACAGATTTGCCAGTTGACTTATTCGATAAGTTGACAATGTTGCAAGTGTTGGACTTGAAAGAAAACAATATAAAACAACTGAAGCTAGGATTGTTTGACACGCTACAGAATTTACGATTCTTGGATCTTTCAAATAATCTATTAGTAGGTAAACATTTAAATCCATACATTTTTGACCGTAATCGATATATGCGTCATTTAGATTTATCTAATAATGACATGTTAGAGACACCAAGTAACTTTCTTCATGCTTTTGAAGAGTTACAATATTTACATTTAGATAGTTGTCTGCTCACTGATGTACCAACGTTTTTAGATGTTCAAAATTTAAAAACATTAAAATATTTAATACTATCGAGAAATAGAATAAATGCTTTAAAAGATGTATCAAAATTTGCTCATTTAGAAAATTTTGAAAGTCTAAATCTAGCTGATAATTTTTGACGTGACAACGTCTTAAATTAGGTTGCGGCTCGGAGTCACTCATGAAAAAGTGTAACGCCCGGTAACGTTACGATGAGTCACCGAACTATGATCGGTCGGATACGGTTCGGATCGGAAAATGTGGAGTGCTTAGATTCGTCATTTACAAGGGTGACAAGTGCATGACTGACGTTACTCGCTTCACCGCTAATACTAGCTTCAAGTTTATACTCGGTGCTGTATATATTCATCCAGGAGCTAGTATACAGGATATTGGAATGTTACTATGACAAGGACTCGGTCAGTACGTTCACAACAGCCAGTGCGTGCCACCGTTCGTGCAAGTTGATTCTAGTACTATACCGATTCTTCTGTGTGGTGATTTTAACAAAAAAGTAAAGTCTGACAACTCGTTTCTTAAATTCAAGAAATATGCGTATAATCTTGATTGCGTATCAAACGTTTCTAAGTGAACTACGTTAAAAGGAACAACCATCGACTTGACTTTCGCAAGACACATTACAGCAGAAACACTTCCTTTCATTTCATATTTCTCCTATCATCGTCCTATCCTCAACAACATCACTCAAATAGGAATAAGTTAAGTTTAAGTTTACATGTACAATGTTTTAGTAAACAAAATATATTTTCTATAGTTAAAATTTGTGCAATTCTAATAATATTAATATCAATAAATATTCTACTGAGAAAAAGACGTTGTCACGTAAAATCTTCGCCCGTAAAACCGACTTTACAGGCAACCATTGTTTTTTTTAGAAAATATTCATGAAGACATCTTCAAGCCTTTGAAAACGTTAAAAACTATAGTGCTACGAGGTAACAAATTGAGTCGTTTACCTGATAATTTATTTTTTAATATGAATACTTTAGTTAACATTGATTTATCACATAACTTAATAGAGATAGTTCCGGTGAGAGCTTTTATGGGAACTTCTTTAAGAAATTTAAATTTATCTAACAACAGAATAACATATTTAGTCGATAATTTTGCTTAGAATTAAGAAATTCGGGGGCAAAGTTGAAAAAATTTTACTTCAATCTTAACCCTTGGCAGTGTACCTGTCTGAGGTCTTTATTGAATGAAGTAAGACAATTGGGGATTGAGTATAGTAGCATATATTACGATGGAAAGCACGCCATTTGCGTGACTACAGTCGATATGACGTGTAAAAGACACGATAGCTTTAATTCTATATATACTAATTTATATAACAACGCTATGTTGGTATCGGGCTGAATACTATGTAATTTGTGCTTAAAAAATATGTAGTATTTATAGGGAAATTGAAAGATTGAAAGAATTAAATTACGTTATAAGCGTTCAAGGGTTTTATGAAATATATTACTATGAGGTAATTTCGTAAACTTATGATGTAACGAATGTAAGCATTCGTATTCATATTCGCGAATATTTGCACGTTTTTACACATTCCCATTCGCAAAAAATTCTTATGTTTTGCGAATAATGAATGTCACATAAAAAATTTACGACGTATTATACGTTATAAAAATCTAAATCAGATTACATTTTATGTTTTTTAATACAAAAAACAGTAACTTAACCTCGTAATCACATTGTCAGTCTTCATTCTATCTCATGAAATAATTTTTTTAATGCAACCTAAACAAACAAAAATCAATTCTCTCTCAATTCTATAAAGTTTGTAATACTCAGGTTTTACATGTTATAATCCAAAGTGCTATCAACAGTATATAGTAATATAGTGCTAACAATTAGCGCCATATTTAAAAGAAATAGTGAATATTCGCATTCGCATTCGCGAATGTTTAAAAATTACATGTCCTCTAAATGATGTTTTGAAAATATCTCAACATCACTACACTCATATATTTTCTATATTTTTTACTATGTCTAGTCATGTTTGACCAATAAAGAAATATTTTTATATTTTTGAACTGTTTTACTTTTAATTGACCAATTATTGATGATACAAATATTTTCTACTAATTTAATTTTCTACAAATTAAAAAATATAAAACAACACCGAATTTACTATAATAAAATACATTTACAAAATTAATGGTAAACATTATAAAATACAATTAAACGACAATAATTATTCATTATAACACAGATAACATTTAGTAAAAATGCGTAGTATGTCCCATATTTAACTTTCCAATTATCATTATTATTTAATGTTTTTTTACATAGTTATAAGATGTAATGATTAATGCATTTTAAATTATAATCGAAAATTTTATTTTGTTTTTCAACGAAATCAATTTGTATTAGAACAAAAAAAGCTTAAAAAGACAAATTCGATGCGTAAGAAATAATTTTGTATCTTAAACTTAATATTAACACAATAAATAATTAGCAACTAGTGGTTAAAAACACGAAAGCGACATCTAGTGAATTTTGATAGTACTTCATAATACCGTACAACTAGATAGTTCATTTATTTGGCGCTAGATGTCACTACACGTAATATAATTTTTTATTCCAATTTTTAGAACTCACTATGCTTAGAATGTAATAAATTATAAAAAGCTATTCAATTTTCACCTAAATTCATTAGTCATCATCATTTTATCCATTTATTTTTTGAATTTGTTAAAATTATAGTTTATATTAGTGCAGGTTTACGCTGAAAAATAAAATTATGTCAACTCACTAATTACACATAAACAAGCAGAAGCTACTACTAGCTACTGTATTGAAAATTAAAATTATAACTACGAGGCAAATAATTTACCCTACGATCTATAAAAAATTTTATCCACGGAATTTTTTATCGGTAAGATACAACATCTACTCAAAAGGCTAATTGTCCTTGTTACTTGCTCATTTTAATTTGTATTATTCCACTTATAAGCGGTGATTCTAAACCTTTAACGCAAAGCTGAACGCTGTCTCATATAAAGTGTTGAGTGTAATGTCAAGTGTACACAAAATAGGCATCCACACGCGTGGTAATTCAGCTGCAAGCTATTTCTTTAAAAAAGCTTCATTTAGAGATAGATCTCTTCTTTCCCAATTTTTTAAATACTTTTAGTTATGCATTCTGTACCAAAAATTTAATACATTTTATGTTTATATATTTATTTTATTTGAAATTGATGACACTTGATTTTCTTTAAGTATGTTATTTACTTTCTTTCAATAGCATATTATTCTAATAGCATAGTAGTATATAGTATGAGAAGTACATAATATATAATATGTAAAGAAACGTGTTCAATATTGGTAGGTGAAAGAATACACCTCGTCTTCTCCGAAAACTATAAATACCAGCGAAAATAAAAAAAAAACATTTTATAATGAGAAAATTGTGATAATACGAAAAGTAAATATTAAAGAACTTTACATATGTTTTTTTTTAAATGATTTCAAATTACATACATACGACACGTATCTTATATAAAAGTAAGCTACTTTTTTAATCTACATTTGGGATAATGCAATAATTTTGAACATTAAGTGGTCAATAAAGTAGTATTGCAATCTATTCGCTGTATTATATTTCTAATTTATAGGGCATTATTTTTAAAATATCACGATTCTGCCAAATGGCGTGGAAGGGCCAGGAATTGATAAAAAACGATGCGATCTCGTGCCAGATAATTAAGGCTTTTGAGGAATCATTTTATTAAAAAAACGTTTTGGCTTACCTGACGTATCAACCATACTGTGTATACCGAGCACGTACAGGCAGCTCGAATAGTGTTGCTAGCATAAAAATGTAAAATTTTATTTTTATAAAAATTTAATTTAAAAAAATTTTAGCACAGCACACTCACTTCTACCATTATAAGTGTTATAACATTTTTATTTTAATCGATTAAAAAAAAATGTAATTAACTAGTAACAAGTTTACAAGTACATTTATTTCGCTTTTCATTTAATAGTTATATTTTCGTTTATATTTTTTTTCTTAAGTATTTCTTAGAAATATGTCATTAAAATAAAGTCTAAATGTCTTACCAAAGCATCACCCCGTAAACTAGAACATTATCCAGCACATAACAAAGTTGCGTCGAATCTATCCGATATGCGATCTGAAAAAACCATCCGTTCTTACTTTTTTATCTATAGAAAAAGAAATTCAGATAAAAAATGTCGATTTCGCAGATGTTGATTTTATAAATTTCTTGCACGTGTTTGAGATTTTTTGCGTCCTGTGCGGTCCGAATGTGATATTAACTAAAATCGTTACTAGTAGGCCTAATTAGGATTAAACTGCGGTGGAGGAATCCGATTACTGTATAGTTTTCAAATAAATCAGTATGATTGCAAAATTTTTAATTAATTTAGTAAAAAAAAAAACTTTTTAAAATATCTATGCTTTTTCAAGGTTTTACTATATTCTGTATATAACATGTTATACGTTTAAATATAATCTAATATCAAAACATCTCGTACTCCACTCTCTTTCTGATTTCAGGACGTTGCGTGTTGAGGGGTGGCAACCTTGCACATCATTCTCTTCTTCTTGTTATCAACGCCAATACCACATTGAATGGAGAACACACAGGAGAATGGACATTAAAAAGGAGATTCACAAAAGAAGAATGCATGTTTAAAAGAGATCCAGTCCATCTATAGAATAATTAACAGGTATATATAGACAAATATATTTCATAATTCAGCTAAATCACTTAGTCTCAATTTATTTTTAAATAAATTTTACCAGAGCTCCCAGAGCCGCCAGAGTAAAATCCCCCTTAATCAAAAAAAAAAAGACGGTATTACACTATAACACTCAAACGTTTAATATTTGTATTTAAAAATCAAATCGCTATATCAATTTGTTAAGGTAACAATTAATTACACTGTCACACCTTGTGCGTTGACAGCTCTAATCTTAAAAATATATGTCGGCACAAACATCGTTTTGTTTTCATTAAGTAATTTCTACTAACAGGTGAGGCGGTCGTAACGCCGTGACATTATTCATTGGTTACTTGTTATACGTTGTTAATACGATAATTACTTTGTAACTGGCTGTTGTATGTAATTTTTTTATAGCTTTACGCTTTATCTCGCACATGGCAGGGTAGGGAGAGGGAACTGTAGGAACCATAGGAACCTAGTGTTAAGACACTCCGTTGCTCCGTCCCTGCTTTCGGCTTTTTTCGTTGCTTTGCGTGTAGGGCGATGGAACTCAACGCCGCACTTTGCCTACTTTCCAGAGCGATAAAAATAAAAATCGAAAAATCCATCATCCTCTCATAAAAATCGAACCTACAATCTGGGTGAGAATTGTCTTGGCGCAGAGGCGTAGCGTCTGCCTGTAAACTGGACGGTTTGTATATTTTATTAATATATATTTCTGAAACGAGTTTAAAGAAGAATGAAAAAATTGTTTAATAACTAAATTAAATTATATTTTTTATGTATTTAATGTTGATTTTATTCCAGGTTGTGAGTCGATTCACACACAGTAATATTTGAATTTCACAAAAACTATATCTATACAAAAATAAAATATAAATATACATAGAAAAGTACCAATTAATATATAAATTATTATTCTATTATATCTTACTGTATCTTGAGTTACATCATTACAAATAGTTTGAGGCAACTGTAACTTGATCTTTTTAATCATCTTCCAACTACGAATTCAATTATATCAATAGTAAGTTTATTATGCTGAATTTACTTATAATAGTATAATGTTATATTGGTAATCAAATTTTAATAAAGTAATTTCTAATAAAAGTTTCAAAAAATACTTTCATATTAATGTTTCAAAATAATATTTTCTATAATTATATAGAATTTATTAAAAAAAAACAAATCAGGAAAATCATATAAAGTATAGCTTACAAAGGTCCTATAGGAGATCACTTCAAGCTAACCTAGCAGGTACCTAGTGGATAAGTTACTAATCATTCGCAGAATTACTAATTCAGTTATTACTTTAATTACAATTAATAAACACGTACGGGTTGCGAATTTTAAACACATTTTCAAGCAAGTCCTTCTTCGGCATCTGTTTTAACAATACGTTTGTAATTATGATATCTTTAAATATTTTATAGCTTCACGCTTTATTCTGCACGTAGCAGAATAGGCAGAGGAAACCGCAGGAATCGTGGGAACCTAGTGTTAAGACTCTACGTTCCCTGCATTCCGCCCTTTTCTAAGTTCAATTGAAAAATAAATCTATCTCTAAATGTTTCTAGTGCTTAAATTAGACTAAAGTTATTCATAACAAACAAGCTATACATAATTACATACATATATGACTATTTTGAATCCTCGTGTACGATATGACATGAGTCATGACGCAAGCGTAACTAAGCTATTTTCTATTTACCTTTAAGATTCATCTTGCACATAGCAGGGTAGGCAGAGGGAATCACAGGAACCGTTCAAAATTAGTGTTAAGATACTCTGTCCTCCATTTTCCTTCTTTAGAGGCTTTAAGTGGCGAAACTCAACTAAGCTATAAACTCATAATACTATAATCTAATACAATAAATAATAATGGCCAAGCTAATTTTATGCGAAATGAGTAAAAACTCAAAAAGCAAAAGTGAAGGCAGCTGTCGAGCACGAGCCATACGCGTCTAACAATAATTGTTGATTGATAAAAAATATACAGCATTCTGTAAGACAGGAAGAGGCGGCATATTGCGGGCACTTCCGCGGTCTGGTGCAGTATGATGGGTGTGGACATTCCTAGATATATATATATATGTCGTTATTGCTTCTAACATATATTTATAAAATATTGCCTGCTATTATATATTTGCTGAATGAAAAACTTAGACATATTACATAGTATATACAAATCATATTTAATCAATATTATATATTTATATATATATATATATATATATATATATATATATATATATATATATATATATATATATATATATATATATTTATATATATTGAATTAATTGAATGTGTTAATAAGTCTATTTAAGATATTTCTTGAAGATATTACCGTCCTATCCATAATAGTCTACCAACAAGGGTTTAAACTTTTTCTTAAATTGATCATCAATTGTTTGCACTAAAATGCATCGAGATGAAAAGGAGAAATTAAAAAAAATTGGCTCGTGCTCAAACTCTCGTTTTTTGCGGAAACGCGGGGTGAACTTTTTTAGATCTGCCACTCTCTTTTGTAATTTTCAACTTTTTTAACTTATAGAAATACAGTGAAATTATATAGGTACTTTTTTTTCTTTTTTAAGCGACATGTGGCTAATGACAATGATTCGCAATACGCAGATGTGTTAGACAGGTTTTGAAAGTATTCTGGATATTTTTTTATTTTTTTTAGCTTCAGGCTTTATCCCGCACATGGCAGAGTAGGCAGAGGGAACTGCAGGGACCGTGGGAACCTAGTGTTAAGACACTCCGTTGCTTAGTCCCTGCTTTTTTCGTCCCCGCTTTCCGCCTTTTTCGAAGCATTGCGTGTTGAGTGGCGGAACTCAATGCCGCGCTTTGCCTAGTTTACCAGAGCGAAGAAAATGGAAATAGAAAAATCCATCTTCTCCGACTGGGGATCGAACCCAGAGACTGTCGCGTTACAGGCAGACGTTGCGCCTCTGCGCCACGACGGTCCTCATATCTAATTATTTTTTTAATTATAATATATCTTGTTTTAAGATGTTCACGTCATAAAAATATACGCCTACTTAAATTGTTAAAATTTTGGTCTATTTTTAATTTTTTTTTGTTGTGTCAGTTTCCAAAATATGTATATGTATTTTAATGTCCACCATACCATACATACATACCATATTTTATTGTGTTCATGGATACAATTTAGTAATTAAGTTAGTATGTAATATATTAGACGAAGTAGTTAAGCTTTAAGATAAATTGGTCACATTCATTATTTATTTTAATTTAATAAAAGTCACATCATTATACAACAAATTCACACTTCGTACCGTAGAGGTTTTCTTATAAAATTATTTCTCACTTCCGGCCAAGTTTTATAATTTTATCGTAAAGAGGTTACAGGTTCTACTTTTGTCAGTAAATTTGGATATTTAATATCATCTTATCTTCAGAATCATACTGATAGAGACCGAATACATAATAAAATAATCTTAAAAGAGTGCCGTTCTTCTTTTTGCTGTACGAAGTTCTAAAAAACGCAAGAAATGTTACTTAAGATATTCCTTTAATGATTATATTTTAAAGAGTTCGTTGTTCAAAGTAATTTTTATATTTTCTTCGTCTTCACGCTTTATCCCGCACTTGGTAGGGTAGGCAGACGGAACTGCAGGAACCATAGGAACCTAGTGTTAAGACACTCTGTTAAAACACTAAGCGTGTTTACGAGGCATTGCGTGTTAAGTGGCGGAACTCAACACAGCGCTTTACCTTGTTTCCAGAGCGAAGAAAATGGAAATAGAAAAATCCAGCTACCCCTCATGGGAATCGATCCCACTAACCGTCACATTTACAGGCAGACGCTACGCCTCTGCGCTACGACGCTTACATAAATCACAAGATATATATTTATAAGAAAATATTACTCTGTTACTAAATGGGAGGAAAATTTTAGAAATCCGTTGAATGTATTAAATTTAAACAAATAAATATTTACATAAATAATTAAATAAAAACCATTTGGTGTTTAAGCATTACCGATAAGTAAGCGGAAGTTTGGCACATGCCACTATCCAAAAAAAAAAACAACCAAATTTTATTTGATCTGTGCGTTTTAGCAAAGTTTTTTACATAATCTTTTTTATAGTGACCAGATGTTATATGCAGATGACATTTTTTTATCAGAGTGCAATTTTTAGTGGTTTGTCAGCTGAAGGTGCCTTTTGGAAGGCATATGCTGTACATATATTTAATAGTTTATAGACATCGCTTAATTGTAAATAAGTACAGTTCAAAAATGCTATCCGATCGATAATTTTTAATTAACTATTTGAAAATTTACATTAAATATATCTATAGTTTATATAATTGAAGAAAAATCTATAAAATATAAAGTTCTGATGTAGATATGGGAGATACTTAAATCGATCTTTCGCATGTACAATAGTTTTTTTTTTGGCTTCACGCTTTTATCGCGCACATGGCAGGGTAGGCAGAGGTAACTGCAGGAACTATTGGAACCTAGTGTTAAGACACTCCGTTGCTTAGTCCCTGCTTTCTCCGTCCCCGCTTTCCGCCTTTTTCGAGGCATTGCGTATTGAGTGGCGGAACTAACTTTGCCTTTTTGCCAGAGCGAAGAAAATGGAAATAGAAAAGTCCATCTTCCCCGACTGGGGATCGAACCCAGAAACCGTCGCGTTACAAGCAGACGTTCCGCCTCTGCGCCACGACGGTTACGACATTAGTTTTTATAGATTAACTATAAAAACTATTGTCGTTTAAAGTTTAAAGTTTATCTAAAATATATTAATAAGTTTACAATAAAGTGTTTAGTACACAAAATATGGCTATAAATTAGAAAATCCCCGATTTTTGTTTGCTAAAGCTTAGATACAACAGATAAACAGATTTCGCATCAAAGAGAAGACCCAATCGATCGCGGATTATAATCACATAATTATGCCATAGGAATGTTGCATGCCATTTTAACTTATTTTATATTAAAAGCCGCGTTTAGTGTTAGTCGGGTATCAGACAGATTTCGCGGAAATATTAGGTATTTTTGAAAGAAATCATGCGAGATGCGTTTAATAAAATAAAATATAATTGCTATTCAAAAACAAATATCTCGGGCCCGCGGCCAAGGGTACAATCAAAAGCTTTTCGATTTGAATAAATCAATCCTATATAGAAATGCATCGTTATACAGGGTCATGTGATTAGAAAACTACGTGCTTAACCAATATTTTTGATATAGCAACGTTTTTTATTTGCTTATCCAGATATATATAAAATAAAAACATACTTAAAGAAAACATGTCAAAATTTGAAAGCAGTGGGACTCGAACCCGCGCCCTCTTGTGAACCGTGCAAAAAAATTTTTTTATATTTTTTTTAAGTATTATTTCTATCTTCAGAGTGGATTAACACTTAATAAAATCATATATAATAAAGTACATATTTTTTTTATTATTGCCAACCGTTATAACTGATCACGTGATAAATATTCACTTATTGACATTGACATGATTCACTTCGCTTTTAACATAATTTGGTAGATATTTCATTTATTATGTAATTGTTAATAAGTTACCTGTAAACTGTACACGTTATAGTGATAAGCCTTACATTAAAAGGTATATTATTTTTATAGTGATATTGTACTTAGTAAAGAATTCAATGCCTAAGTAATGACATTATTATATGCAAAATCAGGTCAAAAGTTACTGGAAACAAAGAGTCGAATGTATTAGAAATATACAGAAATATTAGTATATTACCGCATTGGTAATGAGATTAAACAAGTGTTTTTTTTTTTTAAATAAATGAAACCAAAATATTTCAGATACTCAAGAAATAAATACTTTTTATAATAATTATGGTTATTTTACATTCCCTTATATAACGCATTTCGCACACACTTTGTCACTACTCCGCTTGGGATAAAGCGTGAAGATATGTATGTATGTAAGCATGTTATTTACTTGATCGTGCAAAGTATTTCATTTATTGACAATTGAAACAATAAAAAATTAAATAAATAGAGATTTATAAATTATATTATTTTACCCAGATATTATTTTCAACGTAGTTCCACATATAAAGCAACAAGAGGCGTAAGTTTTAAGTGTTTGCATAATGTGATTAGAAAAAAAAATCATAATGAAAGTGATCATTGCTCACACCCTGTACGCGTGCACTTTTTCAAAACATTTAGAGGTCGACTTTTTGAGGAGTTTTTTCTTGAGATCGAGACCAATTATGCACATTTTTGCCGACGCGGCGCGTTTGACGGTTTCTCGCGAGGACTCTTCTCATACTTATGAGGGCGGATTCCTACAAATAAAAATCAGGAGAGTGGTTTTTGCCCCAGTTTTTGTCGGTATATTGATGAACCTTCCAGATTTTGAAGGAATTCCAGCGAAACAGCTATTGTACCCCAGCGCTATATAGCCTTATGTCCTTTCTTATTTATAAATAATACATATACATATTTTAGGACGAACCTTCTAACTGAATTCTTGAACAGCCTATATGTTTTGCGCATTCCATTATATTATGAAAAACAGTTAAAAGAGTTGCAGTTTAGATACAAACAAAAGTACAGTGTGAATTTAATATGTTAATACCTTATTTCCTTAAGTACGAAAGGATGATGATTGTAAACGAAAACTGCAAAACCGATTAGATGTCCTCAAATGTCATTTCATACTGCATCAACAACACCTGATAGAATGTGGGTTATTTCCCGTCTTTAAAACAGAAACTGATCATTAGCGCTCCAAATGTTGATATAAAAAAATATCTTGATAGGTTTGTCGCAAAACGACACACGAAAAAAAGTAGAACGCATCTTAAACCAAAAATAGATCTTAAAACAAAGAGTATTTGCTATCTTTAATACAAACCTTTGGTGCCACCTGTCAAAACAAGATGCAAGGTGGAGCGCACCTGACCAGCGGCTATTCGTCTATACCCCGCTCTATAGTTAATGCTTAAGCCATTATAGATGCTTAATAATTTTCGCTGGGATCGGACGCAAATTGACATATTTAAAGCTATTCCGTGTAAAAAGTATAAATTATAATAATATTACGTTTCCTGTGAGACAGACGTGGCCTAATTTGAGTATATTAGTTTTAATTATATTATTTAAAAATATGCTATGTTTTTTTAGCTTTACGCTTTATTCAGGCACATGGCAGGGTAGGCAGAGGGAACTGCAGGAACCATTGAAACCTAGTGTTAAGTCACTCCATTACTTCTTCCTGCTTTCTTCGTCCCCGCTTTCCGCTTTTTTCGAGGCATTGCATATTGAGTGGCAGAACTCAATGCTGCGCTTTGCCTAGTAGCCAGAATGAAGAAAATGGAAATACAAAAATCTATCTTCCCCGACTGGGAATCGAACCCAGAAACAGTCGCGTTACAAGCAGACGTTGGGCCCTTGCGCCACGACGGTCCTCATAAGTTAGTAATGTTATAAGTTAATAATAAAATTAGTAAATTTTTTATCAACTTATCCACTAATTATTGAAAACAAATAAAATTTTTCGATTTTATTAATAATTATAAATAAAAAAATATAGTTTTGTACATAAACTTTATTAATTTTTCGTAATACAAAAAAGTTTAAGTGCAACCCTCTCGGAAAGGTGCTTCTAAAGATGTTATCACGCAAACAATACAAACTTGCTGACAGAAAAGGCTTGTGCGATTTTTTTTCACGGAAGACGAAGCGAAAGCAAATACATTTGTCAGCCACAAAAGAGGCACACTCCACACTCAAGAACTATCATATTTCTTGAAAAAAAAAAGAAAAATATACAAAAAACACAGCACATGCCGAAATCTGATTACACACCATATTTGATCAAAGGGTTGCCATTTATTAAACATTGCAAGATAAAAAATTCCATTGGACCTTTTTGCGTGTATTTTTTACTTAAAAAAAATGCAAAATCGATTTCGGCAGATGTCCACAAATAGAAAGGGTTTGATAGGATTTTCAATAAAAAATGGCGGACGCATCAGTAAACAATGGATGTAAACCGTTAAGGATCGACTGTCAAAATTTGCTATTATAAGTTAAAGAGCCTGTTTTTACCGATGATTAATCTAAAGCGTTAAATAGACTGCGATTAAAGAATTTTTTTAGAAAGTTGGTTAATTACAAATTTGTAAAATATGTTTAAGGCATATGTTCTCGAGCAAGTTTTTGTATGTTGTTTTAAACATCTAGGAAAATGTGTACCTAATAGGTAATTTATAGTGGCTTTAAGGAACCATTAAGTAAGTCAATTTTAACAAAAGTTTTCGATTAGAAAATTATCGATTGTATTTAAGTACGTAGACACTATTCCTGTAGTGTATCAAAAAATTATTAAATCAAATAATTTTATTCAAAATAAGAGGTTACATACTTTGCTTATGAACGTCAAATATTTTTATTTAATTTACCACTGGTTCACTAAAGTAATGAAATAAGTGATAAAAAATGTCATAAAAAAGCTCAGCATCAGAAACCAATTTGAAATTACGTCAATTACATCACGTAACTTAAACATAAACTTATTTAGGTTTAGTTCAGTATCTTTATAATTGACATTTGGCCCATATAGTAGATGTTACGGCTACGTTAAAGTTGATGATAAAAAAATCTTATTTTAGTTTATCAGCAAGGTAGGTAGAGATAATATGAAAGTCAAAATACGAAATTACGAGATAGATTTCAAGACACTGTGCGTTAAATGTTATTAATACGCCACACTTGGTCTACCAGTGCGGAAATATATGTGATTCATCGAGTCTTTAAGCACCGGCAGGTCAAATTCTTTTCCATTACCATATCATACAAAATTGCACTCAAAATTCTACGACCATACATAATCATACGATGAAAATTAATAAATCATTTGGTCTCTGCAAAATATTTGTTGGAACTAAACGAAAAAAGTTAAAAACAAAAAAGTTTTAATCAATAAATCAGGTTTTACGATAAACCAATACATCCAACATTTTATACACTAGCAGAAATTACTTTAGCATGAGAATGCCATTACGTCCTAAAGAAAAGACTTTCGAAATGACAAACAAAAACCGATTACAGTCCTGTGATCAACATTCTACCAGAATCGATGACTTTTCATTGGTGAAGAATGGAATTTTATAGACTTTAATCCTTAGCAATACGGTTCAAATTATGTTCAATAATTAAAATACTTGAAAATCAGTAGGTCAAGTTAAGCTGGATCTTCCATACTATGGCATGCGACGTAAATTCTATTATGAAGCTCCGTGTTTGGAGATGAAAGGGGAATCCCACGGTAATTCTGATATAAGTACTCTTATTTTTGGCAGCATCTCAATTTATTGTGCATACCAATACAACATGATACCAATACCAATTGGCGTTAACGTCATACAAGCTGCTGTAACATAAAGGATTTCCTCACAATTTCTCAAGATATGCTTATCACAAAATTGTTGGATGAATTTTTATTGACATTATTTTTTTGTGTTATTTTTTGGTTTTAAATGGTGTTAGGTAGATATTTTATTAAAATAATATTACAAATTTCAAGCATGTACTAAAGCGTCATTTCATATAGAGGCTGTTCTTTTATTATATTATATTTATAATTTCATTTATACGAAAGCTATAACAAAAAATTGTAATTAACAGAATACAGATAATACATTTATTATATACTTCATCAAACCACGTCTCTTTTATAAATCTTTAAAAATAACAAAGTAAATATTACAACTTGTTTGGATTCTGGCAAAATGACGGATTGTAAATAATGCTATTGTATTTAAAACTGAGCTCAAGATGATCGAAATCAATCTTGATTCAATCGCCGGCCGAGAAATGTATCTGTCGTGGAATCTGCAACATTTCCTTATATAGACAGTCCGCCGGTCAAAAGAGACTATAGGTTAACGCCTTAGATAGATTTAGGGGGAAAGCAGCTTGAAGTTTCAACTTAGGTTTTATGTTAATCTTGATGAGGAATTACCATTTATATCAGTGCCAGATCATTGGTTGTATCGAGATTTAAGCAATTGTATTATTATTTTTATTTTTAGATGGCGTTTGATTGTATTGCAATAGTTACAGTTTTTGGATAAATACTGAGGGAAAGTATTATGGTGTTAGCACGCCAAAGCCAAAATTATTAACAATTATAGTCAAAGTCAAAGGGGTATGAAAGTGGAAAAGAGGTTCTCTCTATATAACGTTTTATGTGGGTCAAAGGTTAAGTTTAATTAATTATTATTTTTGATAATACGTTGCAGAAATATTATCAAAATATAATATATTTGATATATATATATATATATAGTATTTGCTAATTAATAAATGTGTTTCCTTGGTTATAATCGTAAATTTAATAATATTTTTTATGAATAAATTAGGGCATAAGTAGATATGTCCTCAATAATACAAGTAAATTATAGAATAATACCTAAGTAATATTAATTAATTTAAGCAAATTTTTTAATTTGATTTCTTTACTCTACTTAGGCGATTATATATTTATCTCAAAATATACACTTTTTATGTTTCTCCATTTTCTAATTCGTGACATTTTCGTATAAAGATTCGGAAATACAATACAGCGTTTTATTTTACCAAGTTGGATTTAACAATTGTCACGCTTATAGTAAGATATTGTCTCACATAACAATCATATCTTTATCTGTATATGAATTTCTTATAAATTATTATGTTAGCTTATGTCACATAACAGTGTTAAATTGTTTGTAAAGTGCAGTTGGGCCTCGTAATTATTGACGGGCAACATTGACTTGTCCGATTACAATTCGTGTATCCTTGTCGGTATATTCAATGACGAAAGAAACTTAATGTTTTAATATATAGTTATGTTTATTATTTTATAATTATGTTATATTTATAAAATTTGTTGGAATTGGTATGTATATTTATATTATATGAAGTAAAAAGTAACAATTATTATTAAACAAAATTATGTTAAAAGTTGGTATAAAATATAGTTTTGCAAGTATTGCCAAGAACAACGTATATATTATGGATTTTTAAATATTAATAGAAAAAAAAACACATTTATTTAAAAAGTATCAATGAAAGAAAAATATGTATAATATTTATAAAAGATATATATTGTTATTATTAATTAAATAAATTCACTATTTTGAAATATTTAATTATGTAAAAAGCTATAACCATTAACCATTAACAATTTCGTCCAGAACTGTAGATTAACATACATATTTGCTTGTGCGTTTTGTAATAAACTGCATAATCAGAAATGTCACGGTCGGCTTGTTGCATTGAACAAAACTCGACCGCTTCCCCTTTAATCTCGCTGTTAAACTAATAAATTAATTTTACAATAATATTAGGTTATCATTTCTGGATCTGGTATTTATCAAAATGGAGGAGAAATGTAATATGTTGCATTACGCATTTTTTTATTTTTGAATACAGATTAAAAATGATTTTGTGCAAATCATTTTTAATCTGTATTAGTGGTATTAAGTATATTTAATAAAAAAATAGGATTAGACTTTAGACGTCAGAGAAAAAGTTATAAATCATTTTTTAATGATTAAATTCAACTATTTTAGCTCTTTTTTCATTTATTTAATCTCTTTTTGCCAGTTAGTTATTCTTTTGTTTTTCTACGGTTTTTAAAAGTAATATACATATCCCAAAAGCTTAAAATTGTTTAGATATATAATATACTAAATTCGTAAGACGGACATTGTAAATAAACACTTTATTTCAGGTACTTTATCACCGCATAGCAAGATATATAGAGTAGTGATACTCCATTCTGAATTTGTGGCATTCAATTTTTTATAGGTACCTATATGTAAAGTATATTAATGCATTATGTTAAGCTATAAAGATGACGGACATACATATAGGTTATAAAATATTTTATTTACTATCGAATTGTTCAAATAAAATTAAACAGGGATATTTAAGATGCCATCTATGATGATCTAATCTGCAAATGTAATAGCGATAAATAAATAATAATATTATTTAATAATAAGTACCTTAAATTTGTATATTATTTCCATTGTTACATGCCTTGCTTTTTTCAAGTAGCGTGGTCATTCTAAAGGACTACACGCAAATATATCGAAGTAAGACACGTATAGTTCGTAATTGGTACAGGTGAATCGCTACCATATAAAATACTATTGTGTACAGCACTCTTTGATAACGATCCTTATTACCTTCAGGTAAAGCTGAATTTAAAGTGCAATATGCAGTTGCAATTATTTCCCACATGCTCTATGACACGCGCTATTGCAAATTGTAGAGCAGCATTATACATCGATTAATATTTATTTATGTATTTCTTTATATTTTAACTCAATATAAATATTACGAGCCCAGCAGGATTTTGACACGCGTCTCTTGTATTAATAAAATATGCATACTTGGGTTTTTTTCTGTAATGAAAATTATGTGATTATTTTTTTTTTTTTAGGTATATACGTGCTTGTTTATGAATAGTAATTTTTAAATCTATGCGGCAATATTTTTATTTCTTACAAATAATTATTAATTTTGATCTGACATTTTAATTATCTGATTATAATTTAGTGCATTTTTTTGACATGATTTATTAAGATTTATATAAGTTGGTTTCGATTCGTGTCTGTCTTTATAAATATCATTATATAATGAATTTGTGGATTGATATACATTAACAATTCCCTTTAAAATCGTAGAATAAAATAGAGAAAACAACTAAATATTGAAATAACGCCTATTCTATACACTTGAGTGTTCTGTCACTTGTCTTGTTAAAATCAGTCTATTAAAGCATGTTGATTTCATACACCTGTTAATAATTTTTTTTTCAATGCTACCGAGTATTTAATCGGAAAGCCGTCAGCCCTATTTGAATACACAGGAATTATCATATAAATTGCGTTTTTTTTAAGTATATTTTAATGTTTATGTTAATAGCTTTGTATTGTATTTGTAGATAATAATTAATTTTATATATATATGTACTTACTAATATATAAATATGAATATGTTATTGTTATCTTATCATATATTAAAACAGCTGAGAAATACACATATATAAATCAAAAGTTTAGATGTTTGTTTATAATACATAAATCATTGGCAACTGTTTGTTACGCAATATGAATTTTTCGCGTCTATCCGATATCATCTGCCTCTAAAAACTATGATTAACGATTGCAGGTGATAGCAATAGGCTTTTTTATAAAACAGTGCCAACCATGTTTTTGTGATAAATTTTGTTTTTTTTTTTTTTTTAATTTTTGTCTAAAATATAATGGTATTTTAGTATATGCTAAATAATATTTTATTTTATGTGTAATTTATTTAATGTCATATACTTTGCGTACATTGTACTCAGTGCACTTTTGCACTCATTACAATGTAGTGCTCTAAGTGCCCTCAATACTTGCATAGCACCTTGCTGGTACTGGTTTAAACAGTTGTCAATTTTAATAACTATAAATTAATATAAAATAATCCATAATAGTATTGTATTTTATATCCAATAAGGTAGTTAAATATAAAGGTAGAATTTACAAATTTTAAACAAAAAATCCACTGCCTAGAATTATCTTATTTATAATGTCATAAAACTTTTCTCCCATCCAACGATGTGTTAGAAACACATTAAGTTATATGATATACACATTTGTGCATTTATCGAATATTATATCATAACAAAATGACGACACGTTACGCAAGCAGAATTTATAAAAGGATATATCGTGATTTAGTACATAGATAACGAATGTCGGTTTCTATGACCAAGGCTTCGACATGGCGTACCTTATTAGAATACAAGATGCTTAGATATTCCATTCTCACGAACGGTTCCCCAGACTAAACATGTGAATTTCTAAAGCAAAAACCAAATATACCGCTACGCTACACGGAAACGCTTATGATGTTACGAAACAATATTTTTTTTCTAACACCAAAATGCATCTAAAGCAAATGGAGCAGCCACATTTCACACCCGGAAATATGTTGAAACTTTTTGCCGCCAAAATAGACTAAAAATTTGACAACTCAAAAAACTAAAGAAGAAGGTTCAATATCGTGGGAAATTGTATTTATCTGTGGCAAAATAGTGTTGTTCCAAGTTTAAAATGCAATATGTTACGGCGTGTAAAAAATAAACCAGCCATGTTTGATGTTTGTCTTTGACTTTGATCTTCTGATCCCTAATGCGCTATGTCCAATTAACTGTAGGTGATTACCTAAACGAATATTCTAAGCGATTATGTGTTTGTTTATTATTTTTAATTGAAAATCTATTTCATAATAGTACTATTTATTTAATAAATTATTAAATAATGTCATAAATAGAACATATCATAATTAAAATATCTAAACGCACGGGATCTTTGCTAGTGTCTTAATCATTTATGTCAACTGAACTGATAATATCTGAATCTTATATTATTTATTCCCTATATTTCAATACCAGGTATGTATCTACTTAACTTATACATAAATCCAAATATGTTAAATTCAACGAAGTATGTAAGTTATATATAAAATTAAACATTTCATTTTTTGTTGAGGCTAAGAGATAATGACCGCTCGTAATAATAGTTCGTTCCAGAAGTATCGTTCAAAAACTCGTTGGTATCACGGCAGGATGGTTATTCGGCTGTCACGGGTACGTATCCTGTACTGAGAGTACATACAAGCAATTTAAACATGGAAGTACTTAAGAACCGCCCTGACTACTTCACAGGTTTAGGGGAGCAATGACCTATATCCTAGCCGGAATCGAAGCGCGGAGTAAGAATTGAAACGTCGACGCCCGGCGTCCATATTAAACTTTATTTTTTGTGTCTTAGAATCCAACTTCTAATCATAGATTTTAGTATCCGAACGAAAACGACCCACGTTAGCTTTACGCTAATTCCAATCTGACTCTTATAAGATAGGAGGTTGTTCGAATTTTAACATCTCACGCTTGATTTTAAGTCATTTTGTTCAACGTCTCGTGTCTGTGAAGTTTATGTTTTTAAGAATTTATACCCAGTCGGTGGTGCGATGGCTTGGTTATATTTAAGCTATCCAAAAGTTTATTACTACCGCTTACGCAATTAATACGAGTTTTTATTAGGTCGGTGAAGGATCAAAACTCTTTGATTGAACTTGGGGCTAATAATTGTACCTACACGTGACAGAACACAGAATATACCGAAAGTTGCTTAATAAAAGAAAATGTAGACTCCATTTCAACATATATCTACAGTTTGTTTTCAGAGACGATAGGAGGCGAATCTTCTTTACCACTAAAGCTTGCTTGAAATAAAAAAGAAATTAAAATGTTATTCAAAATAACAATATGTAAACTTTGTTATTATTTAAGAGTATGCTATGAGTATATGTAGTAACATATATTTCATTTACATATATATGTATTATAACACAAAACTTGTTGACAAATTTTAACCGTTGATAACGCTATGTTCATATTTAGTATATATATCCATCATCCATTTATATATTTATTATAAATGAAATTATTTGAACAATATTTAGCTGTCAAACTTTAAATGGTCAACTCCATTTATCGAATATTAAAATACAATTCAGACTTATCAAAGTCATATTATATTATGCACGTTCGCTTTTGTAATAATAAATGCAAATTTACAATGACTAGAATAATAATGGCTATATATATTTCATGCTAGCGGCCGTCTGCGACAATGCCTTATTTGAACTAAAAGCCTATATATTGACCGGAAGCTAGAGCATTCATTATTGTGTACTGGGGAATTTTTTTTTTGAATTTCCTTGGAGAATACGTACCTATATGACATTTTTTTGTAATTTAAGTATGTGTTGGTATCTTACTAGAAAGCTTAAATCTTGTTTCGTATTTACGTTATATATTGATTTTAAGCTATATTTTATTGTACTTATTAATTTGACAACACAATCGAAATTTATATATAAATAGAGAAAAATTAAAAACTACACTTTTATTTTAAATCATACTCCACTGTAATAATAAACAAATAATATTTAATGACGATTCACGCATTTTGAAAGAAATCCAAAGGTATACAAGCCTAAAAAAAGTATAGTTTAGTTTATATGTATAGTTTATATGTACAGTTTTTAATGTTATAAATTAGGCTCAAATGTTGCTATGGGTATAACATGTAATGGGTCAAACTAAATAAATGACCTCTGATAGTATATATATATATATATTAATATATGCCATCATCAATATCCATTGTGTCTATTTTGTTTCTTTATAAGTAAATGTATTCAAATGGATGCCAGTTAATTTATTCAAGGTTTATCACATTTAAAATATTAAATATTGTTATTATTGTGTAATAAAATCTAACTTATAATGTAAAATTCTTTATGATATCATTCTTAAATAATAAACGTAAGTCTCAGTTATTGTAACCATTGCAAGAGAATAAAGCAATTGACATTAGTCTTTTACTTTGTGTAAAATGAACTCTGAACACCTAAGATTTGGTTTAACAAAAACAAAAATGTTTTTTTTTTTGTTTTAGTATATACCAATGTCCTAATTGAAATCTTTTTATTAAAACTTTTTATATTGGCTCTTCTTACGCATCTTTCTTTGGGGAATATTCCTCATATTGAGGAATATTTCCGACATATATATGACAAATTATAATTGTTTACTAGTTACTTACTATATAAATATATATATATATATATATATATATATATATATATATATATATATATATATATATATATATATATATATATATATATATATATATATATATATATATATATATATATATATATATATATATATATATATATATATATATATATTATATATATATATATATATATATATATATATATATATATATATATATATATATATATATATATATATATATATATATATATATATATATATATATATATATATATATATATATATATATATATATATACATATATCAACCAAAAGCTTATATATAGACCGGAAGATAGTGCATTCATTAATGTCCACTAAGGAACTTCTTTTTTAAATTTGCTTTGAGAATATGCATATGTCATGTCTTACACTAGAAGAAACTCTTAATAATAATAATTGACGATTCGTTTTACAATATTCGTGTATTAATAAAAATAACACCACATTTAATGTCATTGTTTAACGTTCCTTATAGATACTGCCTAACCTACTTTACAAATATACAATGTATATATTTAATATAAACGCGTAGCTTTGAGTAAAAGCTTCTAAGTTTTTAGCAAATAATGAATTCATAGCTTTAAGTTCTAATTAACTTCTATGCTATGCAGTTGTAAATTTTCCATTTTGTTCATAATAAAATATAAAATGATATTGAATTATTTAATACAACTCAATACTTGTTTTATCGGTTCATTTCAAAACTTAGATTAGCTATTAAGAAACTATTCATAATATTTGCTTTACTTATGCATTCCATAGATTATGTTTCAACACTGTATGATAAGTTCCTGTTATTTTATTAAAAAATAACAAGTATTTTTCTGAATTCAATTAATTGACATAGTTACCATTATATTTGTCACTCCGTTTATCTGTCACATAACAAAATATTTAACACTAGGCGAAGATAGTTGGTTTGATCTTCACTTGAAAATATATTTTTTAAGATAGGTTGTTTTTTCTTTAAAGTGTGTAGAGATTCCTTAGCATAGATGTTGTTATTAATTGTATTGTTTAAAACAGACAATGTTTAACCTAACTTTGGTACTTTTTTTTGGAACTTGAGGAAATATTTAAAACAAAAATTATCTTTTCTCCCCTGAGCATTAATAGATATAATAAAGGTGTAGAAATGTAAATAATGATTGCTTAAAGCATAAAATAGACACTTTCAAACATATAGAATGAATGTCAGAAAAATGTAATAAATCTATAAACATAATATCTGATTTATTTCTGTCCACAAATTTATGTAACTTTTAGTGTTAGTAATTAAATGCAGTATTAAGTTAAGATTACTATAACGTGTAAAGATTTTACTTTTGATTACTCATCACAGTATAAAATGAAGACCACTATATACTACAAATAATTACCACGATTATCAAATTGCTTGTAGCCCAAAATTTAGAGGGCAATTATTATAACTGTAAAGATATCTTACTCGAGTGAAATACCAAAAGGAATTTCTAAAATGAATCCTTTAATGTGGCCATGAATCAAGATAGAAAATACAATATGAAAATATTGTAACAAATATTTTTATCTTATGAAAGCTTTCTTCTGGTAATGGAAGCTTGAAATACAATGCATTTGAAATATCTCCACAGATAATAAGCTCATTCAAACTAAATAGGTCATTCCACCCTTAAGGTCAGTACCCCATAAGTAACAGGACCATGGTTTTTTAGGGATCCATTTTTTATCGAACTAGCGCCTGATTTTAGTTATATGGGTACCGTTAAATAGGAGTTCACGTGGGATTTTGATACGATGATTTGTCTTAAGATAGTTTTGTTGTAATAATTTAAAGTATATTATTTATTTTATTTTTTAGCTTAAATATTTTCTTACATATTTTGTGTGCATTTCGTGTTAGTAATTTAAGATTAGTTCTAAAACAATAGATAAAAATTATTGACTGTAAGGACCGTATAGCGCGGCCTCCTCCTCCAATATTCCCCACTGTTCTCGGTCCCTTGCTTGCCATTAATCCTAGTCTATATTTCTTTTTTATATATACTAATATTGTAATATTTTATTATCTATGTTTATATATAAATTCATATATTCTGAATTTAAAGTTTAATCAAAACTAAATATTATTTTCTAAAAAAAGGAAGTTTTACACAAAACACAATCGATTTGTCCAAAATGTTTAATTAAATCATATTAAAACAAATGATCTGCAGACAAATCTCTAGATAAATCCGTGTAGTGCGGCGCGTTTCCGCATTCCACCGCGGCGACCCACTGTGCCACTGCCCGCGTATCCCTGATCCTGCTGCGGGCTGTACACGACTGTTGTCGATAGATCATTCTAACTTATTATTCTATCTTATTATCTATATATGACAATACTATTATATTATAAATTTAAATTACTTTTCAGTTAGTTATAGCAGTAGTTCTTAGTAACATTACTGTTTTTTTGTAATATATATAAAGTGTCTTGTAACTAATTTATTGTTAAATTACAAATTGTAAAGTTAGAATGGCGTATAATTAATGTTTATTAATTAATAAAATCTGATTTTGATCTGATCTGATATACTAATTTTTTCACACTTTACTGATTTATTAAAAATATTGTAAAAATTTGTATGCATAAATAAAAAATATCTCGCGATCTCTTTTAATAATTAAGAACACAATTCACAGCCATGGTTGCCTTCTAGACTATACGTTCACGAAAAATAACGATATTTAAAATACATTTGCTTATTATAGTACAGTAAATTATTTGATAAAATATCTTTTTTACTTATTAGCACTATGCTATCTAGATAAAGCAATTTTCGTATTATTTTAACTTATGCTCATAACAGATGCTCAGAACACCTGGATTTCTTATCCTGTCGAAATATATTCATTTTGTCTTTTTTCCAGCAACAAAATATTTTCTTATCCAGGCGTCTTGTCTTGTATTACGATGTAGTCTATGACGGTCAATTTAGTTTTAAACAGGTGGCGTTGCTTTTCCTTTTTCGGTGAGTTTTGACATTGTGTAAGCGATAAAGTTTGCGGTTACTATGTAAACAGATAAAACCTTGCATTCTTTTTACATTTCAAAGGTGATCAAGTATCGCTATTTATGGCATTCGATATAATATTATTAAGTAACATATGTATGTGCGATACAAACATAAGAGTACGATAGTTAATTATATTGATTAGAAACGAAATATCGATTTTTACTAAGTAACATATGTATGTGCGATACAAACATAAGTATAATAATATCGATAGTTAATTGTGTTATGAGTAGAAAAGAAGTATCGATGTTGGTATAACGTGATGTTGCATCACTAAGAATGTTTAACGGGCCCCGAGCCCTACATAGGCTAGCTACATAGGTACCGCTAGCCGATACATCAAATGTTAGTACTTCGGTAATATCTTATTAAATCTATACGTAAGCGATTACGCCATATAGGCTCGGAATGTAGGTGGTAACGGTAAGGACCTTTATAGTATAAAGATTTATTCTCGAGAGCGGAATTGATAATCTGTATAAGGATATATAGATAATTAGATGTACTTTTTTTAATTTTCACACGTCTTCAGTGAGACGTGAGTTGTGTGGATGTGGCTGTGTATTATTATTATATTCTGTATTTTTATAAGTAAATTTATTTAGCTATTTGTAGCACCGTCCTCCACTTCCCACCGTATCGGATATAGCGTGTTGAGAAGCAAAAGTAAGTGGTAAGAGAGGTAAGTAGAGACCTCGGTTGACTTTAAGAAACAAAGTATCGAAGGTACTGGAGGAAGGTCACGTAAAAAGCATGAGGTCTCTCCGGAGAGCATGTATGAACAGGTTAATAAAAGTGGACGAGGTGTGGTAGGGACCGCACTGTTTGACGCTCCTTTCGCTCTGACTAACCCGCTAGGGATAAAGCGTGAAGCTATGTATGTATGTACCAATTTCTATTCGTGTAATTCAAGTTTAAAACTACTATTATCTGTCGTAATAGTTGTTCTAAAGAAGCAATAAATTTATGTTTAAATGTAAGATATTTCTATTTTTTATTCTGTACGTATGTACGTTTCAAGTAGCTTTTAGGCTTTCGATGGTTATTAAATAATTAAAATATACAAAATTCAATTTTTCAATTCTCAATTTCCAACAGTTGTGAGTTCAATTTCACTCGCAAAGTGAAATATTTTCATTTTCTCCCTCCGGGGAACGGAGTGTCTTAGCACTATGTTCCACCTACGATTCTCCGTGATTGCCCATCTATGTACGAGATACAGAGTAAAGCTAAAGAGAAATATTTATTTATTTTCTCTTTTAAATATTAAGGACCATCGTGGCGCAGAGGCGTAAGCGTCAGCCTGTAAACGCGACGGTTTCTGGGTTCGATTCCCACTCGAGGAAGATGGATTTTTCTTTTTCCATTTTCTTCGCTCTGGCAACTAGGCAAAGCGCGGCGTTGAGTTCCGCCACTCAACACGCAATGCCTCGAAAAAGGCGGAAAGCGGAGACGGAAAAAAGAAGGAACTAAGCAACAGAGTGTCTTAACACTAGGTTCGTATGGTTCCTGCAGTTCCCTCTGCCTACCCTGCCATGTGCGGGATAAAGCGTGAAGCTATATATTTTTGTTATTTATTTCAACTAATAATTTCTTTTTTATATTAAAATGAAATTCAAAATTCAGAGCAGGTGCACAAGCGGCATATCAAACAAAGCCTATGCTTTCATTTTATAAAAATAAGTATCTTAGCTCTACGTACCCTCTGCTCACCCTGCTATATTTTTTAGGATAGCCTAAAGCTAGTTAGTGAGTGCTGCCTACAAAATTCGAATAACTGCATCGAATAATCTTAAACTCGGAGATCTTATAATATTATAAATGTATTTAAAGTAATTTATTCATTTACATCTGTTCAATTCTATTTTAAACACAATATTGATAATGACATTTCAATATTTTTGTAAACGTAACTCATAATTTTAAAAAGTAAACTAAAATACACTTTATTGTTCATAAAAGAAATGTTTAAAATAATATTTAGTAACACACTATCTCAGACAACCTTGGGGTAGTTAATTCAATTATAAGATAAGGGATGTACTGAGTATAACATATAATACAAATAATATAATAAAATGTATACACAAACATATAAATATAATATACATATATACATACATATTGCATACATGAACATATACGCAATATATGTATAGACTAAATTGTGATTCTTAAAGTGTTTTTTTCTTCTTATGCCTTTTTTCAAGGATCAGTAGTGTTTTTAATAAAACAATTAAAATGGATTTATCGCGAATATTAACATTTTTTGTACAACGTCCATGGTCATGGGTAGACTGAGGTGGCATTCGTCTATCATTTGATATAATTATTATATCAAACTACCGCCAAGGGTTCCTGAGTTGCCTCGCGTACTGCCCTGGATTCCTGCAGAATGAGCTGACTGTATCCTGCCCTCTGGTGTGATGTGTTTGGGATTTTAAAATTTTTATAAGTGGAACCCAAGTGGTAGAAAGCTTCCAACCGTGTTCTCTATTGAAATTAGGATGTTTTTGTATTTCAATAGCCTCGCGGATCATTCTAAAAATACGATTATTTTCCCCAGCGCGTATATGAGGTTTACTAAACCTGATGTAAAAAGCCTAACGTTCATGGAGTGCTCACACACAGCTGACTTTAATACACGCCCATTCTTGATGTCTGAGATGTGCTCTTTCACCCTAACACCGATGCTTCTCTTTGTCTGACCAATGTGAGATAATATTAGTAGTGTGTTAGCTTGTCTGACTACTGCTGACAGAAAATGACAGAAGCGGACGGACTTAACAGCATAATTTGTGTAAAAGGTAGAAGTTAATTGATAAAATATCTTTGGAGCGGAGCGAAAAAAAGAAAGTAATTTTAATAAAATACACTAAAGATAGTAGGTGTTTTTAATTTGAATCATCATTTTGTTATATTTTTTTAATTTTTTTTAATATATGATCCTTAATGAACTATAGGCATATAATAGTACTAATAATATAAGAACCTTTTTTATTTTATTATTATTTTATTTTACTAAGAATATATACTTCATCGTGTCTATGTAATATACGGCAAAATATAAGTTTATTATATTTATCAGTATTCACATACTATATATGTACATACTACTTACATACTACGAGCCTATTATTGAGTATATGATAGGAAAGGAGAACATACGATTTAGGTAGATAAAAAATCTTTTTAAAATTATATAAAACATCTTTATTATAATCTTAACCTACCGGATAGTTTATTACAAATAGATGTTGATAAACACTAGGGTGGGATCCTTTCTGGGCTTTTTAATAAAAAAGGCAATAGTTACCCCTCCAATAAAACTAATTAAATTTTTATTCAGTCTTAAATGGCAACACTGAATCAAAATATGAAAAGACGGTTACATACAGTCTTATCAATTAAACATATTTTAATTATCTTTAAAATTAGAAAAAAAACTAAAAACAATAGAAGCAGAAGTAAGCAATATTTTATTTACACTTTTTTCAAGCAAAATCAAATTGGTAACTCGAATTATGCGAAAAGTTAATAGCAATCATCTAAATATTTACCTAAATAACTATATATAAAAAATCTTTATATATGTGGTAAATTTTGAAGGTTTCTCATAAAATATACAGTCACAAGAAGAAAACCATTCAAAAAACCCTTTGCCTCTTTTTGCTTGTCTTCAAAATTTCTTATCTATGTTTCGATGCCACTTTATTGACATTAAAAAAGATTGCAAGCTTTATAATCTGTAAATTATAACTATACTATATCTACTACCAATTAAAAATATGCATCTAACTCTAGAGCAATCCATTTTACGAGTGCCGATAAAGTTGCATCAACTTATCTTATGGATTAAATAAAATAATTTATATAAAATACAAATGCATGAAAGATATGTAAGTTCTCGAAAAAAGAATTTATTCAGTCAAGTAGGTCTTATATCTAGTGAGTATTGATAAACACTGAAGGGTCTTCTAATGCGTAGGTGTCAGTATTCTGAAGTGGCAGGAGTATATCTGAAAAGAGAAGAGAAACCAATTAATATGAAAACTAGGTATTCAGCCCATCCGGCCTGTTAATTGAGCGAGCGCGGAAGCGGTACAATAAAGACACTTTTTGAAGCGAAGCTCTTATATGTTCACTTCGCCGTTTTTTGTAGCCTGTCCCCTCCGAGGCCGTTTGACAGAACTCGATGAAACTTTGCATGGAAATTAGGTCCAAGTGGTAGCTATATCGCATTTCATGAAATGATGTCCTTGAGGGATGAGGGGTGATAATTGTACCATAGAGTTATGCTGGGGAATTGAAATCTCTGTTTATGGCGCGCGCTGGCAAATTTCAATGGGTTTCTCAATAAATTAAGTTCACAATGTGTTTGGCCATAGAGAAATTGCACGCGCAAGCTAATCCAATGCATTTTCAATGAAAATCGAATTTTGTTGGTTTTTTCTCAATTATTCCTCAAGGACATGTCCGATCACAGTTTTTTATATATGTTGGCACTCCTCATGACCACAGTGATCGTTTAAAACAAATCCGATCAAAATCGGTTCAGTGGTCTAGGAGGAGTTAGCGAACAAATAATGCATAGACCCCCACTAACAGAGAGCTTCGCTCGTCGCTGCGCTCCTCACTCGCTCAATAAAAAAAAGAAACAACAACAATATATTTTACTTTTTTAAAATATTTTGGGTAGTAAATGTATAGATTTTTATATTTAACAATTTTTTGTAAATAAATTTTGCTATAGAGCTATATAAAATAACAATTCTTCCGAATATATGCTGTGTATATGTAGTCTATGCTATAACTCTTCCGAAGTGGTCAATTACATTTTATCGAATAAAGTTCTCAAAAGACGAGAGCAAAAACTTTATTCGTGGGTTGTATCGAATAACAATACATAATAATACGAGTATTGAGCAAATAACCTCGTAAATATCATGTTCTTCATATAATACCTAAATGCTTAAGGCCATTTTCATTGGTTAATATGTCAGGTGGCCGGCGTTTTTATTGATTTTTAACATAGAGTATTTACATTTTTTTATTTAATGTAATTTTATTGATATTTAATAGGCCTTGTGCCTTTTTGTATTGTAAATTATAATGTTTTATAGGCTATAATTTATATTTTAAATAAATTTAGTATCGTTAAAGAATTTAAAATAGCTTTGAGCCACAAAAATATATTTGTACATGAAACAATAAAAATAATTACGAAAGTAAGTACGATTGCAAGTTACATAGTGAGAGTTGCAGATTGTTAAAGCTTAAGATAAATATTTTTTTTAAATCAAACGTTGCACTTTTAGATACGCAAATTGAAGATAATTGTGTGAATTTGTTGCATTGTGTCGGCAAGCCTTTGCAAATGTTAAACAAAAACGAAATAAAAAAAACAATATTCACAAAATAATAGTTTGGTGTTAAAAGCTATCTCAAAACTATTGCGTATGGGGTACATTTTATTACTTTATAGTAGTTTTTTGCAATATTTTTTTACTATTAAAATTGCAAAAAGTCTTCGTTTGTTAAAAACAAAAATCTCTTTCTGTGTTGCGCAACGTAATTGTTTCTAGATAGACCACGGCCTTAGCTATTGTTCGAGCGGCGGTTCCTTTTAGGATGTCATGAAATATCTCAGTGTAATTAAAAAAGCCGTCTCTGTATTATGGGAAGCAAGCTCGAATGACGACATAAATACTGCACTTAGGTTATGTTTAAAGGAAGTGTGGTTACGTATACATTACATAAGTGGCATTTTCTATAATGATCAGTAAACATTGTGCTTATAATACTTTAATCTCACTTTAATGATGCAAAATATTGTTTATCTGTTTACTAGTTATTTAGGTATCGAAATTAAAATCGATAAATTACTATCGAGCTATCGTATACCATTATTATTATGGTTAATTAATTATCTGTTCCGAAACAAATGGGAAGCTTTCACTAGCAAAGTTTATTTCATGTCGCAAGTGGACAAGGAGGCAAATAATAATTACTAATTTATAATATATTGCCTAAAGTAATTTTTAAATACAAAGGTTTTATGAACGTGTCGCCACGTCAAGAAACTTGATGCACAACCTACTGAACACCGGTCTCTGGTCATCCTTGGATTAGCAGGCTACGTACACCTGTTCAATAAAATTAATATGAAGTTATATGAGAAAAATATATATAGATGAACTAGCGGATCTTTTTGTCTTTGTCTGTTATTTGAGCTTTATAATTGTACGTAATAAAATAACTAATGTACTTTAAAGAAATCCACTATATGTTTATGTGTACTATACACACTTATTATTATTAATAATAATAAGCATATTATTTTTTAGTCTTGCTTTTATTAAAATATACTAATTAAGAAATAGCTATTATTATTTAAAATTAAGATACAAAAATAAACAATTTTCTCTCATATTTAAAGTTATGTCTTATCCTCAATAGATGGCGTTACATACAAGCTTAGTTATATAATAAAAAAAAATAAAAGAGTGAAGGAAAGCAACACCGAGGAGATTCTTGCCATAAATTAAATTCAATTAAAAGATATTGAGATTTTTATTATTCAACAAACAATCATCTCGCTCGTTTCACGATCGCTTGGATCTTCAACTAGAACACTGTGTACCAGGCGAGCAGGCATGTCGAGGAGTTCTTTTGATTTTTTCAATATAGATACGTCATGTGGTTTGTACGTTTTATATACGTTTTTGTTTGTAGTGTGTGTCGATTTCGTCATGTTTCGTCATTACCACTAAGCATTGGTAAAGAGTAGAAATCTTCTAATTCTTTTAAATTCTTACAAAATTATTTATCAAAAACAATCTATACTTTATTAATTATAATAAGTTTTAATATTTCAATATTAAATTCTATAATATTTTTTTTACAATTTTAAAGTCTCAATTTGAAATATTTATTGTCTATGCTTCATCATAAACAGTAATTAAATCGCAGACTATAAATAAATCTATGTATCTATTTTCAAACGTCGAACGTGAAAAGATACGCGGAAGTTAATAAATAATGCCCGTTCCTTAAGATCAAGAAAAGCGAGTTATCTCAGCTTATTACGGGGAGACGAGGTACCAGGCTCGCAGATACCGCGAGGAGCTCAGCTTGTGACGTAACTATCATACACACATTCGCAACGTAGTGTAATACAATCGGAGGTGACGACATTTTGACGCATTCCATTTCCATCAAGTTTTTGTGACAGTGTCTTTTTATATATAAATACTTCTCAAAAGGTGTAATGATATGTAATTATATGTTTTTTTTTTATTTATTGAACGTAGAGATTTGATTATTAATGGTTGTTATTTCATTGGCATAACGGTTTAGTTCTTAGTGATTTACTATGAAGTTGAAGGCCATGAATTCGATTCCTAACTAGAGCTTGTTATTGTTGCACTTGTTTTGTGAGCCTTAGTTTAATCTTTGTATTATTTTTGAATTGAAACACATATGTCTTCAACTATATGTAATCTAACTATTACAGTATAATAATTATCTAGTTTCTTGTCAAGTACAATAAATAAATGGTTCAAATTTAAAACTATATAACACAACCAAACGCGTGTTTTATTATATTCTAGATTAAATTTTATATTGACGATAAATGGGAGGTGTAAAGCGACGTTTTTTTCTAATTTGTAAGGTTGACGATCCCAGCACGCTTGACGTGTTGCGTTATGCGGAAACGTTAACACGCGTTGTATATAGAGATACGCTTCGCCATACACGTGCAAACACCCCAAATTACGAATGAGAGCCCTCGCACTTCTGTGTGTATTTTACATCTGTGTACGTCGTCTATTTTGTTCGTGAGCCGTCGCTATGTTTCAAGTACTAGGCTAGCATAAGCGGATGGAGGTGACATTATATACGATACTGATAAGGTTAGTTAAGGCTCGGCTAGAGCTTAGTTTTCATATTACATTTCCATATCTGAGCGCTAAATTTTATTTCATTCATAAATAACTATTTAGTATGCTGACTAATTTTCTTTGTTGTGCTTTTGAAGGAGCTTGAAGTTTATTGAAAAAGGTGTAATTAGTTCAACAATGTCATAGAAGTAATAGGTTTTGAATATAAAATTGTCCTCTTTTTGTAAAAACTTAAGTGTTTATAAGATTAATTTATTAGTAATAAATAAAAATATGCAAGGCTGTAAATATTTAAATATTTTTTAAAAGAAAACGAAGAAAGTCGTCGTGAATTACTTTGATTAGGTGGATGCAGAGTTTATTGAACCGCTTTGCTTCATCTCCCGTATCGTTGGTGCAGCAATGTCAATGACTTGATAGATGACGAATACCGACATAAAAACATAGCTTAGATGCTAGATGGGGTAGGATCGCACGATAAATGAATTAATATGTATGTTTTTCATAATTTTCCATATTTATAATGAATAGAATATTTAAACGATATATGACTCAGGTAAAGAGTATATATATTTATTTTATACATTTATTTTTTGATATAGTATATTTTTATTACAATCACCTGTATATTTTGAATATATTGAAAACATAAAATATCCAAAATTACGATCAGAGAAAAACGCTATTCTGCCGATGATTGCATAGATAAAGTAATAATTATGTAGCAATTAAGGCAACATGAGACTAGATAAGATGTCTGATCATATCTGCAGCAAAAATAAATATTAATTTTTTTATGTTAATAACATAGCATAGGAAGCTCTAAAATTATGAAAGCAATTACTTCAGAGTATATACGAATTTATAATCTAAGAGTACAATTTATTTAATTATAAAAAAAAAGATTTAATTAAACGTCTTAAGTTTCAATTTTTTCTGTGTTTCGCCTCAATATTAAAATAACAAACCAATGTTAAACGAGAGTTAATTATTTATATAGAACTGTGTTATTTAATATTTATATTTTATAACTTATAATTACCGAAATCAGTGTTTTTGCGCGACTACAAGTATTTAAAGTCAAGGCTTTTCAACGCCATCTTGGTATTGAGGCGATATCGATAATTAAAATGTAAATACACGGTAGCCACAGAATCGCCGCTGACCCGCCATTACGCCAACTATTATGAAAGGACTTATGCAACTAAACTTCGGCAAGGTTGATATGTAATGCTAAGTCTGGGTCTAAAGTCTGACCCACATTGCACTCGGCCTTTGATGTTTCGAGTGTTGCAACTTGATTTCTTAATGTTTATGCATCTGCTATGCAATTGGTAAAAGGACGAAAATTGGCATTAATTATATCGATTAAAATGTGAGTTCATTATATTTATCGTATTGGTATTTTATATCAGTATTGACATTGCTTTAACGTAATTCTTGCATGTATAAGACCTTATATGGACACGTAAGAATGTACATGATAA